>OY744521.1:18145582-18178082 GCA_963556195.1 Sepiola atlantica | reverse complement strand
GCAACACCGTCCGGCATTTTCCCAGCTTTGTAAAAAAGAAGCACTCTGTTCATATACCACGCAGAATGCTTCAAGCAAACTATAACACTCACTTATATAATTCATTTTTATGAACGTAGTGGTTCTTATTACGTAAGATACCGCTACATGTTTGTGACCAACATTTGTATTGGATGAGTCAATAACATCAAAATAGAGACTAGGATTGATGATAATATCATATATTATAGTATATGATTGTAGATGTGTAAGCCTGTATTTAAGATTTTAGTTATCTATGCTTCTTTGTGTGAAAAGAAAAAGACACATCGTTTATATATTTTCAGGTTTGTTTTCAGTAAACAAACACAACGTGTGATTTTCCTTTTTTCTCGCCGTCTTTTGAGATCTTATTAAACACAATTTGTGAAGTATTTATCTCCGTTTCAAGATTTATCTCAGTTTTGAGATTCATTGTTCATCCCTTCTTTCCTCTATCTTTCTCACACACACACACATATATATATATATATATATATATATATATATATATATATATATATATTAATATATATATATATTGAAATTTCAACCGGTCTCATAAAAAGTGCTCAATAGCAAATATAGCTTATATATATATATATATATATATATATATATATATATATATGAATATATATATATATATATATATATATATATATATATATATAGATATGAATATATAGATATATATAGATATGAATATATATATATATATATATATATATATATATATATATATATATATAACGTAAACACACTAGACGAACACGACACTAATCTTAGTCCTATATATTCACTGTGTATGTCCTGAGATGCCGAAGAGCCTGCTACTCCAAAAGCTTATCTCTTTGTGCTGCTGGTCTCTGTTTGCACAACTCTATTGCCATGTAGAAATGTAAAACTTATGTAAACATACATCTCGCTGCACAGCTCACAACTTAGGGTGACGCCCTACAAACTTATTCCTTAATTCCCAGTAGTCCTTACGTCTACAGTTGCACCCTTCTTTGTTTAGGGGTAACTATTATAATATATATATAAATATATATATATATATATATATATATATAAGGTGATTGTAGTTGGCTTGAATCATTGCTGGTAAATGTAAGTGCAGATTAGTCGTCCGAGGCTATAGCAATGCGATGTGGTTGCCGTAAGATGGAAAAGTGAAAAGAAATAAACGCAGGGAGAAAGTGAAACTCAAAACGATTTATTAATAACATGTAGGCCTTTAAACTCTCCAGCTTTCTTGATGCTTTCGTATCAATCGGTAAACATAGAGTATTTTTAAATACTAGAAATAATCACCTCATACGTTTAAATTCTTAACTCGCGCATTTCAACTTCTAAATAATATGTTAATTGTCTTAAAAATGACGTTTCGGCTGTTGCGATGAAAATGGTATCTTTTTTAATCCATTGCCGCGTTTCTCAATTGTCTTGTGTATTGCTTCTATTGACCTTTCACCTTTTGAATCTAATTCGTGTCATATTATCGTATTTGATACGTAGAACCTTGTTACAATTATGTACACCGACAAAAATCGATAGGATAATATCTCATTTAGTATGAAAACTATTTTGGTTCACATAATATCTGAATTATAAGCTTACGCTAAATTACTATGTTCAGAGATTTATTTGCTAAATTATTTATTTTGTTTAATTTTTAATATGATAAAAAGATACATATAAACAGATACAATTTCAGTAACCATACACAATATTATATTATTATGAAAAAGTACTCACTAGGAGTTCTCATTTAAATAATTAACAGTAGACACACACTGCCAACAATTTAACTCAAATTGCCATAATTCGCTTCTTTAGATAACATATGTAAATCATATTACATTCGTCGCATAAGCTGTTTTCAATTCTGTTCTCGCTGATGACAGTCGCTGGACTTATATGAAAATTGATCGATAATAACCTTCTTCGCGATTACTCTTATTTTTTCTTCACTAGAAGTTTTCACACAAGTCAGTATCATTGATTGTGGATAACCAGTGATTATCCACTGCAATCTGAGTGACAATAGGTCTCTCCAGATTTCTTTTTCTCGATTACCGTCACAAATCACATTGTGTTATTGTTCTCTCTAGAACTGAAGCTGCTAAAAGCCTCTCCAAAGCCCCAGTACCCCCAGAACCCTTCCTGTAGAGGTCTTCTTAGTGGTGTCCCTTCTTGATCTTTAGAGTTCCACGCGTTGTATATGTCGGTGTCATCATTTAGAGCATTCGCATGGAAAGGAATTCTGGTTTCATCTGTTATGAATTCAAGAATTATCTCTCTATCAATTTCTATTTTGTTCTTATATACGAAGTTCGGTGACTTTTATGAGATGCATGTCGCTTATGAGGTTATATTTTGGGGAGGTTATTTGTAAGAAAGGGGATGAGAATAAAACGGACTCAATTCTTTCGGATAGACAAAACCAATTGTAAATGTATGATTGAAGAAACAAAACGTATGGCTTTGGGAGGGTTTTCTTTTTATATATGTATTTTGCTTCACTGAAACAATTCTCAGATTAAGGATAATTTATTATTTATTCTAATTTATGCTTAGAAAGTGTCGGTGATTGCGATAGTTTTGAAAATACTGTATCCGGAGACTTTAGTTTGTTAGGATAGTGTACTTTCAAGACGAACTGGCGGTAAGGACCTTTTCCGGCTTTCCTACCTTCTCCTTCCTTTCCTACTACTTTCTAGTAGTGCACACTTTTCCATTCCGAATTCCATTTGGATGATCTTGCGGAAGAGTCTAGTCATATTTATCAGCTTTTCCAGTTCCTTTTTGCTTTTTGCGAATAGTTTCAGGTCATCCATGTACATCAGGTGGTTTACTCTTAGTTATGTGTATCCGGCATCACATTTTCTGAGTATGTATTAAGTGGTATCATAACTATTATAAACAGTAGTGGTGATAGGGAGTCTCCTTGGAAGATGCCTCTCTGTATCTTTATCTCAGTCAAGTGTTGTACTCCGGCTGTCAGTTTCAGTCTCCATGTTTCCATTGCTTTCTTAATAAGATTAATCATGCTTTCGTGGATTTTTTATATTTTCAAACATTCAATTATCCATGCTTGAGAGAGTCTGTCTTAAGCATTTTTGTAGTCAATCCATGCAATGGATATGTTCTTTTTTCTGTTTGTTACCTCCTTAAGGATCTTTTGATCGATGTATAGGAGGTCATGCGTCCCACTTTTTGCCCTTTACGGCATCCTTTTTGTTCTTCGGGGAGTAGTCAACGTTTGTTTACGGACTGGTAGATGTGTACTCTCAGTTGTGGCGTCAGGATTTTCCACATTGTTGGTAAACAGGTAATTGGTTTGTAGTTGTTTGGGTCGTTCCTTTTTTGGCATCTTTTTGTATGAGCGTTGTCTTTCCTTTCATCATCCACACTTGTATGTCTGTTTTGTGGATACATCCTCTCAGTTTCTGCGCCAGTCTTTCATGTAAGGTCGTGAATTTTAAAAACCAATATGTATGTATTCTATCATGGCCTGGTGCTTTCCAGTTTGCCATTTTCCTTAGGGTGGCCTTAACATTTTCTTTAGTAATCTCTGTTTGTGTTCCTTCTTCTATTTCCTGTAGTTCATTTTTCATTTTTTTCAACCACTTGACATTTTTGTTGTGTGTTTTAGGATGTTCCCATATCTTGCGCCAGAAGTTTTTTGTCTCTGTCGGGTCAGGTTGTTCTGATGTTATTCGTTCTCCGTTTACGTTTTTGGAAAACTGGCTTTCATTGTTTTCAAAGGTCCTGTTCTGTTTTTGCTGTTCTGAATTGTATCTATATCGTTTCAGTCTTCCCTCTATTGCTACTATATTTAGTTTTAATTTGTCATGTTTCTTATTCAGTATTTTCTTGTGAACCGGATTTCTGCTGTTCCATCCTTTCCTATTTTATTTCATCCTGTTTACAGTGTAAGCTTCTTTCCGGAGTTTGGTTATCTGGGTTTCCAGTCTGATTTCCCATCCAGGTTTTGTCGGTCCTTTCTTTTGGCCAGGCCTTTTTATTTTCTTAGTTTCATACTTACTGATTTTGCCCCCGCATATATCAAGTTGTTTAGGTCTGTGATAGTGTATGTCAGGATGTACCCGAGCACCTTGTTTACTGTCTGTGTTTCAACTTTCAACTTCGTCCAACCTTCGTTCTTTACAGATGGGAGATTTGTTTTGTTCTCAGAAATGTATCTTTGATGTTTTCCACTTCTTTTGCTTCTTCATATGTGAGTTCTCATTCTGTGAGTTCTGTGATTTCGTAGACTTCGACCTCTTCCGTTACTGGGTTTATGTTTTGTCTGTCTCCTTCCTGAGGGTTTTCGTTGTGTGATGTTTCTTGCTCTGTTCCGCTCTTTTGTTTGATTTCCGTCAGTTCCATCTCCGAGAACCATCCTCTCTAGCGGATCTGTTTTGCTTGGTCTGCTATTCTTCGTTCCATTGTATAGTAGCCAGTAGCAGTGTTCCAAAGATGTTTAAATCGTTTCCGGTAGCCTCTTTTTGTGGGGTGGCGACTTTTGTAGTAGCATTCCATTACTAGTCTGTTCTCCTTTGTGGTCCATTTTTTTCTATATTTTTTAGTTTTTTTCTTAATTCCTGCTTTTTGTGTTTGGTCTGTGTTCTTGTCATACCTGGAATTGGAGGGGTTACTTACCTGTTTTTTGCTGGTGATTTTGTTCCTGAAATCAAAACAGCCAACATTCGCATGATGCAGACCGGGTCCCCCATGTTGGTCATCGAGGGAGCACCTGCCCATCATGACACTCATATATTTCTTCTGAGTCCCATGGGGTTCATTGTTATTGTTGTACATTACTCATATGTTGGTGTATGTGGCTACACCAGGCCCAGGTGAAGTTTACCTGTACTCCTGTCACAGGGTTAGTGTTTATCTCCTTTTAATGAGGTGAAATGTGCATTATCACAGAAAAAAAAATATATATATGTTATATAACTATATAGTATAGGTTTTATAGGCTAATCATTATTATTATTATTATTGTTATTATTATTTAATTATTGTTATCATAATCAATATTATTAGTATTATTATTATCATTATTATTATTATCATTATTATTATGATTATTATTATATAACAAATATGTCATTGTGTTCAGTGTTCCGGCGCTCTATAGCAAAATAAAAATGCTTGTATATTACATAGGATGGTGTACAATTTTATCTGGATTTTTGATTTGAAGAAGAATGAAATAAAACACAAGTACAATACTTCGGGTGTATGTGACAGGAAAATAGTGTTTTTTCAAACGAAATATAAGCGTTACGATTTAAAACTGTAATATGTGTATGGTGCCGAACGTTTTGATTTATTTCCATACTTATTTACACGACACACACTCGCTCGAATTCAGAAATGCGGCGCAATTGTGACGTGCAAGCAATTATTATTATTATTATTATTATTATTATTATTATTATTATTATTATTATTATTATTATTATTATTATTATTATTATTATTATTATTATAATATACACATCCTACTGAGAATGTAGTTTAGCATAACTTACCTGGATCAACATCCAAATTTGCCGATAAAGAAATAAATTGTAGAAGTCGTTACGTTGTTTAATTCAGTTTATAATGATTGCTGATTCAAGAAATCCTCGCCGACGTTTCATTACAACGATTTTAACGAGCCTATCCTGTTCAAAAGGAAAAATAATGATATCGTGGTGATGCATGAGAGAATATTGCATTCAGAGAATTGTCGTTTAATATTTTTCTGTTGTGTTGAATAAACATATTTAATGGGATATTATATGTGAATGTGTATATAGGGGGGCATCGCTTTGTTCGGGGGGGGCGCTTCAGGAGCATGATAATGTTAAAAGATGCATTGTCTCTGAATTCGCCTCATTCAATACATATGAAGACATGTTTATAACGACTGAAACATTGGTCATTACTCTGTCAATTGTACATTATTATATATAATATACATGTTCATGTTATTATTATTATGTGTACTCACTAGAGGTTCTCACACAGGTCATCATCTCGGGTTAGATTTCTAGTATTCTCCCCCTCTCTCGGGACGCTTTGATAATGACGTTGCGTTGTCGCAACATCCGCTTACCTTTGATTTAACGTTGACAACAAGCATTGGTCTTCACTTTTAATTGTGTTGCTATAATACTAACCAAGGTCCTAGTACTGTTCGCATTCATCCTGTAGTGCCCTGTTTTTCCGTTTTTTTTTATCTGCTTGACTCTTCACGACTATTTAGTGTGTTATCTGCTGATAGCTGATGCTTTATTTAATTATTATTATTTGCACACACTATTAGTTCTCACCATCGACATCAGTGATTGCTCACTCATAATAACCGGTGTTGTTCCCTGGAGTCTGAGTGACTACAATCCTCGTCACATTTCTAGTACTATCAACTTCGTTTCGTTCAAACATTTGAAATGACTTTGTAGTATTAGAACAGCCGCTTATTATTCATTTCTCGCTGGTAACGACCATTTGTCATCTCTAGAATGTGGTTTCCAATAAGTATCCCAAAGATCCCAGTACTTTCTGCACTCCTCTAGTGAAGATCCCTAAGTGCTCTCCTTCATCTGTCAACTCATCCCCCTTGAGCCTACATGACTATTTTTTTAGGTAGATGTCGAGGCTTGTGACATCACTTTTATGGAGT
Organism: Sepiola atlantica; assembly: GCA_963556195.1. Lineage (NCBI taxonomy): Eukaryota > Metazoa > Mollusca > Cephalopoda > Sepiida > Sepiolidae > Sepiola > Sepiola atlantica. Next base: position 18,171,376 of record OY744521.1, on the reverse strand, counting down.
GAAAGCAGTTTATTATTATTATAATTATTATTAGTGTTTGTACTCACTAGGAGTTATCACACAAGTAATCATCAGTGATCGCTCAGTGTTCCATGGAGTCTGAGTGACAACACGCCTCCCTAGATTTCCAGTACTCTCCATCTTCTTTCGATACTCATCGCCGTCCATTGCTTTCTCGCTGGTTACAACCATTGGTCTGATCTGGTATTTGGATGGCAATAAGCCTCCCCAATGTCTCAGTTCTCTCTGCACTCTTCCAGTGAAGGTCTGGTTAGTGCTCTCTCTTTTCGATCTTACCACCTTAATTGTTTTTTCACGACCATCATGTGTGTCATCAGTCGAGGCTGGTGCCATCATTTTTTAGAGGGAAGGGGGGAGAATGAGAGTTCCTGCATGTTCTGTTCTTTGGTTCGTTCGATGGTATTCTTCCTGTGGTGTTGCTTTATTCCTATTGTAACTTCTATCTCGCTGGTTACCATTCCGGACTTACGGAGTTTATTTCTGCATCGGGCCTTTTCTTTTAAGAGTGCAGCGGTGTTTATCATTGCCGTCTTGTGTAGTGTCTCAACACTTTCTTTGTTTCCAATTTATTTCAATCTTTTCTCCAGTTTTTTTTGGCACTGTACCTATTGCTCCTACGATTATTGGTATAATTTTAACTTTATTTATGTTCTATATCATCTCAGTGCTTCAACAAGTTCCGTGCATTTGCATAGTTTTTCCGTCTCCTTGATTTTCACTCTGTTCTTTGCTGGAACGGCGAAGTCTACGATTTGGAAGATTTTTTTTCCTTCCTGTCGACTATTATAACATGTGGTCTCCTTGGTTGTATAAGTTTATCTGTTGGTACAGTCATATCCCCGAGAAGTTTGTATTTTTCGTTTGTCAGTACTGTCTCTGGTTTATGTCTGTACTATTTGCCTACGTGTTCGAAATGCAATCGTGTGCACAGTTCCCACTATACTGCTTTCCCCACGCAGTCATGCCTGTTCTTGTATTCATTTTGGGCTTGTGTGTTGCATTCACTTATTATATGGTTTACTGCTTCGTCTCTTTGTTTACATTATTATTATTATTATTATTATTATTATTATTATTATTATTATTATTATTATTATTATTATTATTATTATTATTTGTACTCACTAGGAGTTCTCACAAAGATCATTATCACAGGTTGCTAACTGATAATAACAGGTAATGTTCCCTGGAATCTGATATACAAGTCTCCCGACATTTCCAGTACTCTCAACTTCTTTCGATACGCTTTACTAATGACTTTGCGTAGTCGCAACAGCCACTTACCATTGATTTCTCGTTGATAACGACCATAATTCTTCACTGGAATCGATGTGTCAATAAACCTCCCTATAGTCGCAGTGCTTTTCGCATCACCCAGTAGAGGTTTAATTAGTGCTCTGCAATCTACCGTGACTCTTCACGACGATTTGTGTGGTAGCGGCTGAGGCTGATGGCTTTATTTGGGGGGCGGGGATGTTAGTTTATTCTTACGCTTACAGTTTTTTTTGGGGTTCATATGCGAACGATGAGTGAGCCGCTATTTTGTCCGTATCGTCTTACTGGTTTGAGAACTAGGGAGACAGTGATAGGCATAGCAGAAAGAAGAGGGTGGTTGAGTTTGAAAGAGGACAAAAAAAAAGTTGTACAGAAATGGCCCATCGTTACGTGCAATACATGTTTGTATTATTATAATATTTGTATTATTAATATTAGTAGGAGTAGTTTAGTTGTATTATTATTATTATTATTATTATTATTATTATTATTATTATTATTATTATTATTATTATTATTATTATTGGTTCTACTTCAAGTATTTAGTTCTGTGGAATAGAACACTAAAAGCGGCAATAGATAAAGATTTAAACATATAACTAAACACTTGGATAACACGAGTCACATGTTCGTCGATAATAGTGAATTATCATGAAGCGTCTGCGTCTTATTTATCTATGAGAGATTAACCTGCAGCGTATCTCGATTGATAGCAGTACATAAAAGATTCGCGTGTCAAATATTCTGATTGTCGAGATATTTACATTATCGAGACGACCTCCTTCCGTTAGTACTTAATTTGTTTTTACATTCATGAAATATTTAACATGACCGCAATAACCATAAGTGTGCTATTGCAGGTGAAACACTGGAAGTCGGCCAACAGCTTGAACACTTCATCGAAGCAATGGCGCGTGTATTCGTTATTTTCAAGTGCATATAGTACAAGTGCCAATTCTATATCCAATGCCAAGCTGCAATAACCTATATGAAATTAGCAGGAACACTAAATGAGGATCCCCCGTGTCATGTACCCATACCATAATACGATATCACGTTTTATTTTATTTTAATTTTAAATTTTATAATATTCTATTCTCCCGATAGACAATAAGTATATACAATTCATCATTTAATTGAACATGGATGTAAATAAATTGGCATATATAATTCTACTTGGTAATCATTTAGATATCGTTATTTTTCATTATTTTAATAATTTAGCCTTTTCTCTTTCCTGTCAGGTATCGAACCTGCACTATTATTGATTGTGTTCTTTGTGTGTGCAACATAGATACCCATCTGTCATTGGCCAGAAATGAATTAGTTTTTCGATTTCTATCTCAAGACATTTGTATGTTTTCAACAAAGAATACTAACATTTCCAAAAACTATATTTTAGTAACATAATGCCTGAAGCTCCGTTCGTTTGATGATGGGTTGATTCTTGCTGAAAGATACGCTCAATGAATATAGTCACCCTTTATTATTCTAACCTTACAGGACGATCTCCGTTATTTAATCATTGGCATAGACTACCTCTATATTAACTTGTACTAGTTTCTCAAGCTGAAACTAACAAATCAGCGATCAACAATCATACTAGCTACCAGCTGTTTCCTTGATACTTGTAGGCGTGCTTGGCTTTAATAGCAATTAAAATGTTATCAATTGTTCGTGTGTAAGGTTATTCGTTTGATAATGTTATTATAAATTCTGTATATTCGTCAAGAAGAAACAATACTCAACTAAACGGATACCCATACCAGAACGGATAAAATTAATTCCACGAACATAATTATTTTACAAGAGATTACTGTCCTTTACGAAGATTAATATATATATATATATATATATATATATATATATATATATATATATGACACCTCCATGATGTGTAGAATTCTTATTACATATTTTTTCTAAAAAAATTTCTTAAATTTTAGGTTAATATATGAGGGGTTTTAAGCATGAATAAAAATTCAGGAAACATTTATTAATTAGAGTCTAATCACAATCGGCTAAATGAAATGCAAATCTGAATTACTAAGATTTTTCAATTGAAAGTTGTGCCTATAAAATACTGCCAAATATAAAAAGCGCATGATGGATTTTGATCAAAAATCAAATGAGGAGTATAGACAGTGAGTTTAGTAGCATAAAGTGTTTAATGTAAACTTCGTAAGCTGAAAAAACTATACTAAACTGTTCTGTACAGAGAATTAATTTTACGCATCTTGGGACGGATATTAGGCATGCATATATATATATATATATATATATATATATATATATACAGGGTGGGCAAAAATAAGGGTCCTATTTTTAAAAATTCATAACTTTTTTATTTATTGATTTTTTTAAATTTTTTTTTAGAATAAGTAAAGGACCCCTTCCGAAGCAAGCATGAGCCGTATTAGCCCTAAGGAACGTACCCTCATTTAGAAAACATTATTTTTGCTTAAAAAACTCAAAACAGTGTAAAAAACAATACTTTAATTTTTGTAAGTTTTAAGAAGTGTTTTTCGGCTAAAATTTGTTTTGTTTATTTCAAAAAATCTCAGAAGGGTCAGTCTACACACACATAAAGTTTGGTGAGTTTAACTTTTATTTTGTGGAAGTTATTCAAATTCAAGTTATTCAAATTTAAAGATAGGACCCTTATTTTGGCCCACCCTGTATATATATATATATATATATATATATATATTGCCACATGTTTGATTAAACAACATGGACAATTCATGTGTTTCCTTTTTTAATGTTGACTGACTAATGATATATTGTTGTGTTCGAGTGCGAATAGTAACTCGCACAAAACTGCTAACGTTTTCGACTCCCATGAGTCTTCTTCAAGCACGAGAGGAGTTATGCAAACTAAAACTGGTGAATATATTGGGAATACTGATTACGTTTTTATTTTTTTTGTATTTATATATATTATACTGAAATGCCTTTAATATATTTAAAAATATAATAAAATAAAAAAAACTTTTAATCGATGATGATGATGATGATGATGATGATGATGATGATGATGACGATGACGATGATGATGATGATGGTGGTGGTGGTGGCGGCGGCGGCATCGAAGTACGGACAACGACGATGACGATTATGTTAACGCCGGGCGTTAGTATACAAAAAGTGAAAAGACCACCGAGAACAAATAGGTGAATCTCATTAAAAGAACGTGTTTAATAACTACCACATAACCTTATCAAGCACATGTCCCATCGCTGCAATGTTGCATCGCTGTGCTTGTTTTACACGTGCTGTACCGGAATCTGTTTCGTCGAACTAACTGCACTTCTGCAACCATTCGATTTACACGACAAATAGCAAAACCACCCATCTTCACCGTAGAGATTCCCAGCTTCATTTTGCTCGAACCGTTTTTCTTTTGGAATCCCCTCCGTGCTCCATGTTTGCTCGACTGTACCAACATATATGTGAACACACTTTCCATATAAGAAGCCTCTATAAATTTCACCTTTAATCTATAGTAGCTCTTTTACTTGTTAGTGGCAGCTTGCATTGTTTGGAGTGAAATGAAGTAAAACAATTCGACAACTGACCAAACAATTATGTGTATCAAATTCCAAAACCTTAAAAGACTTAGAAGTCATTGATGTCAATATATTCGTCCCAAATCTGAAGCTAAACGTGTGAATATGGTGTATCTCGTCTAATAACTTACTTGAATAATTCATCTACAGTATACGTCACTCGCAACCCCAGCACTAATCTAAAATAATTGAATATTATTTTTTATCGGTTATATAGTGTCATCTAGTTAAATATTACGCTTAATTAGTTAAATAGGATGCATAGTAAAATATAAAAAAACTAACTTTGCAGCATGGGTCTACTATTCTCATATTAGTTATTATTTCTTCAACGTCCTCCCCTGTGTAAACTCTGAACTTCTGCATGTGTATTTTTTAGACTTTCCGAATATTTCTGCCAAACTCTGTAACCTATGCGGAATCTTGAACTGAACCATTATTTAATCAACAGGGATAAATTATTCTCATTCATTCAGTCATAGGTAGAAATGCTAATTATTATATTATTATTACTATTATCGAATAGATAACAACTTCAACGCCTACAATACTAGTATTTAGGTCTGATTGTACTCTTTGACTATATCCGGTGCCCCAGTTTCAACAGAGTACTTTCCCACTTTTAAAAGGTGTGCCTGATAAAAGGGCATTAAATATACAATTACCTTACTATTTTTGTTTCGTATTAGTTACGCTACGCTATATATCTACCATAAAAATATTTTTGTTCATGAACTAATTTGATTAAATACATTTAATGCATAAATCTAACTGAAATATCAATCAATTAATTGGTTGAATAAATTTGAATTCTATAATCGAATGAAAAGAAATTCATATTTAGACAAATTCCATAAAATACATCTAATGGGATAGAATCTGTTAAGCGGATGTGGCAGAAAGTGGAATTTAATTAAAGCGTAGTTATTGAACTAAATGTGGGGCGTGGTTACTAAACTTAATTTAGGGCGTAGTTATTGAATTGAAATTCGGGCGTGGTTATTAAACTTAGTTTGTGGGGTGGTGTTTTAACTTAGGGTGTAGTTATTGAACAAAATGTAGGGAGTTGTTATTTATGAATGAGAACAGTAGTTTTAATAATCCAAATGAGACAAGTTACCAATCGTCATCTAAAGTTAAACAAAATAATACGTATAACAGCTTTACATAATAATAATAAATAATAATAATTAGTATATTTAAAACGGTTTCATCTTCGAAATTATGGAAATATTTTCATTTGACACATAAAGTTTTCGCAGGTTGGAAATATAACCGCAACATATCAATATGCATATACATAGACTTCGATATGTTAGCGAGAGATAGATCAGCGCAAGGTTATACATTATTGAATGTTTTATTTCCCAATGGTATCTGTGTAACCGCACCTCGAAAACTTGTTTAGAATATGTTTCATCACAAAGGTCATCGAGTCAATGGTCAGTCGGATATCTTCTCCCACCTTCCTAGTTGAAGCCATCGACCATCCATTCTGAAAGATCTGAAGTCTGATCAGGTTAGAAGTCTTCTGTTACGCTACACGTGTCCACCATGCGCATTAGTCGCGACTGGTCGACATACATGATCGATCATTCTCATAAAGGCGTAGCACCATGTCATCTAAATACTGGATATTTATACCAACTAAAGGCGTTAAGTTCTTGTTCTATGAACAACTCGGAAAATAGAATCCGACAACATACTTAATAATTCTAACCACAGCGGTCGCGGTTTATAAGCGAAAATATACGAGACACATTCAGAAATTATACAACGCTATGTAAATTTAGAACAATTGCGACATTCTTTCTCCAAACAAATGGTAACTGTAATAAATAAATATTTATGGATTACTCTAACAGAATAACCCGGCGTTGCCCGGTATTAAATGAATAATCATATGTCTGTTAGCGTCAAGCTTCTAACAATCATTTCTGGTGTTATTCTCATATTTTAGATGTTGTAATATTACATCTTGGAGTGCGGTCAAGAAGTGTTAGTAAAATTATATTTTTTGAAATACATTTCGGAAAATGCATAAACTTTACATGCTTGGCAAATATCAGACGTTTATTTAAAATCAATGGAAACCCATGTGTATTTTGTTCTATGCCTCTAACGTTTCATAAACATTCATAGTTAGTTGATAAAACGTAGTTAATAAAACGTCGAATATTTATGGATGGCAATTGCAAAGCCATGATTATGTCCAATCTCTTTGATCGAAATTAAATATACTTTGCAAAATTTTCAAAATATATAGATGTTAAGAATAGTTCGTGAAGTAAATAAAACAAATAAATCGGCAGACATGAAATACTATTTTGTATATATATATATATATATATATATATATATATATATATATATATATATATATATATATAGAGAGAGAGAGAGAGAGAGAGAGAGAGAAGAAAAAAGAGTGATAAATATGCGACGATTGTCCAGATTTATTTCAAATTTCAATTGTTCAATGCAAGGTGTATTCTACAATTCATTTGACTTCTTTTCAACGGAAATTTACCACCAGGACAATCTGCAGATATTTTTTCACGGAATTATTCTTTTCATTCACTGCGTTTTTTTAACAAAAATTCCTTTAATAATAATTTTCATATTTTTCAAATATTTGAACTTTGGTTTTTTCGAAAGCAAACTTATCCATCTGTATTTCTCCTCTGATGATAAGATTTCGATCTTTGAAAAGCCTTGGATTAAGGAAAGAATAATAAACACTAGTTTATTACTGACTACACCTTGCATTGATCAATTGAAATTTGAAATAAATCTGGACAATCGTCGCATATTTATCACTCTTTTTACTTCTATCTCTGCAATTGCTCTATCTCGTATATTGAGCTTATCCTTTTCACAATAGGTTCCATCTACTAAAAGTTTTTACTTTGGTTTATATTTGATCCTATATATATATATATATATATATATATATATATATATATATATACTAGAAGACATGAGACATGTTCGGTCATATAATGCCGTCAGCTTTGATTGTGGAATCAGGATAATTAAAGTTAGCAAAACTAGTTACATTTTAAAAATATGTAAAGACCAGATCTAAAATTAGATATGTTCACTATACCTCAATTTCTATTCTTTACTTTATTTTTCTCGATCTATGAAGCTATTGATAAAATAGTAGTATTACTTGTGGTAATATTCCCTATTTTTAATACTTACCTATCCCAATGTTATTATTTTTGACTGTTAATAAACAGAGGGAAATAAATAGTTACAGATTGGATAGTGAGAAAAACTGTAAAAACAACAAGCGTTTGGCCAAAATGCACGCACTAAGAGATAAAGAGCGTAATAGTCCGACACCACTTACTTATTTTCGATACGTCCATGATACATGTCGCGTGTTCAACGATCAGTCAGATTTCATAATATTTCTTAATGCAATATATCAATTAAACCATGCCTTGCAGTTAACATGTGAAAAAGAAACACAATTCTAATATTCCATTCGTTGATGTACTAGTGTATAAATCTGTTCCGTTGTATCTTACAGCTGTTTACCGCAAAAAAAAAACATTTACTGACGTATATTACTCTGGGACTGTTTTTGTCCAAACTAAGCAAATAGAAATCTGATGGAATGTTGGGTTAATCGTGCTTTACTAATTTGCGCTAAACCCTTATTTGTTCTCGAGATTCGATTTATCAAATCGGTACTCATCGATAATGCTTACCCTCTCGATATTATTAATTTAAATATTGCTGCCTAGATTACCCATTTTCTTAAGGCATGAACGTGGTGGGCCTTCAACATGGCTGACGTACATCGGAGTACCTTTCTTATCCACTGTTAGCATAGATGTGCTAACCACATTTCTGTAGCAGTGCGTTCTTGTTATCAGGCTTCGAATCCTAGAATCATTATTTCTGCTTGACTTTTGTTCAAATCTGTGTACAATGATGTTCTTCGACCCCACCGTATTAGTAATATAAGTTATAACTTGAAATGCCGGTGCGATGCCGTATACGTGTGAAGAACTGTACAAATATTTGAATCAAGAATAAAACAACCTATCAACCCTGCTATACGCCACGACCGACTAAATAATTTAAATAATTTAGCGATCAGAAGTGGATCAGCCATTGCTAACCATCCATAAATCGCGTCCAATTTGCGTCGGCTTACACTAGTGAGAGTGTATCTCTTTCTATCTTAAGGTTATTGAAACAACCCATCGTACGTCATTAAAACACTCTATATGTAAACAAAGAGAGTGGTTTCTAGGACTTCGTGTGATCTATTTGTGGCCCAAACCAATAATTCGTTTCGTTTTTTTTCTTCGTAAACAGTCACTTATCATCATTTCACTGGATATTTTAAGTTGTAATTGTCATGAATTAATTTTACTTCCACGCATTTACCCTGATTATGTAGAGAAAAGCCAGCTTGGTATTATTTTGTAATTATACTGTTTTCGCTCATTTTAAAAATTAGCAATTTTATATATTTTCCTTGCCTTTATTAAATGGTGTATCACTAAAAATGTATATATATATATATATATATATATATATATATTGTGTGTATTTAGGCAGCAAGTTTTCATTTAGGCAAACGTTGTTGAATAGCACGAAGTGTTTCTACTTTGTGATCTCTTTTAAAAATATTACTTAGAATAAATATAACCTAGCTTCTATATTACTTAAGATGATTTTAACTCAGAATCAACATTACTTACGATCAATATTACTTAGAATAGATATTACTTCAGATAAACATGATTAAGGTGCAATATTTCTCATGATTAAAATACGTACGACCTATGATGGATATTAATTAACTTAACAATCGTAATTAGGACCACCATTACTTAGAATTAGCATTTTTTAATTCATACAACTTAAAAAAAGGAGCGTCTAAAGTATTGAAAAGTTACAAGGGCGTGATTATGTTCGAAGGGGTGTGAAGTTAGAGTTTGATTTCTTAAGCGCAAAAAAAAATATATATATATATATATATATATAAATAAATAAATTAATAAAAATAAAAAATAAATGAATAAATAGAATAAATAAATAAAATAAAAAGTAAAGACATACTCTTTTCCTCTACTTACATTCTATAAATACATATTCTTTTTTCACACTAACACGTCTAAAGATGATTTGAGGATATCAAATCGAAAGTACTCGCAAAGGAGATGGAACAACAAAACTACGGAAACTTCATACACCAGTTTGATCGAGGTACGAAGTTGACCATTCGGAAGATGGAAAAATTTTTTTAAAAGATCACAAAGCAGAAACACTCCGTGCTATTCAACGTTTGCCTAAATATATATATATATATATATATATATATATATATATATATATATATATATAAAACCATGTAAAAACGTTTAATTACTCAACTTAACTATAGTATTAGATCACGTATAGTTTATTAGAAGGCTATAACCACGGGTAAATATACTGGGGGTGTAAGAAAGAAACAAAGTAAATATTTTGTAACCCTATCCATATATCTACAAGCTTTCTCCTAGATTACTAGAATCTTTTATGACGCCGGAATTCCGAATATGTTAGAGGTATCCCCATTTGTCATTTTTGTTCATATTTTGCAGGTGTTTACCTTCCATGTGTGAAACTGTGTTAACTGTAAAATGCCTGTTCTCAAGCATCGGATAAATTACTGTTTATAATGTTAGTAAGTCATAAAGGAAACGCAGCATAACTAATAATATATGTAATGTGTAAATCTTACATGATATACAATAGATAATAAGTAAAAAAAAAACGAGGTAATGTATGTTTGAAGTAAGTCTTAGCCAATAAATGTAGTGGGAGTAGGAAATGTTCATGAACGAAACATCAATAACGTCAAAAAAGACATTGAAGAAAATGGCGGCCCCCATTCTTGAGACGAAAAGACGGGCACTCTTGAATGGCTAGCCGAATGGGGAGTGGGAATAGATGTCAGATATAAAAATAGGGAAATTCTCTTGATCAGGTGTAAATGTAGAAGTGCTCTTTTTTACAGAAAAAGAAAATTGCATCCATAAAAAATCACGAAGTAAAGTAAGGCTGTTGTGAATTCAAAATAGCTCTTTTCGGTTTTATTTTTCATTCGATATTTGGTTTTATTATAGAAATAGCACCAGAAAAAAGTTAACAGAACTAATTTATCTCGAAAGGATTAGGTATTTTTTTATTTATTTCTCGGTTTATATTTGCTCAAAGTTATTTTTATTTCAAAAATATTTGATTAAAAACTTCGACATTATATTTCGACATTTTTATTCCCTCCATTTCTGCTCACCGCTTTCGTTTTATATTCAATCGTCTTGTAAATAAATTTGCTTTTGCGATTGAGAAGTAAATAAATGTATTATTTCAAGAGAAAGATGAAGGAATATTCATAACTATAATCGATTAATTAAAATTGATATATAATAGGCCTAATATTACTAACAACCAATATTACTTGAGATCAATATTATTAGAACCAATACTTCTTGGGATACATTTTATTAAAAATCACTATTAATTAGAATTCATATTTATTAGGCTGAATAGTATTTAGAAGTAACATTACTTAAGATAAATATTCCCTTAAATTAATATTTGTCAATATCAATATCACTTATTTCCAATATTATTTAGACTAAAGATCACTATACTTAGGATCAATATTACTTATAATAATCATTTTTTTAATCATTATTACTTATGATCAATATTTTCCTGGAATCAATATTAGTTAGGATCAATATTACGATGGCTTAATCCTACTTAAAATCCTCATCATTAGCAATACAATTACTTACAATTCATATGATAAGGAGCAATATTACTATGAATGAGTATTAGTTAGGATAATATTAATTAAGATCACTATTAATTAGAGTGAAAAGTACTAAAAATAAATATCATTTACATTAATATCACTTTAAATTTCTATATTTAGGTTAAATATCGGTTAGAATAAATATTATTTATGATCAATCTTAATCATAATATATATTTATTAGGATCAATATTATTCAGAATAAATATTATTTATGGTCAATATAAGTAAGAATCAATATTACTTAGAATAAATATAACCTAGCTTCTATATTACTTAGGATGATTTTAACTCAGAATCAACATTACTTACGATCAATATTACTTAGAATGGATATTACTTCAGATAAACATTATTAAGGTGCAATATTTCTCATGATTAATATTGCTTAGAATACGTACGACATATGATGGATATTAATTAACTTGATATTAATTAGGGCCACCATTACTTAGAATTAGCATTACAATATTATATATGGAAAATAGGACTTAAAATATACATTACTTAGTATCAATACAACTTTGGGTGTATACGACGAAGGATCAATATTAGTTAAGGTCAATATTGAATAGGACCAGTATTACAAATCGGTAAGAAGTGCAGTGTTAGGAAGAGATTACACAAATTGGGATACACTACTTTGTTGGAGAGAAGAATGAGAAGTGATATTATTTAGACTTTCAAGATAATAAATGCCATTTGTAACGCTGGTGGGCATTTTTCAATATTTCTCTTAGATCTCTAAGGTTATTTTCAAGGCAGTTTTCAAAACCTAGATATGTTAACCAGTTTAGTTTCTTGATCACAGAGTAATATGTGTTTGGAATAAGTTTCCAGATTGGATTTAGAACAGCAATAACCTGGATCGGTTTAAAATGAGTTTGGATGAATTCAGAGAAAGTGGTAAACGGCCTAAATTGAGGAGGCCGTTTGGGAGTTGTCAAATTATATATTTGACAGTATTTGATCCAAATATCGATACTGTACTTAGAGTTTCATTTTTGTAAACAGTTGAATTGAAGATATGTTCAAAGAGGTATAACAAACAAACAAACAAACAAATAATAATAATAATAATAATAATAATAATAATAATAATAATAATAATAATAATAGAGTCAATATTACTTTTTATCAATATTACTTTAGAGCAATTATATTTAGAATCACTATTACTTAGATAACTATTACTTAAAATTAATATCATTAAAGATAAATAGTACTTAGGAGTAATATTATTTAGGATCGATTTTACGTAGGATCCATATTACAAAAAATCAATAGTATTTAACATAAATACTACTTAGAATCACAACATACGTTACGCATGCGCCACGCTTGTAAGTTTTGGGGTCGTATTTCCCGAAACCTGCATCAGCACCAAAATATTTAACATATCAGACTATCTTGAACTGTTCAGCTTAAAAATGGCTGGCATTTAAACAACATCTAACCCAAGGAAAGTGTTAATCTACAATAATACCAAAAATATTATTGTTACAGTATAACCCATTTTACTCTGAAATGGTATGTTGTTGTAAATAATATAGATTACACTCATGTATTTCTATATTGATTTTACTGAGCAGATTTAGCAAGAATAAAATGAAAATGTAAAGATTATAAAATGTCAAGCTTACTTAATAATGTATGTGAAAGATTTAAAGTAGTCTGGTTCCAACACTCACATGTATCTATGTTTTCATATGGAAAAGTAAATAGATGTTACAAATCTAAGATTCAACATATTCAAAATCGGCCAATACATATCTATATTACTCTTTACCTAGATATAGAATCGTGCAGAACGTATACTTATGACATCTTATATATAAAGTAAAGACGTTTTTTCCCCTGTACCTTCGCGTCGAATAGGAAAATAAACTCAAACTCAATAGGTTACTACAATCACTACAACATCAAATTTATTCGCTCGAGCGTGTTCTTAGCAAACTCTAAACTATTACACCCACCTCGGGCAAATTGTTATTTTCGTTCCTCACTCAGTCACTCTCCCCAAACCAGACACCATACAGGTAGTAGCAAGAACATTTCTCTCTAACATTTTACTCCTCTCACGCTACCAGTCTACACCGGGAACAAATACACAACGGATAATTTAAAACTTATTATTTACGTTAAATATGCCTTCGCCTCACCACACAGTAGCATAAGTTGCAGAAAAAATATAACAGACGCTCCCTTCAATACATCTGACTAGCGTACTATGTTACAAAAAACCTGTTACGGATTAACCGATTGACATTCTATTATTCTTGCTACGTAGCATTTACACGTTAGCGAATAACAGATTACATTAAACTCAACACAATGACAATCACAACCACGACGATTTATTCAACTTCATTGTGCTAATAAATACATTAGTACACTTCTGACAGAAAGTACAACATTTCTTATTCGATTTTTATGTATTACTTACTTTTCCATTAGTTTACTCTTCGCAAGCCTCAATCAGATCAGTTTACATTAGTAACAAGTTTCATATTATATTACATACTAAACAATATTTCAAATAACTTTTATGTTTCTGCCGGGGGGGGGGCCTCAGTTTACACTTATCATATAGAAAGTATATGGTGACAAGCAGATAGTAATATACAACTCAGGATTAAAATTGGAACTCAAAGCTTTATTTTTTAAACAATGAGAAACAATTTTCCGTGAGTAATATCGGAGAGATCAAATTGTTTATATCAAGTATTTCGTCTTATTACTGACAGCGGTAGTAGCAGTAAGAGTAAGTCTACCGTTAGTGAGTAAGACGACGCGGGCGTAGCATTAGTGCAAATAGTTGTTGTTGAATGTTTGATGCTGCGGAGAGATCACATTGTTTATATCACGTATTTCGTCTTATTACTGACAGCGGTAGTAGCAGTAACAGTAAGTCTGCCGGTAGTGTATAAGATAAAAATATTTAAGTTTTCCTTATGTTACGAAATATACAACTCAAGAATCAATATATACCAATAATTATACCTATCACTTACTTTAAAAACAAACATGTGACTTCTACACTATTTGAACCAAATTTATTTTGCACAAAGAATACACATCAAAAATATTATATTACATACTATGTTTAACATTAACTAAAAATCGTTTTAGTAGAATGGGATCGAACGCCAAAAACTGTAACGTCGTAAACACTAACCCACCGATGGGGAATATCATATTAATATGAAAATTAATACAGTTAAACGAAGCCTGTCCGATATATACTGAAAGCAATTTACTTTGATTTCACCAGAAATTTTATTTTTATTTTTTTTTAAACACCGGCTCTGTCTGTGATAAGGGCCCTTGGAAAATTACAGAGGTCTACATAGCCCCATTAAAATCCACTGAAACACACAAATATAATTAATGTAGGCTGCAGAGCATTACAATTTGTATTCGGATGGGGAGTGGGGGCACTAAAATTACGATTATATGCTTATTTTTATTAATGACGACTATTCTCTATTTTTTTTTCATGATTGCGATTGAGTCACGTGAGCAAAATACGTTACGATTCACCTTCTGGCGAGCAAATGTACGGTCCACCATGTGTACGGGGGGGGCATAACAATAAGTAATAAAAACATTTTTGTTATAACATTACATGCACACAATCATCTTTACTTTTAATTGCTTGCTATTGTTTATACATGTACACTGTTCAATGGCAGAAAAGAGGATAAAAATTGAAATCCTCTGACATAGATTCAGTTATCAGTGCGGAAATTCAAGATCCAGTGGCAGATCCGGTTTTGCATGATTTCATTAGGCACCATATGGTTCATGGAAACAGAGGTTCACTCTGTCTCAAAGATGGACACTGCAGTAAGAGCTTGAGTGAAACTCAATCGGATACAAATGGCTACTCACAATATCGACGACTATCTCCTTTAGCTGGAGGTTTTGAGACGACACTTACCCTACCTGCCAACATAACAGTTCCTGTAGATAACCGATGGGTTGTACCACATAATAAACTGCTTCGTGAGATTTTTGATGATCATATCAATGTTGAATATTGCAACAGCATGAAATCAATAAAATACATTTGTAAATATGTAAATAAGGGTAGTGATCAAGCTATCTTCACAATTGAAAGTAATGCTCATGATGAAGTTAAGAGATACGATACGGGACATTACATATCAACCAATGAAGCCATTTGGAGAATACTTAACTTTCACATACATATACATCATCCCCCCAGTTATTCACCTATCAGTTCATCTAGAAAATGGACAGCGTATATACTTTACTGAAAGTACTGCAGCAGATAGAGTTGCAAATCCACTTTCAACCACTCTAACAACTTTCTTCACATTGTGTCAAACACATTTTTTTCCACGTACACTTTTGTACTGAGAAGTTCCAGTTTATTATACCTGGGACACTAAAACTAAGGTCTTCAAGCGACGGTTACAGGGTAAGCCAGTTCCAGGCTATCCGTGCGTTAAAAGAACAGAAGTTTTGGGGCAGGGTATACACCATGCATCCAAATCAATTTGACTGCTTCTGTTTGAGAATGCTTCTACACAATGTTAGAGGTTCACAGAGCTTTAATGACCTAAAAACGATCAATCGTCAAGTTATGACTACATTCAGGGATGCATGTAGTGCACATGGACTACTTGAGGATGATAACTACTGGGATGCTACATTACAGGAAGCATCTATATCTGAATCTGCAGACAATTTGAGACATTTGTTTGCCATCATGTTGACATCATGTGCAGTGTCTCATCCGAAACTACTTTGGGATGCACACAAATAAGCTTTTAGTGAAGATTTCCTTCTTAGGAAACACAATCAACAGCCTGAAGTTGATATAACATTTTAAGACGACATCTTCAATATGGCTTTAGTTCATATCGAAGATATGACTTATAAGATCAATGGTAAACCACTCACAAAATTGCGTCTTACCTCACCTAATCGATCTAATACACACCCGGCCATTACTGCATGGACGCGTTAAATTAGTTATCAACCTCATGAGCAAGCAACAATTGTTCGAGATGGTATCGCACGACTAAATAATGAGCAAATTCATATTTTTCGTACTGTAGTTAATACTGAAGAAGATCAGCAAGGTGGCCTTATATTCCTTGATGCCCCCAGGGGTACTCCTGGTGGTAGGACAGCTCACTCCACATTTAACTTGCCATTATCTAACAAAAGATGTTGATCCAATTTGTCAAATAGAAAGAGGGTCAGATTCAGCAAAAGTCTTACAGAATTGTTCCTTCATCGTATGGGATGAATGTACAATGGCACATAAACAAGCGGTCGAGGCTCTAGATAAAACATTGCGTGATCTCAAGAGACGTGATGCTGTTATGGGTGGCATAACAATATTATTATCAGGTGACTTCCGACAAACGCTTCCTATTGTTCCACGTAGAAGTCCCCCTGATGAGCTTAATGCTTGCATTAAATTGCCATATTTTTGGAAGTACATTAAAACTGTAACGTTCACTTTTGTGGATTCCATTCTCGATCGCGTCCAGGCTGTACAATACCCTACAGAATTTTAAGATTCATTAGAATTGCCTGGTATGCCAACACACAGCTGAAAGCTGGATGCCCAATTATGTTACTCCGGAATCTTCATGCTCCAAGGCTATGTAATGGAACGAGACTGTGTTAAATGCATGCAACCTCATGTGATAGAAGCTGTAATACTAACTGCTTTGGCAAGGGGCAAACTGACATTCCTTCCCAGAATACCCATTATTCCGTCGGATTCTGCAATAAAATTTAAAAGGCTTCAGTTCCCAGTTAAATTGTGATTTGCCATGACAATTAACAAGTTCCAAGGACAATTTAAATCAGGCTGTTATATTTCCCCGGGCAACGCCGGGACACGGGTCCTGCTAGTTGTTAATAAAAAAGTATAGTAATAGTATAAAAAAGATTATATCGTTTACATTGTAAACCCCTTTCCTGGATGTTCCATCAATATCTCATATTTTGATTATTGTTTTTTTATTAATTCGGGAAAGGCACGACATACGACGGCTGTCCAATGAGTAATACCCCTAACCCATTTCCCATAGCAATAGATTAATGAAATTTGGCACATTTATTAGTCTTTCTCTACACAAGAAAAACCCAGAGTTATATATTTCTCTCATCGTTGGATACAGCTCTGAAAACTGTGTTTGTAGAACACACAAGGTTGGTCCTCCAACCATGTCGTAACTTCCGAAATCAAGGCTGCATCATCTAGGAAACGCTTTCTTTTCAAAAACAACTTCAGGGCTAGGAAAAGATGAAAGTCACAAGGTGCTAGGTCAGGAAGTAAGGGGAGTGGTGGAGGATTTCATAGCCACACGCCCGTTCTTTTGATCTTGCGACATGAGAGTGGTGGACCGGAGCGTTGTTTTGAAGGAATAGGATACCTTTGCCGAACTGATTGATCCTCTTAATTTCATCAAAAGTGAAGCGTAACAGGCCCCTGTAATTATGGTACCCTTTGCCAGGTAATATATCATCACTACCCGGTCTTGGTCCCAGAAGACTGTGAGCATGACCTTGCCAGCTAAGGGCTGCACCCTCGCCTTATTTGGAAGTTGGTGAGCCCAAGTGCTTCCACTGCAAATACTGGGCCTTGGTCTCTGAATCATAGTGGTGGACCCAAGATTCATCCTGTGTAATCAGTCTTTTGAAAAACTTTAACTCATCTTCTTGGCACATCTCCAAATTCATCCTCGACCACTCGACGCGTGCCTGCTTCTTGAATAATGTGATCAACCTGGGAATTTATCTAGCAGACATCTTATGCATATGCAAATGGTAATGAATAATAGTTTCCAAAGACCATGTATTAATCTTGACCTCTTGGGTTATTTAGCGAATAGTAATGCGTCGATCCTCCAAAATGGCAGCCTTAACTTGACGGGCAGATGTTTCATCAATGCCAGAAGAGGTACAACCAGGTATGGGAGCTGTTTTCACAGACTTACGGCTATGGTTGAATTCACAATCCAAGCGTTTTACAAGGTCACATGATGGGGCATCATCACCATGAGTTTAGTTTATTTCATCAAAAGTCTCCTTTGGTGTGCGTTTTTTAACATACAAGAACCGGATCACCGCGCGACACTCAACCGGTTCCATTTCACACCTGACTCAGTTCAAACACATGTAAATCAGAAACCCCAATTAGTTCAGAGCTATTTTTGCAACATAACCCATACAGATATAAATCATTGCACATGTAGCATTTCATATAGATCAGACAACTGGAAGTGGGTCAGGGGTATTACTTATTGAACACCATTCGTATCTTCAGTAAATACTAATGCTATAAAATCGGCTGGTAACCTAATATCTCCTTGTTTTCCGAACTGGCTGCATCATTCTGATAAACATGCATGAACTCCCTCGAGACTTCTATAGCTCTAGTAGTAAAGGGTGGTAAAGGTTTTTTTGTCAGTTTCCATCCAAAGCTTTTACTATTATATATCAAAAAATTCGATTTTAACATTTTTCCGGAAATAATGTAAATTGAAAGAAAAAGTTATTAGGAAAAAAATGATTATATTGATAGTTAATAGAAGAAAACAACCAATAATCATCAATTTTTTTTGATAAAATACTTGTTCAGAAAAAAATGATAATAACCAAGTAAATATCACATAAATTATAGCGTTTTACGACATCCCTTTAGATTTCAGTTCATTATATATATAAGATGCATTATAATTACACTTTGAGTTCTCTAGCTTCTTTTTCTTAATGGATATATAGTACTTTTGCAGCAGATTACTAAAAACCTATTAATTTCTGGAAATGGTAAAGCCCATATTTCGATTCTTTGCACAAAAAAAAACACTTATATAAAAGGATGCCATTACTTAAACTTAGATAAAACATGTTTATTGGAAACGGAGAGAAAATAATGTAGTTTTTATTCACGCTCAAGTGTGTCCAAACATTTTCTTTCAGATGTCACGCTCAAGTGAGGCCGAACATTTGCTTTCAGATAAATGCTTCCAACACATGGCTCTGAGCTAGTTTTCTTTGCATTATTAAAATACGGCTGGTATTTTTATTAATTGAAACTTGTTATCTTAGTTGACTATTTCTTTAACTCAGGGTCTCTGAAATTCATTACTTGTACATGTGCGTAGGATTACCCCTTTAGGTATGATGGACCCGTATATCTTGTTAGGTAATTCACCTAAGAGATTGAAAACTGGGGAAGGGAGGTTCTTTAGTTCTGATCGACAACCTTCATAGAGATGTAGACCCAAACAAAATATCCCGTTTAAAAATTTAAACGCTTGAATATAGTAGCTCTGCCCATTGCCAGGCTTTTGCACTCCTTCCTTGCCTATTAGCGAGGCGCAGAGGTACTAGCGCATGCACACCTTAAAGCTTGTCTGACTGTTGTTTCCAACTGCTAGTACAACTACCCTAACTCTTACGTAGCGCAAAGTGCGGCTGGTCCACTAGGTCCCGACTACTTGACTAATGGTATGCTTGTGAGAGCTTATTTATACAAAAAAACAGCCACTTTGTCCTCCACACTCTATATGAATCAAAATTACAGTACAAAGAAATGGGCAGAAACCTCGATCAGACAGCCACCGAAACAAATATACACCTCCGCCTCTGAAGTTAGCATTCAGAAACATATGAGGGCTAGAATAATCATCAATGATACAGGGAAAATGTCTCCTAGTTAACTATCCGTATATCATAACTTACCATGCTCTATCTTTTAAGAAAAGGTTGACTGAATACCTCCCACTCGACCGTAAAGATTCTGAAGAAAATATGTAAGGACAAGGAGTTCATATTTGGAACACCCCTCCTTTGACTAGAATCATAGGCTAGTATCAGATGATCAAGTCAACATGTGCTTTAGATTTACCTTACAGTGCAGTGTTAGTTTCTTATATTTCATGTACCGATCTCCTTCGACTCATTGCTAACCTTTGTTTTGGAAAGCATTGATACAGCACTCTCACTCTACTTGAGTGCCCAAATACATGTATTTAGGTTTTTAATCGACATCATCGTAACTGGGTTGGATTATCTAGCTATATAGACGCAACTGGTTATAGTTTCTCCATAGCGCACTCCCTCTCACAGACTGTCACTTTCCCGACCTGACTACCTGATCCTGTGGGTCAACAAGACTCACTTCTAGACCTCACTGCCCGAGGTTTGTACGACGAATGCTCATAGTCAGCTCGGTAACGATGATCACCTTGTGGTAATCATTGATACAACCCTAACATCTCGTCGCAAAGCTGATGAGCCGTTGCTTAAAATGACGAGATAGTACAAGTAGGCTTATTGGAAGTCCATCAAAGATCACTTCAGACGCCCAATAAGACAAAACCTTTTCTCTACCTTCTGATCAATGTACATATGAGACAACCGGATGGGTCAAAGATGGCATCGAAGCACATGCTCTGATGCGAGAATTCAACAATAAGCCCCACTCTTTACGATGTTTCACTTCAAATGTGCAGCTGCTATTGCTCAAAAGCAGCACCCATTTCGACAATTCAACCTTCACATGTCAGCTACAAATAGACCGAAACTTATAGCGTCCCGAAATCATTGTATGACTGTAATAGATTAAGAAAAGAAATGGTATTCAAGGATTACTAGAAAACGCATTGAGTTACAGAAACTAGGTACTCGCGATTTCTGGAAAATCTTCAACAGTGTGGTCAATAATTGGGTATAAGCAATTCCTCCGTAATGCAAGCAAAATGATGTCGTTTGTACGGCTACTGAAAAGACTGAAGTAATTGTCCAACTTTTCGTCTATAACTCTACTTACGACCTCACACACCACTCTCTCTCAACTGTGTTATTGCGGACTGAAGCCACACTTGATAAACTGACCTTCACAACCTCTTCTGTCCGAAACATCATATAAAAACCATTCAACCTCAAAAATATGTGGACCTGATCTTATACCAATAATTGCAATAAAGAAAGGATCTGCTGTAATTAGCCCTGTTTTCTCAAACGTCTACAAAAAATGCATTGCCGAATGTTGCTTCCCTAGTAGCTAGAACAATCCCTCTGTGGTACCAGTCTTCAGGAATTCTTGAGCTAGAACTAGCAAACAGAATTATCGGTCCATAAGTCTATCACCGCTCCTCACTAAAATCTTTAAATCAGTAATTAATCTAGTCCGTTACCTCAATCATGATGAACTTCTTTCTTACCATCAGTATGGATTTAGGCAAGTACGGTCTATAGGGGATATTCTAACGATTATCCCTGAACGCATATACCATACACTGAACAAGGCAGGTAAAGCTTGGACGGTAGCGTGTGATATTTCTAAAGCATTTGACAATCTCTATCATCAAGGTAATCGCATGAAAATCCATTCATTTCGTTATACGGGACGAATTTGTAAGACTATTCCACATCGTTTTAAAGCAATACCCGCAGTGGAGCTGTGATTTCCAAGTATTTGGGTAGACACTGGCAGAGGTAGTTGGTCATGCTGAGGAAACGCTGCAGATCCTCCCTATTCTTGGGATAAGGTATTTGCGACAGCTTTAACTTTAGAGGGATCTGGCTAGAGTCCATTTGGGGTGATTTTGTGCCTCAGCTAGATCAGCTCCTTGGAAAGTAAAATACATTTGTTTTTATTTAGTTTTACACTGTGATGTTTTATGCGATCCAGAACCAACATAAGTCGCTTATGGTGCTCCTCCAGTATCGATGCCCACACTATTATATTATCCTGCAAGTTTCTGGCTCCTCCAATTCCTTCTATTAATCCAAAAAATATCTAGATTTGTCTCGATTGTCGTGCATCAAAACTACATGCCATTAATGCAAGTGTAGACAGGGGGTCGATGCTTGAAACATTCGTGATTTACATAAACGCCCTCCCCGTTTACATTGTGTCTGAGATGGGTATATTTGCTTACGGAACCACGATCTACTCGCGTCATATAGGTAAAAACAGAGGCGCACATATCCGAGGCTTTTGTTAGTCCTTAGAAAATTACCTGCAGACTGTAGTGGAATGTGATCATGAATAGGTGGACACATTTAACACTGCTAATATACTATACTAGAAAGCTGTAGCCTGTCCTAAATTCAGTAATTTGTGGTGCAGTAATTCATCATTAATATTGTTTCCAATTTTAAATTTCCATATCATACCTTACGTACTTAATACAATCTAAACTATATCCGTCCTGTGTTGTTACATCATTAGACAGATATTCTTTTGCTAAGTACTGTCTGTTGATGTCTCGCATTCGCGATATATGAAAACAAGTTTTTTTTTAAGAAAGTATTAAAAATATTATTTGGAAAGTATTCTTAAATCGATGTGTTCTAATAATAAATGGGCAGATTACATATTTACTATTCCTCATATATAAACTATAAAGTGTAAGTCTATTTAACTAAATTCATTTAATGGGAAAGATATATTCTTTGTTTTCGTGTCTGCTATAAACATGTACATAATGGCTTTTTAAAAAAAATAACTTCTGAATCTCTCGGCTTCTAGGCTCATGAATGTGTAATTTATGAAGAAGTTCTTCTGATCATTGTTTCCGATTAATAGGGGGGCTCCCTTAAATGTGTTATTTATGCTCGTTTTAGTATGTTAACTAAGAGCATGAAAGAAAGAAATACACATAAAACGAGACATTTCATATAGATGTAATAAATATATTATCATTAATAGAATGTTAATGTTATCATCTGTGTGTTGAATTAATCTACTCTAAAACGCGTAGTTATTACTCAAGACCAACACATAGTTTTGGTAAACAGTACACGTGTTATATATGGAATATTTTTCTATTTAGTTACCCATTTACTTATTGTATAGAATTTATTTAAACAATGACATAACTCGAAATATATTAAACTGTTGTGTTGGTAATTTAATAAATTATCCCCATTAATTTTATTTTTATACGCTTATTTTTAGACCGCTTCACCTATGCATTTTCATGATTAATTTTTATGAGTGCTATGTTGTTTCGTATCTTTATACTTTGACATGATTATCGGTTACATTTGACTCTGAATTATATATGTTATATAATGAATAGTATTTGCATATTGATATAGGAATTACAATTGTTTAATTTCAACCAAATTAACTATTAACTCTTCTGACAGTGTTTTATCTGGGCGATATTGTGCGTATTTTCTAAAGGCTTTACTTTATAACACAATATGACTGCTCTGTATGTGCCTCGTTATGTATTTTTTTCTGAAGGAAAACTTTTTTACTATATAACGAGCCAATATATAATGATCCGAGATTGACATACTCATGTTGTATGCTATTCTGCGAACAAAAAGGGCCAGCAAAATTATACCAAATGTTTGTTTTGAAAAGAATGATTAGTAAAATTAATATGATTTTGATCACGACAATCTAGCTTATATTGGTTATAATGGTATTCTCTGTTGTTATACGTAACAGCCATTTGGGGATTTTACCGTGGAAATTACTGGTCGATTAAAAATAGAAAGTATACGTTAAAACATAGATTTTCCTAAATTTATCCCTCTCTCCCTGTATATTCCTTAGACATATTTTCATAACTTACAATATATATATATATATATATATATATATATATATATATATATATATATATACTAGATGAATACGTTTCTCGGAACGAGTTTATATTTTTACCCAACTCGAATAGTTTTACACCACTTTTATGTCCCCTAACAATGCAAACATTGACCCCTTCGTGAGGATTCGGGTTGGGGTCAGGGTGAAAGTATGGGTTACGGTTAGGGTTACGAATAGAGCTAGGATCAGGGTTAGGGTTAGGGTGTATGTTTAGGTTTAGTGTTAGGACCATAATAAAAGTAAGCGCGTGTCTTAATTTAGCAAAGTACCAAACCTCCATTCAAGTTGAGTATTTGAGAGAAATATGAAATAATCGTATTAAGTAATATTCAAAAGTTATCTCACTAGCCATATCGAACACATTTTTAGGCTTTTTATATACATACAGAAAACATAGAGTTATTTCACTCACATGTAAATATCACTGTCTTGGTGGTCGAATTCTTGAGAATGTTAGACTCGAGTTGCTCACGTTCGAGATTTGACCGCCGCTACAATTATATAAACTGATGATGTGTATACTCAGGCGTAGAACCTCCCGTGCTTTGAGACACATGAGGCTGTTAACGTGTTTCTTCGTGTTCGGTCTGTTGCCTGATCAACAGCTTTCGTCTACCTTCTGCATGTCGATTGAACATCACTTTCGATTGTTTGCTTCCAGTTTTTTTAGTTATTTTCTCTACTACTTTCAACATCAGGGGTCAACTAGCTTGAGCCAATCTTAGAGAATGGCGCAGCAAGTCTAGACATCGCTTGCAAAATCTTGACGATACATAGTGTTGGTTAGAGCGGTCATAAGTCAGTAATGCATTCTCTCAATTACACCCTTATAATAAGTTTAAGGCATTTGGAATCTAATGCGTTCAACTTTAAATCTATTGGCTTATTTTCAGATGACAAGTCTCACTTCCATATAACAGTGTGAACAGAACTTTGATGTTGTTGAATATTAATTTTGATGTGAGGGTGAATTATTTGTGTTGAACTTTCAACATTCATAAGACTGCGCTTAGAGCTCACTTTTATTAAGCACATTATCCGTTGTGCGACGGGTCCTTGAGAACAACCCTAAGTGCGGACAAAACTAGGAATTGCGAATTACTGAAAGCTTCTAACCGGTCATAGCTGACTGGCAAGTGTATGCCATCCTCGTGGATTAAATAAAAGTATTCCGTTCGAAATTCCGTGTAGATTCCCGAGTTCGACAGAAACATTCCCGAGTTCGACAAAATACATCGGCAGAAGGTCAGAAGTACATCGGTCAAAACGTTGTGATAGTAACACTCTAGATGAGACATTATATCGGTTGTCCGTCCTGTGCAGTTCAAGGAGGTGCACCCTCCCAGGATTTGCCTTCTCACCCTTTGAGAAGGGGTTCGTTTATTGCTAATCGACGGGGCTGCCCATGAAATTTTTAAATGGTCAGAGTGCTCAAATTCTCGAGCGCTGTTTTTTCCCCA
>OY744521.1:18083082-18143082 GCA_963556195.1 Sepiola atlantica | reverse complement strand
CAACTGAGCCCAGGTGAACTTCTAGATTAGCTGCCTATTTCGACTGATCCGAGGGAGATCGGCGAGATGGAACACAAGAATATAGAGTATCATACTCAGCATATATGTTCATTTTCTGAACAATATTCCCTAGAAAATCATTTATATAGATGTAGAATAGTGTTGAACACAAGCATTGAAAGGAAATGAGAATGAAGAGACATTGTCAGAAGTTACTGGAAAGCTTCGATCAGAAGGACCAGACCTAATAATGTCAAGAACCTTAAAAACCAATACCATAACCTTGAAATGTGTTCAGAAGACAAGAATACAACACCATGTTAAAGGCCTTCGAAATGTCAAGCGCAATGGCTCTTTTCTGTTGGGAATTATAAATAAACCCACAGATGTGCTCAGTTACAACAGTTAAAAGATCAGCAGTTGAACATAACCACGAAAGCCACACTGAACATAACTAAAGAGTGCCAGACTTTCTAGAAAATGAACAAGCTTGCCGTTGACCAACTTTTCGAAAACGTTGGTGATAACGGAGAGTATACAACCGAACGATACTTAGTCGGATCAGACCGATCACCGTATTCTTAAAGATAGTGACAACAGAAGACTCCTTCCAACAAAAACTTTAATAACAATTTGATGAGAATGAAATAAGTGTCATAGTCGGTTACTCCTCAGCAGCAAAGCATCCATGAGAATCCCAGGAAGAAAAGGGACACGCCCACGATTGAAAGACACGAGCTGAGTCTTAACTGAATTAAGTGAAACAATCCATTTCGTACCACACAATAAAGGTTGGAAAGATGGGTTATATTTAGTTTCAATGAAATTACGGCATTCAGATAGCAGAAACCCTTTTGTAGAAAATTCGGATAGCAATTTACTAATGCAATGTATACGTAATTTACACATGACGTAGCACAAAATAATATATGTAAGCAATCGCTAATAAACGTCATAATATAAGTAAGTCTCCATTAAATAAACAATAAATAAGCATTCCATTCTTCTCAATTCCTTGTTGCGGCGGGACAATCCTGACATTTAGATACGGTCTCTACAGGGTTGAATATATATATATATATATATATATATATATATATATATATATATATATATATATATATATATATATATATATATATATATACATATATATATATATATATATGTATACGTATATATATATATGTATATATGTATGTATATATATATATATATATATATATATATATATATATATATATATATAAGTAATGAAATAAACAAATGTATATAGTTCAGATCGATTCGAATCCGAATCAACTTCCAGAAGCATATATAAGAAATAATATTTCATAGTTTCAATATCAAATATATATATATATATATATATATATATATATATATATATATATCAATTTTTGCATGCATAAAGGAATCCATGGACATGTTTCTGGCTATCAGTCGTCATCAGCATGAGGAATCCGGGCAAAGACTGAACTTTTGATATTGATGTATGCAGTCTAGCGTGTTGACTATTAGACTACAAACACATACCGTACGACTTTTTATCGACCATAATGTTAGTTACCTTTTTTTGTTATTTTTTTCTAGCGATATAAACGGAGCTGTTTGTTTTAGTATTTTTCGATTTTCTAAGTGGTAAAGAATATTTAATTCAGTCGCACTTTTTAATATTGACAGGCAATTACTTTTTATCTTTTTTATATATGTACTAGCGGGGCTACCCGGCGTTGCTCGGGGTCATTAAAACATATAATTGAAGAAAAATCGTGTGTGTAACATCTTTATATACAAACTTCTATTTCTCCCCCCCCCTTCTCTATAGCCGTCTCTTTATCTTTCTACCTTTCTCTTCCCTGGTCGCCGCATTTCACCGCTACTTTCTAATTTTGCCTTTTGCGAAAGCTGTTCTTTCCCCACCATTTCTCCTACGTTGCCCAGGGCAATAGTATGATATATTTCTATAAAAAGTAACACCTCTATCTGCGCCTTCTATATAGGTACTTATCTCCACCCCGGTGTTCATGCTATATACGTATCTATCATCACCCCGGTGCGCATACTATATACGTACCTATCGCCGCCCCAGTGCACATACTATATACGTACCTATCGCCGCCCCAGTTCAGATACTATTTAAGTACCTATTGCCGCCCCGGTGCGAATGCTAAATAGTACCTATCGCCGCCCCGGTGTGCATGCTACATAAGTACCTATCGCTGCCCTAGTGGGAATAATTAATATGTACATATTGCCGCATTGGTGCGAATTTCTAAATACGTACCTATCACCACTTTGGTGCTAATGCTAAATACGTACCTATCGCCGGCCCGATGCGAATGCTAAATACGTACCTATAGCCGCCCTGGTGTGAATGCTAAATACGTACCTATAGCCGCCCCGGTGCGAATGCTAAATACGTACCTATCACCACCCTGGTGCAAATGCGAAATACATACCTTTCGCCGTTCTGGTGCACGTGCTATATACGTACCTATTGCCGCCCCGGTGCACGTGATATATATGTACTGATCGCCGCCCCGGTGCGCATGCTATGTACGTACTTATTGCTGCCCATGTGTACATGCTATATATGTAGCTATCGCCACCCCTGAATTCTGAATATGTACCTATAGCCGCCCCGGTGTGGAAGCTAAATACGTACATATCACCGCCCCGGTACGAATGCTAAATACATACATATCGCCGCCCCAGTGTGATTTCTAAATACGTACCTATCGCCGCTCTTGTGTGAATTCTAAATACGTACCTATCGCCGCCCCGGTGCGGAAGCTAAATACGTACATATTGCCACCCCGATGCGAATGCTAAATACATACCTATCGCCGCCCCGGTGCGAATGCTAAATACATACCTATCGCCGCCCCGGTGCGAATGCTAAATACATACCTATCGCCGCCCCGGTGCGAATGCTAAATACATACCTATCGCCGCCCCGGTGCGAATGCTAAATACATACCTATCGCCGCCCCGGTGTGAATGCTAAATACATATCTATCGCCGCCCCGGTGTGAATGCTAAATACATACCTATCGCCGCCCCGGTGTGAATGCTAAATACATACATATCGCCGCCCCGGTGTGAATGCTAAATACGTACCTTTCGCCGCCCCGGTGCGCGTGCTATATACGTACCTATCGCTGCCCCGGTGCGCGTGCTATATATGAACCGATCGCTGCCCCAGTGCGCATGCATAATACATACCTATCACGTACTTATTGCCGCCCATGTGCACATGCTATATACGTACCTATCGCCACCGCTGAATGCTAAATAAGTACCTATCTCCGCCCAGGGATGAATGCTAAATACGTACATATTGCCGCCCAGGTGTTCATACACCATATGTACCTATCACTGCCCCAGTGCGAATACTAAATATGTACATATCGCCACCCCGGTGCGATTGCTGAATACATACCTATCGCAACCACGGTGCGAATGCTAAATACGTAGCTATAGCCACCCCTATGCACTACTATATAGTACCTATTGCCACCCCGGTACACATACTATATATAAACCTATCGCCGGCCCGGTGTGCATACTATATTCGTACCTATCGCGGCTCTGGTGCGCATACTACATACTTACCTATCTCTGCAAGGGTACACATACTATATATGTACCAATCTCCAGCCCAGTTCGCATACGTAAGAACTTATATTTATTCGGCCCTGTCGTGTTAGAAAAACAAAATAGTGTTCATTTATGTATTGTCACTATCATAAATATAAATATTTTTTGTTACAAACAGAAAAAAATACATTTTTTTGCCTCCCCACAAGAAAATTTTTTTTCTATCCTCCCATATACTTAGAAATATTTTTAATTTAAAGGAAAAAAAAAAGAAAATTTTTTGACCACCCTTACACCCCAAAAATTTTATGTTCATAGAAATATTTTTATTTTAAAAAAGAAAAAAAAAAAAATTTTTTAGCCCCCCCCCCGAAAATTTTTTTTTTTCATTCTCCCCCATACACATAAATATTTTCAATGAAAAAGATAAAAGACAAAATAAATGTTTTGCCTTCCCCCCAATTTTTTTTATACTCCCGATGCGCATGCTATATACGTATTTATTGCCGCCCATGTGCACATGCTATATACTTCCTATCGCCACCGCTGAATGCTAAATACGTACCTATTGCTGTCGCGGTGCGAATGCTAAATAGGTTTTCAGCGTAGATGCTCTTAAAATATTATCCAAACCTATCACTACAGTAGCTCTATCTAAGACATTGAACAATTTTCTCCCGGACAACGCCGAGTACTTTAAAAATAAAAGAGGCCTCATGAGCACTACTGAAATAACTTAGGTATCCTCTCTCCTTCTGATCTGCCAAATAGTTCAAAGGGGAACGAAGATGGCATTAAAATATTTTCCAAACCTATCACTACAGTAGCTCTATCTAGGATATTGAGCACTTTTCTGCCGGACAACGCCGAGTACTTTGAAAATCAAGGAGGCCTCCTGAGCACTACTGAAATCACTCTTATCGATTCCCCCATCCTTTTCAGCGTAGATGCTGTTAAAATATTATCCAAACCTATCACTACAGTAGCTCGATCAAGGACATTGAACACTTTTCTCCCGGACTACGCCAAATACTTTGAAAATCAAGGAGGCCTCCTGAGCACTACTGAAATCACTTAGGTATCCCTCCTTTTGATCTGCAAAATAGTCGAAAGGGGAACGAAGATGGCGTTAAAATATTTTCAAAACCTATCACTACAGTAGCTCTATCTAGGATATTGAGCACTTTTCTCCCGGACAACACCGAGTAATTTTTAAATCAAGGAGGCCTCATGAGCACTTCTTAAATAACTCTTATCGATTCCCCCATCCTTTTCAGCGTAGATGCTGTTAAAATATTATCCTAACCTATCACTACAGTAGCTCTATCTAGGACATTCAGCAATTTTCTCCCGGACAACGCCGAGTACTTTGAAAATCAAGGAGGCCTCCTGAGGACTACTGAAATCACTTAGGTATCCTCTCTCCTTCTGATCTGCCAAATAGTCAAAAGGGGAACGAAGATGGCGTTAAAATATTTTCCAAACCTATCACTACAGTAGCTCTATCTAGGATATTGAGCACTTTTCTCCCGGACAACGCCGAGTACTTTGATAATCAAAGACGCCTCCTGAGAACTACTGTAATAACTTATATCGATTCCCCCATCCTTTTCAGCGTAGATGCTGTTAAAATATTATCCAAACCTATCACTACAGTAGCTCTATCTAGGACATTGAGCAATTTTCTCCCGGACAACGCTGAGTACTTTGAAAATCAAAGAGGCCTCCTGAGGACTACTGAAATCACTTAGGTATGCTCTCTCCTTCTGATCTGCCAAATAGTCAAAAGGGGAACGAAGATGGCGTTAAAATATTTTCCAAACCTATCACTACAGTATCTCTATCTAGGACATTCAGCACTTTTCTCTCGGACAACGCTGAGTATTTGAAAATCAAAGACGCCTCCTGAGCACTACTGAAATAACTCTTATCGATTCCCCCATCCTTTTCAGCGTAGATGCTGTTAAAATATTATCCAAACCTATCACTACAGTAGCTCTATCTAGGACATTGAGCACTTTTCTCCCGGACAATGCCGAGTACTTTGATAATCAAGGAGGCCTCCTGAGGACTACTGAAATCACATAGGTATCCTCTCTCCTTCTGATCTGCCAAATAGTCCAAAGGGGAACGAAGATAGCGTTAAAATATTTTCCAAACCTATCACTACAGTAGCTCTATCTAGGACATTGAGCGCTTTTCTCCCGGACAACGCCAAGTACTTTGATAACAAAGGAGGCCTCCTGAGGACTACTGAAATCACTTAGGTATCCCTCTTTTTGATCTGCCAAATAGTCCAAAGGGGAACGAAGATGGCTTTAAAATATTTTCCAAACCTATCACTACAGTAGCTCTATCTAGGACATTGAGCACTTTTCTCCCGGACAACGCCGAGTATTTGAAAATAAAAGAGGCCTCATGAGCACTACTGAAATAACTCTTATCGATCCCCCCATCCTTTTCAGCGTAGATGCTGTTAAGATATTATGCAAACCTATCTCTACAGTAGCTCTATCTAGGACATTGAGCACTTTTTTCCCGGACAACGCCGAGTACTATGACCTGATATAACCGGACACAATATAGGGCAAGACCAGGTACATCCAGCAAGGGATTATTGGACAGGTGCGGATGTGATTGAGCAACCCTTGTTTCACTACACACTTATAACGTAGGATTCCTATGTTGTTATTGATTTATCCGGACAGAAGTTATTAGATGATCTGATACAACCGGGCTGAATGTCGGGCAAGACCGGGTACATCCGGCAAGGGATTATGGGATGTTTACAGTGACTCTGCATTTTTATCGGATTAGTACATAAATACATTAGATTATTTCGAATTTACTACATATTAACGTTGAAAAAGTAGTGTAAAATACGAAAAAACTGCTACCTTTTGTCGGAAAGTGGTCCGGTTGACTGTCAGCGAGTGAATCGTTTTTCCATAGACCGGCGGAATGAAGCCAAGACGATTATGGAGTGCATAATCCAAACAGATACTACACTAAACAGAATTAGAGAAAAACGGCCTAGGGAGTCTAAAATTCATTGTTGCTCATCAAAACTCATTAAAGAACTTGTTAAATAGTATTACACAATGTTTGTTCAAAGAAAATCATAGTTATTATTACTCGTTAATTTATTAATGTAATTTGAACAGTGTCTAGTGGATAGACCGCTGGTCAGGTGTAGATTGGTTATAAATAGTCCCTTTAAATCACATTAAATTTTTGAATTTCGGATGTTTCTCGGCCTTTTGGCTAAGATCAAAGTGTAGTATCTGTTCTCGGCATTATTGCCTTGAGATCAAGTGTATATCTAGTCCTATCCGATAGGTGTCGATCTTACACTGTCGAATCAAAAATCAGATTATCTTTTTATTTTTTAATCCCTTTTCCTTTAGCTCACTTCCTCTCCCCTAAAGTACCGGTTGATATACCCCCAAGGTCGGGATCTGTCTCACCGACGACTCCCCCCAAATTTCGCCTGAGGCGCTGACACCGGCGAATACTGACACTCCCCCTCCCCCAAATTTCGCCTGCCTCACCGGCGTATGCCAATACGCCCCATCCCCAAATTTCGCCTGAGGCGCCCCACAGGCAATCGCTCATACCGCCGAATGCCGACATTTCCCTCCTCCCCTCCCCAGATTGGCCTGAGCCGCCGTATGCCGACATTCCCCCTCCCCAGATTTGGCCTGAGGCGCTCACACCGGCGAATGCCTACACTCCCCCTCCCCCAAATTTTCCCTTAGGCGTCCCACCGGTGTATGCTGATACCACCCCCCACCCCTCCCCCAAATTTCACCTGAAGCGCTCACACCGGCGAATGCCGACACCCCCCCGAAAGGAGGAGGGAATGCCTATCATGATAACAGAACGGCCATAGGGAGGGGGGGAATATTAGCGTCTATTAATAATTAAGAAAGAAAGTGTGAGAGGGAGCGGGAAAATAGAAAGAAAGAAAAAAATGGTTGTAGTGTGAGTGAATTTCTTCCTGCCACTCTCTGACGTCAGGGTACCAACACATACTTCGTCCGGTGGCAAGGTACCCACACATACTTCGTCCGGTTGCAGGGTACTCACACATACTTCGTCATGTCGAAGTGTACCCACACATACTTCGTCAGGTCGCACGGTACCCACACATACTTTTTCCGGTCGCAGGGTACCCAGACATACTTCGTCCGGTCGCAGGGTACCAACACATACTTTGTTAGGTCGCAGGGTACCCACACATACTTCGTCCGGTCGCAGGGTACCAACACATACTTCGTCCGGTCGCAGGGTACCCACACATACTTCGTCCGGTCGCAGGGTACCCACACATACTTCGTCCGGTCGCAGGGTACCCACACATAGTTCGTGCGGTCGCAGGGTACCCACACATACTTCGTGCGGTCGCAGGGTACCACCACATATTCGTGCGGTCGCAGGGTACCCACAAATATTTCGTGCGGTCGCAGGGTACGCACACATATTTCGTGCGGTCGCAGGGTACCTATACATCCTACGTGCGGTCGCAGGGTACCCACACATACTTCGTTCGGTCGCAGGGTACCCACACATACTTCGTGCGGTCGCAGGGTACCCACACATACTTCGTCAGGTCGCAGGGTACCCACACAAACTTCGTCTTGGCGCAGGGTACCCACACATACTTCGTCTGGTCGCAGGGTACCTACACAGTTCGTGCCGTCGCAGGGTACTCACACATACTTCGTATGGTCGCAGGGTATCCACACATACTTCGTCCGGTCGCAGGGTACCCACACATACTTCGTCCGGTCGCAGGGTACCCACAAATACTTCGTCCAGTCGCAGGGTACCCACACATACTTTGTGCGGTCGCAGGGTACCCACACATACTTCGTGCGGTCGCAGGGTACCCACACATATTTCGTTCGGTCACAGGGTACCCACACATACTTCGTGCGGTCGCAGGGTACCTATAAATACTTCTGGTCGTAGGGTACACACACATACATTGTCCGGTCGCAGGGTACCCACAAATACTTTGTCCGGTCGAAGGGTACCCACACATATTCGTTCGGTCGCAGAGTACCCACACATACTTCGTCAGGTCGCAGGGTACCCACACATACTTCGTGCGGTCGCAGGGTACCTATACATACTTCGTGCGATCGCAGTGTACCCACACAAACTTTGTCCGGTCGCAGGGTACCCACACATACTTCGTCAGGCAGCAGGGTACCCACACATACTTCGTGCGGTCGCAGGGTACCCACAAATACTTCGTTCGGTCGCAGGGTACCCACACATACTTCGTCGGTCGCAGGGTACCCACACATTCTTCATCCGGTCGCAGGGTACCCACACATACTTTGTCCGGTCGAAGGGTACCCACACATACTTCGTCCGGTCGCAGGGTACCCACAAATACTTCGTCCAGTCGCAGGGTACCCACACATACTTCGTCTGGTCGCAGGGTACCCACACATTCTTCGTCTGGTCGCAGGGTACCCACACATACTTCGTCCAGTCGCAGGGTACCCACACATACTTCGTCTAGTCGCAGGGTACCCACACATACTTCGTCTGGTCGCAAGGTACCCACACATAGTTCGTGCGGTCGCAGGGTACCCACACATACTTTGTCCGGTCGCAGGGTACCCACACATACTTCGTGGTTATGACTCAACGGGTCACTGTAAACGTTTACTTGTTAAATTCTTCTTTTTTTCTTTTTTCTATACATATATAGAGTGGTTACGACTCAACGGGTCACTGTAAACGTTTACTTGTTAAATTCTTCTTTTTTTATACATATATACCGTGGTTATGACTCAACGGGTCATTGTAAACGTGTACTTGTTAAATTCTTCTTTTTTCTTTTTTTATAAATATATAGAGTGGTTATGACTAAACGGGTCACTGTAAACGTGTACTTGTTAAATTTTTCTTTTTTCTTTTTTTATACATATATAGAGTGGTTATGACTCAACGGGTCACTGTAAACGTTTACTTGTTAAATTCTTCTTTTTTTATACATATATACCGTGGTTATGACTCAACGGGTCACTGTAAACGTTTACTTGTTAAATTCTTCTTTTTTTCTTTTTTTATACATATATAGAGTGGTTATGACTCAACGGGTCATTGTAAACGTGTACTTGTTAAATTCTTCTTTCTTCTTTTTTTATACATATATAGAGTTGTTATGACTCAACGGGTCACTGTAAACGTGTACGTGTTAAATTCTTCTTTTTTCTGTTTTTATACATATATAGAGTGGTTATGACTCAACGGGTCACTGTAAACGTGTACTTGTTATATTCTTCTTTTTTCTTTTTTTATACATATATAGAGTGGTTATGACTCAACGGGTCACTGAAAACGTTTACTTGTTAAACTCTTCTTTTTTCTTTTTTTATACATATATAGAGTGGTTATGACTCAACGGGTCACTGTAAACGTGTACTTGTTAAATTCTTCTTTTTTCTTTTTTATACATATATAGAGTGGTTATGACTCAACGGGTCACTATAAACATGTTCTTGTTAAATTCTTCTTTTTTTCTTTTTTCTATACATATAAAGAGTGGTTATGACTCAACGGGTCACTGTAAACGTTTACTTGTTAAATTCTTCTTTTTTTATACATATATAGAGTGGTTATGACTCAACGGGTCATTGTAAACGTGTACTTGTTAAATTCTTCTTTTTTCTTTTTTTATACATATATAGAGTGGTTATGACTCAACGGGTCACTGTAAACGTGTACTTGTTAAATTCTTCTTTTTTCTGTTTTAATACATATATAGAGTGGTTATGACTCAACGGGTCATTGTAAACGTGTACTTGTTAAATTCTTCTTTTTTCTTTTTTTATACATATATAGAGTGGTTATGACTCAACGGGTCACTGTAAACTTGTACTTGTTAAATTCTTCTTTTTTCTTTTTTTATACATATATAGAGTGGTTATGACTCAACGGGTCACTACAAACATGTTCTTGTTAAATTCTTCTTTTTTTCTTTTTTCTATACATATATAGAGTGGTTATGACTCAACGGGTCACTGTAAACGTTTACTTGTTAAATTCTTCTTTTTTTATACATATATAGAGTGGTTATGACTCAACGGGTCATTGTAAACGTGTACTTGTTAAATTCTTCTTTTTTCTTTTTTTATACATATATAGAGTGGTTATGACTCAACGGGTCACTGTAAACGTGTACTTGTTAAATTCTTCTTTTTTCTTTTTTTATACATATATAGAGTGGTTATGACTCAACGGGTCACTATAAACATGTTCTTGTTAAATTCTTCTTTTTTTCTTTTTTCTATACATATATAGAGTGGTTATGACTCAACGGGTCACTGTAAACGTTTACTTGTTAAATTCTTCTTTTTTTATACATATATAGAGTGGTTATGACTCAACGGGTCATTGTAAACGTGTACTTGTTAAATTCTTCTTTTTTCTTTTTTTATACATATATAGAGTGGTTATGACTCAACGGGTCACTGTAAACGTGTACTTGTTAAATTCTTCTTTTTTCTGTTTTAATACATATATAGAGTGGTTATGACTCAACGGGTCATTGTAAACGTGTACTTGTTAAATTCTTCTTTTTTCTTTTTTTATACATATATAGAGTGGTTATGACTCAACGGGTCACTGTAAACGTGTACTTGTTAAATTCTTCTTTTTTCTTTTTTTATACATATATAGAGTGGTTATGACTCAACGGGTCACTATAAACATGTTCTTGTTAAATTCTTCTTTTTTTCTTTTTTCTATACATATATAGAGTGGTTATGACTCAACGGGTCACTGTAAACGTTTACTTGTTAAATTCTTCTTTTTTTATACATATATAGAGTGGTTATGACTCAACGGGTCATTGTAAACGTGTACTTGTTAAATTCTTCTTTTTTCTTTTTTTATACATATATAGAGTGGTTATGACTCAACGGGTCACTGTAAACGTGTACTTGTTAAATTCTTCTTTTTTCTGTTTTTATACATATATAGAGTGGTTATGACTCAACGGGTCACAGTAAACGTGTACTTGTTAAATTCTTCTTTTTTTATACATATATAGAGTGGTTATGACTCAACGGGTCACTATAAACATGTTCTTGTTAAATTCTTCTTTTTTTCTTTTTTCTATACATATATAGAGTGGTTATGACTCAACGGGTCACTGTAAACGTGAGTGGTTATGACTCAACGGGTCACTGTAAGTAAAATAAGTTTTGAAGAGAAAAAAATGTAAAAACCTATAACGATGACGTCATATACCTATTACTGTGACGTCACGTGCACAAGAATAAGTTGGTTGAAAATAAAATTATTATTACATAATTACATTGGCTGATTTCCAAATTACTACTGAATAACATTAGAAAAGTTTGAAAAAACCAGACCCGCTGCCGAAGACTGGCCCCGTTGACCCCCAGCAACATTTTTTTTTGTTGTAATTTTGAGATATTATGATCCCAGGTGTTGTACGGTGCTGAAGATATAAACTTTTTGACATGTCGTCGCGTAGTTTTTGAGAAGAAGCTTCACATACAGACATACATACATACATACATACATACATATAGACAAGTGCCCTTTATATAAGAGACTAGCGGGGCTACCCGGCGTTGCTCGGGGTCATAAAAACATATAATTGAAGAAAAATTGCGTGTGTAACATCTTTATATTAAAACTTCTATTTCTGTCCCTCCCTCTATAGCCGTCTCTTTATTTTTCTACTTTTCTATTCCCTGGTCGCCCCATTTCACCGCTACTTTCTAATTTTGCCTTTTGCGAAAGCTGTTTCTTCTCCACCATTTCATCCTATGTTTCCCAGGGCAATAGTATGACTTATTTCTATAAAAAGTACCACCTCTGTCTGCGCCTTCTATATAGGTACTTATCACCGCCCCGGTGTTCATACTATATACGTATCTATTGCCACCCGGTGCACATACTATATACGTACCTATCGCCGCCCCAGTGCACATAATATATACATACCTTTCGCAACCCCGGTGCAGATACTATATAAGTACCTATCGCCGCCCTGGGTGCAGATATAATATAAATACCTATCGCCGTCAGGGTGCGAATGCTAAATACGTACCTATCCCCGGCCCTGTGCAAATGCTAAATACATACTTATCGCCACCCCGGTGCGAATGCTAAATATGTAGCTATTGCCGCCTCAGTGTGCATACTGCATAAGTACCTATCACTGCCCCAATGCAAATACTAAAAATGTACATATCGCTGCCCTGGTGCCAATGCTAAATACGTACCTATCGCTGCCCCGGTGCGAATGCTAAATACGTACCTTTCGCCGCCCTGGTGCCCGTTATATATATGTACCTGTCGCCGCCCCGCTGCGCGTGCTGTATATGTACCGATCGCCGCCTCGGAGCGCATGCTAAATACATACTTATCACCGGGCCGGTGCACATGCTATATACGTACTTTTTGACGCCTATATGCACATGCAATATACGTACCTATCGCCACTCCTGAATGCTAAATACGTACCTATCGCCGCCCCGGTGTGAATGCTAAATACATATCTATCACCGGCCAGGTGCACATGCTGTATACGTACTTATTGCCGTCCATGTGCACATGCTATATACGTACCTATCGACGACCCAGTGTGCATACTACATATGTACATATCGCTGCCTCAGTGCGAATATTAAATATGTACATATCGCCGCCCCGGTGCGAATGGTAAATACGTACCTATCTCCACCTCGGTGTGAATGCTAAATAC
Source organism: Sepiola atlantica (assembly GCA_963556195.1). NCBI lineage: Eukaryota > Metazoa > Mollusca > Cephalopoda > Sepiida > Sepiolidae > Sepiola > Sepiola atlantica. Next base: position 18,129,716 of record OY744521.1, on the reverse strand, counting down.
GTACCTATCGGCACCCCTATGCACTACTATATACATACCTATTGCCACTCCAGTGCACATACTATGTATATACCTATCTCCGGCCCGGTGCACATACTATATTCGTACCTATCGCCGCCCTAGTGCGCATACTATATTTTTTGGCACCACCCAAGAACACTTTTTTTTCATCCTCCCACATACTTAGAAATATTTTTAATTTAAAAGAAAAAAACAATTTAACCCCCCTCAAAAGAATTTTTTTTTACCCTTCCCCATACATAGAAATATTTTCAGTTTAAGAAAGAAAAAAAAATTTCCGAGGTGCCTCGGTCATATTAAAGAAACATACTGCAGAAGCCTCCGGGTCCTATATTGTAGAAGCATCCCTGGCCGCTATACTGCAGAGCACCCATGGCCCCTATTCTTCATAGGCCTCCGAGTCCTATATTGTAGAAGCACCCCCGGTACTGGGTCCTATATTGTAGAAACACCCCTGGTCCCTATACTGGAGAAGCACCCCTAGTCCCTATACTGGAGAAGCCCCCATTGTCCCTATTCTGCAGAAGCCTCCGGGTCCTAAATTTAGAAGTACCCCTGGTGCTGGGTCCTATACTGTAGAAGCACCCCTGGCCCCTATACTGGAGAAGCACTTATATTTCTAGGGACCGTTATACTTTAGAAGCACCAACATTCCTGGGGGGACCGTCATACTTTAGAAGCATCAACATTTGTGGTGACCGTTATACTGTAGAAGCACCAATATTTCTAGGGATCGTTATACTTTAGAAGCACCAACGTTCCTGGGGAGGGACCATTATACTTTAGAAGCACCAATATTTCTAGGGACCATTATACTTTAGAAGCACCAACATTCCTGTTGACCGTAATACTTTAGAAGCATCAACATTCCTGGGGACCATTATACTTTAGAAGCAACATTCCTGTGGGACCGTTATACTTTAGAAGCATCAATATTTCTAGGGACAGTTATACTTCAGAGGCACCTACATTACTTTGCAAATCAAGTAGGCCTCCTGAGAACTACTGACATCACTCTTACCGGTTGCCTTCCTATGTTGTTATTGATGCATCCGGACAGAAGTTATCGGATTACCTGATACAACCGGACACAATTTAGGGCAAGACGGGTACATCCGGCAAGGGATTATGGAGCATGTAAAGTGAGTCAGCATTTTTATAAAGTTATTACATAAATACATTGGATAATTTCCAAATTACTACTGATTAACGTCGAATAAATGGATATGTATCATGTATATGTATCATGTATATGTATCATGTATATGTATACGTATCATGTATATATATCGTGTATCATGTATATGTATCATGTATATGTATCATGTATACATATATGTATCATGGATATGTATCATGTATACATATATGTATCATGGATATGTATCATGTATAGGTATATATATCATGTATCGTGAATATGTATATGTATCATGTATCATGGATATGTATCATGGATATGTATCATAAGATATGTATCATGGATATTTATCATGTATCGTGGATATGTATCATGTATCATGGATATGTATAATGTATCATGGATATGTATCATGGATATGTATCATGGATATGTATCATGTATCATGGATATGTATCATGGATATGTATCATGGATATGTATCATGTATCATGGATATGTATCATGGATATGTATCATGTATCATAGATATGTATCATGGATATGTATCATGTATCATGGATATGTATCATGGATATGTATCATGTATCATAGGTATGTATCATGTATACTGAATCATAGATATGTGTTATGTATCATGGATATGTATCATGGATATTATCATGGATATGTATCATGGATATGTATCATGTATCATGGATATGTATCATGGGTATGTATCATGTATCATAGGTATGTATAATGTATATGTATCATGTATATGTATCATTGGGTATGTATATGTATCATGGGTATGTATCATGGATATATATCATGGATGTGTATCATCTATCCTTGATATGTATCATGGATATGTATCATGTATATGTATCATAGATATGTATCATGTATCATGGATATGTATATGTATCATGGATATATATATATGTTTCATGGATATGTATCATGTATATGTATCATGGATATTATCATGGATATGTATCATGGATATGTATCATGTATCATGGATATGTATCATGGATATGTATCATGTATCATAGGTATGTATCATGTATATGTATCATGTATATGTATATGTAACATTGGGTGTGTATATGTATCATGGGTATGTATCATGGATATATATCATGGATATATATCATGGATGTGTATCATCTATACTTGATATGTATCATGGATATGTATGATGTATATGTATCATAGATATGTATCATGTATCATGGATATGTATCATGGATCTATATATATATATATGTTTCATGGATATGTATCATGTATATGTATCATGTATCATACATGTATAATGGTATCATGTATCATAGATATGTGTTATGTATCATAGATGTGTATCATGTATGATGGATATGTATCATGGATATGTATATGTATCATGGACATGTATCATGGATATGTATCTTGTATATGTATCATGTATCTTGTATATGTATGATGTATGATGGATATGTATCATGAATATGTATCATGGATATGTATCATGTATATGTATCATGTATCATATATATGCATCCTGTAACATATATCATATATATGTATCATGGTATCATAGATATGTATCATGTATCATTAATATGTATCATGTATCATGTATCATAGATATGTATACTTGTATCATGGATCATGGGTATGTATCATAGATATGTATCATGTATAATATATATTTATCATGTATCATGTAACATGGATAGGTATCATGGATATGTATCATGTATCAAGGATATGTATCATGGATATGTATCATGTATCAAAGACATGTATCATGTATATGTATCATGTATCATGGATATGTATCATGGATATGTATTGATGGCTACGTATCATGTATCATGGATATGTATCATGTATCATTCATAAGTATCATGTATCATGGATATGTGTAATGTATCATATATATGTATCATGGATATGTATCATGTCTCATTGATATGTATCATGTATAACAGATATGTATCATAGATATGTATCAAGCATATATATCATCGATATGTATCATGTATCACGGATATGTATCATGGGTATGTATCATTTGTCATTGATATTTATTATGGATATGTATCATGTATCATGGATATGTATCGTGAATATGTATCATGGATATATATCATGGATATGTATCATGGATATCTATCATGTATCATGGATATGTATCATGATATGTATCATGATATGTATCATGGATATGTATCATGTATCATGGATATGTATAATGTATCATGGATATGTATCATGGATATGTATAATGTATCATGGATATGTATCACTGATATGTATCATGTATAATGGATACGTATCATGTATCATGGATATGTATCATAGATATGTGGCATGGATATGTATCATGTATCATGGATATGTATCATGTATCATGGATATGTATCATGGATATGTATCATATATCCTGTGTCATAGATATGTATCATGTATCATAGATATGTATCATGTATTATAGATATGTATCATATATCATAGATATTCTCAATCATTTTCAATCTTCATCATGTTCAATCCCCACATGATGATCTTCATCATTTTCAATCCTCTTATGATGTTCTTCATCATTTTCAATCCCCTCATGATGTTCTTCATCATTTACAATCCCCTCATGGTATTCTTCATCATTTTCAATCCCTTTACGATGTCATTCATAACTTTCAATCCTATCATGATATTTTTCATCATTTTCAATCCTCTCATGGTATTTTTCATCATTTTACATACTATCATGATATTCTTCATCATTTGTAATCCACTCATTATATTCTTCATCATTTTCAATCCTCTCATGATGTTCTTAATAATTTTACATCCTCTCATGATGTTCTTAATCATTTTCAATCCTCTCATGATATTCTTCATCATTTTCAATCCTCTCATGATATTCTTCATAATTTTCAATCCTCTCATGGTATTATTCATCATTTTCAATCCTCTCATGGTATTCTTCATCATTTTCAATCCTCTGATAATATTCTTCATCATTTTCAATCCTCTCATGATGTTCTTCATCATTTTCAAGCCCCTATGGTATTTTTCAGCATTTTCAATCCTCTCATGATATTCTTCATCATTTCAATCCTCTCATGGCATTCTTCATCATTTTTAATCCCCTCATTATATTCTTCATCATTTTCAATCCTCTGATAATATTCTTCATCATTTGCAATCCTCTCATGATGTTCTTCATCATTTACAATCCCCTCATAGTATTCTTCATCATTTTCAATCCCTTTACGATGTCATTCATAATTTTCAATCCTATCATGATATTCTTCATCATTTTCAATCCTCTCATTGTATTCTTCATCATTATCAATCCTCTCATGATGTTCTTAATCATTTTACATCCTTTCATGATTTTCTTGATCTATTTCAATCCTCTCATGATGTTCTTCATCATTTTCAATCCTCTCATGATATTCTTCATCATTTTACAACTTTTGATAATATTCTTCATCATTTTCAATCCTCTCATGATGTTCTTCATCATTTTATATCCCCTCATGGTATTCTTCAGCATTTTCATACCTCTCATGATATTCTACATAATTTTCAATCCTCTCATGGTATTCTTCGGCATTTTCAATCCACTCATTGTATTCTTCATCATTTTAAATCCTCTCATGATGTTCTTAATCATTTTCAATCCTCTCATGATGGTCTTCACCATTTTAAATCCTCTCATGATGTTCTTCATCATTTTCAATCCTCTCATGATATTCTTCATCGGTTTCAATCCCCTCATTATATTCTTCAGCATTTTCAATCCTCTCATCGTATTCTTCATCATTTTTAACCCGCTCATTTTATTCTTTATCATTTTCAATCCTCTCATGGTATTCTTTATCATTTTCAATCCTCTCATGATATTCTTCATCATTTTCAATCTTCTCATGGTATTCTTCATCATTTTCAATCCTCTCATGATATTCTTCATCATTTACAATACTTTCATGATATTCTTCATCATTATCAATCCTCTCATGGTATTTTTCATCATTTTCAATCCTATCATGATATTCTTGATCATTTTCAATCCTCTCATTGTATTATTCATCATTTTCAATCCTCTCTTGATGTTTTTAATCATTTTACATCATCTCATGATGTTCTTAATCATTTTCAATCCTCTCATGATATTCTTCATTATTTTCAATTCCCTCATTTTATTCTTCAGCATTTTCAATCCTCTTATGGTATTCTGCATCATTTTCAATCCTCTCATGATATTCTTCATCATTTCCAATCCCCTCATGGTATTCTTCATCATTTTCAATCCTCTCATGTTATTCTTCATCATTTTCAATCCTCTGATAAAATTCTTAATCATTTTCAATCCTCTCATGATGTTCTTTATCATTTTCAATGCTTTCATGATATTCTTCATCATTTTCAATCGCCTCATTATATTCTTAAGCATTTTGAATCCTCTCATCGTATTCTTCATCATTTTTAACCCTCTCATGATATTCTTCATCATTTTCAATCCTCTCATGGTATTCTTCATCATTTTCAATCCTCTCATGATATTCTTCATCATTTTCAATCCTCTCATGGTATTCTTCATCATTTTCAATCCTCTCATGATATTCTTCATCATTTACAATACTCTTATGATATTCTTCAGCATTTTCAGTCCTCTCACCCTATTATTCATCATTTTCAATCCTCTCATGATATTCTTCAGCATTTTCAATCCTCTCATGGTATTCTTCATCATTTTCAATCCTCTCATGATATTCTTGATCATTATCAATCCTCTCATGGTATTTTTCATTATTTTCAATCCTCTTATGATATTCTTCATCATTATCAATCCTCTCATGGTATTTTTGATCATTTTCAATCCTATCATGATATTCTTGATCATTTTCAATCCTCTCATTGTATTCTTCATCATTTTCAATCTTCTCTTAATGTTTTTAATCATGTTACATCCTCTCATGATGTTCTTAATCATTTTCAATCCTCTCATGATATTCTTCATCATTTTCAATCCCCTCATTTTATTCTTTAGCATTTTCAATCCTCTCATGGTATTCTTCATCATTTTCAATCCTCTCATGGTATTCTTCATCATTTTCAATCCTCTGATAACATTCTTCATCATTTTCAATCTTATCATGGTATTCGTCATCATTTTCAATCCCCTCATGACATTCTTCATCATTTTACATCCTCTCATGGTATTCTTCATCATTTTCAATCCTCTGATAAAATTCTTCATCATTTTCAATCCTCTCATGATGTTCTTGATCATTTTCAATCCCCTCATGGTATTCTTCATCATTTTCAATCCTTTCATGATATTCTTCATCATTTTCAATCGCCTCATTATATTCTTAAGCATTTTAAATCCTCTCATCGTATTCTTCATCATTTTTAACCCTCTCATGATATTCTTCATCATTTTCAATCCTCTCATGGTATTCTTCATCATTTTCAATCCTCTCATGGTATTCTTCATCATTTTCAATCCCTTCATGGTATTCTTCATCATTTTCAATCCTCTCATGGTATTCTTCATCATTTTCAATCCTCTCATGATATTCTTCATCATTTACAATACTCTCATGATATTCTTCAGCATTTTCAGTCCTCTCACCCTATTATTCATCATTTTCAATCCTCTCATGATATTCTTCAGCATTTTCAATCCTCTCATGGTATTCTTCATCATTTTCAATCCTCTCATGATATTCTTCATCATTATCAATCCTCTCATGGTATTTTTCATCATTTTTAATCCTCTTATGATATTTTTCATCATTTTCAATCCTCTCATGGTATTTTTGATCATTTTCAATCCTATCATGATATTCTTGATCATTTTCAATCCTCTCATTATATTCTTCATCATTTTCAATCCTCTCTTGATGTTTTTAATCATGTTACATCCTCTCATGATGTTCTTAATCATTTTCAATCCTCTCATGATATTCTTCATCATTTTCAATCCCTTTACGATGTCATTCATAATTTTCAATCCTATCATGATATTCTTCATCATTTTCAATCCTCTCATTGTATTCTTCATCATTATCAATCCTCTCATGATGTTCTTAATCATTTTACATCCTTTCATGATTTTCTTGATCTATTTCAATCCTCTCATGATGTTCTTCATCATTTTCAATCCTCTCATGATATTCTTCATCATTTTACAACTTTTGATAATATTCTTCATCATTTTCAATCCTCTCATGATGTTCTTCATCATTTTATATCCCCTCATGGTATTCTTCAGCATTTTCATACCTCTCATGATATTCTACATAATTTTCAATCCTCTCATGGTATTCTTCGGCATTTTCAATCCACTCATTGTATTCTTCATCATTTTAAATCCTCTCATGATGTTCTTAATCATTTTCAATCCTCTCATGATGGTCTTCACCATTTTAAATCCTCTCATGATGTTCTTCATCATTTTCAATCCTCTCATGATATTCTTCATCGGTTTCAATCCCCTCATTATATTCTTCAGCATTTTCAATCCTCTCATCGTATTCTTCATCATTTTTAACCCGCTCATTTTATTCTTTATCATTTTCAATCCTCTCATGGTATTCTTTATCATTTTCAATCCTCTCATGATATTCTTCATCATTTTCAATCTTCTCATGGTATTCTTCATCATTTTCAATCCTCTCATGATATTCTTCATCATTTACAATACTTTCATGATATTCTTCATCATTATCAATCCTCTCATGGTATTTTTCATCATTTTCAATCCTATCATGATATTCTTGATCATTTTCAATCCTCTCATTGTATTATTCATCATTTTCAATCCTCTCTTGATGTTTTTAATCATTTTACATCATCTCATGATGTTCTTAATCATTTTCAATCCTCTCATGATATTCTTCATTATTTTCAATTCCCTCATTTTATTCTTCAGCATTTTCAATCCTCTTATGGTATTCTGCATCATTTTCAATCCTCTCATGATATTCTTCATCATTTCCAATCCCCTCATGGTATTCTTCATCATTTTCAATCCTCTCATGTTATTCTTCATCATTTTCAATCCTCTGATAAAATTCTTAATCATTTTCAATCCTCTCATGATGTTCTTTATCATTTTCAATGCTTTCATGATATTCTTCATCATTTTCAATCGCCTCATTATATTCTTAAGCATTTTGAATCCTCTCATCGTATTCTTCATCATTTTTAACCCTCTCATGATATTCTTCATCATTTTCAATCCTCTCATGGTATTCTTCATCATTTTCAATCCTCTCATGATATTCTTCATCATTTTCAATCCTCTCATGGTATTCTTCATCATTTTCAATCCTCTCATGATATTCTTCATCATTTACAATACTCTTATGATATTCTTCAGCATTTTCAGTCCTCTCACCCTATTATTCATCATTTTCAATCCTCTCATGATATTCTTCAGCATTTTCAATCCTCTCATGGTATTCTTCATCATTTTCAATCCTCTCATGATATTCTTGATCATTATCAATCCTCTCATGGTATTTTTCATTATTTTCAATCCTCTTATGATATTCTTCATCATTATCAATCCTCTCATGGTATTTTTGATCATTTTCAATCCTATCATGATATTCTTGATCATTTTCAATCCTCTCATTGTATTCTTCATCATTTTCAATCTTCTCTTAATGTTTTTAATCATGTTACATCCTCTCATGATGTTCTTAATCATTTTCAATCCTCTCATGATATTCTTCATCATTTTCAATCCCCTCATTTTATTCTTTAGCATTTTCAATCCTCTCATGGTATTCTTCATCATTTTCAATCCTCTCATGGTATTCTTCATCATTTTCAATCCTCTGATAACATTCTTCATCATTTTCAATCTTATCATGGTATTCGTCATCATTTTCAATCCCCTCATGACATTCTTCATCATTTTACATCCTCTCATGGTATTCTTCATCATTTTCAATCCTCTGATAAAATTCTTCATCATTTTCAATCCTCTCATGATGTTCTTGATCATTTTCAATCCCCTCATGGTATTCTTCATCATTTTCAATCCTTTCATGATATTCTTCATCATTTTCAATCGCCTCATTATATTCTTAAGCATTTTAAATCCTCTCATCGTATTCTTCATCATTTTTAACCCTCTCATGATATTCTTCATCATTTTCAATCCTCTCATGGTATTCTTCATCATTTTCAATCCTCTCATGGTATTCTTCATCATTTTCAATCCCTTCATGGTATTCTTCATCATTTTCAATCCTCTCATGGTATTCTTCATCATTTTCAATCCTCTCATGATATTCTTCATCATTTACAATACTCTCATGATATTCTTCAGCATTTTCAGTCCTCTCACCCTATTATTCATCATTTTCAATCCTCTCATGATATTCTTCAGCATTTTCAATCCTCTCATGGTATTCTTCATCATTTTCAATCCTCTCATGATATTCTTCATCATTATCAATCCTCTCATGGTATTTTTCATCATTTTTAATCCTCTTATGATATTTTTCATCATTTTCAATCCTCTCATGGTATTTTTGATCATTTTCAATCCTATCATGATATTCTTGATCATTTTCAATCCTCTCATTATATTCTTCATCATTTTCAATCCTCTCTTGATGTTTTTAATCATGTTACATCCTCTCATGATGTTCTTAATCATTTTCAATCCTTTCATGATATTCTTCATCATTTTCAATCTCCTCATTTTATTCTTCATCATTTTCAATCCTCTGATTGCATTCTTCATCATTTTCAAACCATCTCATGGTATTCGTCATCATTTTCAATCCCCTCATGGCATTCTTCATCATTTTCAATCCCCTCATTTTATTCTTCATCATTTTCAATCCTCTGATAATATTCTTCAGCATTTTCAATCCGCTCATGATGTTCTTCATCATTTTATATCCCCTCATGGTATTCTTCAGCATTTTCAATCCTCTCATGATATTCTACATCATTTTCAATCCTCGCATGGTATTCTTCGGCATTATCAATCCTCTCATTGTATTCTTCATCATTTTAAATCCTCTCATGGTATTCTTCATCATTTTCAATCCCCTCATGGCATTCTTCATCATTTTCAATCCCCTCATTTTATTCTTCATCATTTTCAATCCTCTGATAATATTCTTCAGCATTTTCAATTCTCTCATGATGTTCTTCATAATTTTATATCCTCTCATGGTATTCTTCAGCATTTTCAATCTTCTCATGATATTCTACATCATTTTCAATCCTCTCATGGTATTCTTCGGCATTATCAATCCTCTCATTGTATTCTTCATCATTTTAAATCCTCTCATGATGTTCTTAATCATTTTCAATCTTCTCATGATGGTCTTCATCATTTTAAAGTTTCTCATGATGTTCTTCATCATTTTCAATACTCTCATGATATTCTTCATCATTTTCAATCCCCTCATTATATTCTTCAGCATTTTCAATCCTCTCATCGTATTCTTCATCATTTTTAACCCGCTCATTTTATTCTTTATCATTTTCAATCCTCTCATGATATTCTTCATCATTTTCAATCCTCTCATGGTATTCTTCATCATTTTCAATCCTCTCATGGTATTCTTCATCATTTTCAATCCTCTCATGATATTCTTCATCATTTTCAATCCTCTCATGGTATTCTTCATCATTTTCAATCCTCTCATGACTCCTCATGATATTTTTCAGCATTTTCAATCCTCTCATAATATTCTTCATCATTTTCAATCACCTCATGGTATTCTTCAGCATTTTCAATCCCCTCATGGCATTCTTCATCATTTTCAATCCCCTCATTTTATTCTTCATCATTTTCAATCCTCTGATAATATTCTTCAGCATTTTCAATCCTCTCATGATGTTCTTCATCATTTTAATTCTCTTCATGGTATTCTTCATCATTTTCAATCCTCTCATGATATTCTACATCATATTCAATCCTCTCATGGTATTCTTCAGCATTATCAATCCTCTCATGGTATTCTTCATCATTTTCAATCCTCTCATGATGTTCTTAATCATTTTCGATCCTCTCATGATGGTCTTCATCATTTTCAATCCTCTCATGATTTTTTAATTCCCTCATTATATTCTTCAGCATTTTCAATCCTCTCATCGTATTCTTCATCATTTTCAACCCGCTCATGATATTCTTCATCATTTTTAATCCCATTATTTTATTCTTCATCATTTTCAATCCTCTCATGATATTCTTCATCATTTTCAATCCTCTCATGGTATTCTTCATCATTTCCAATCCTCCTATGATATTCTTCATCATTTTCAATCCTCTCATGATATTCTTCATCATTTTCAACCCTCCTATGGTATTCTTCATCATTTTCAATCCTCTCATGATATTCTTCATCATTTACATTCCCTTCACAATCCCCTCATGATATTCTTCATCATTTTCAATCCGCTCACCTTATTATTCATCATTTTCAATCACTTCAGCATATTCTTCATCATTTTTAATCCCCTTATAATATTATTAATCATTTTCAATCCATGGTATTCTTCATTAGAGCTATACTAAAATAACTCTCGCTTATTCCCCTCCTTTTTATCAGGGCAATAGTCCGAAGAAAAATGCAAAAAACACAATAATAACGTGACGATAGCATAAAATAATATCCGAACCTATCACTATGACGTCATGTACCTATCTATGTGACGTCATGTGCACAAGATAACATTAAAAATCGTGATCACATTAAACGAAAAAATGGCTATTTGACCCCTTAAAAATGAATCTTTTTTTTTTATTTTTCGATATTATTTTCTCGAGGTTATGCCGGTTAGAATAATACCTAATTCGGAGGTGTTTGTTTAGTATTTTAAAAGCCTTAGCGTTACATACATATCACAGATTTTTGCCTTATATATATTGAGACTAGCGGGGCTACCCGGCGTTGCTCGGGGTCATAAAAACATAATTGAAGAAAAATTGTGTGTGTAACATCTTTATATTAAAACTTCTATTTCTCTCCTTCTCTCTCTATAGCTGTCTCTTTATCTTTCTACTTTTCTCTACCCTGGTCGCTACTTTTAAATTTTGCCTTTTGCGAAAGCTGTTTCTTCCCCACCATTTCATCCTACGTTTCACAGGGCAATAGTATGACTTATTTCTATAAAAAGTACCACCACTGTCTGCGCCTTCTATATAGGTACTTATAACCGCCCCGGTGTCATACTATATATTTTGAATCCCCTCATGATATCCTTCATCATTTTAAGTCCCCTCGTTGTATTCATCATTTTCGATCTCCTCATACTATTAATCATTTTCAATCCCCTCATAATATTCTTCATCATTTTCAATCCCCTCATAATATTCTTCATCATTTTCAATCCTCTCGTAATATTCCTCATCATTTTCAATCCGCTCATGATATTCTTAATAATTTTCAATCCTCTCATGATATTCTTCATTTTTTCAATCCTCTCATGATATTCTTCATTATTTTAAATCCCCTCATGATATTCTTCATCATTTTCGATCCCCTCATGATGTTCTTCTCATTTTCAATCCCCTCATGATATTATTCATCATTTTCAATCCTCTCATGGTATTCTTCATCATTTCCAATCCTGTCAGTCTATTCTTCATAATTTTCAATCCTCTCATGACATTCTTCATCATTTTCAATCCTCTCATGACATTCTTCATCATTTTCAATCCCCTCATGATAGTCTTCATCATTTTCAATTCCCTCATGATAGTCTTCATCATTTTCAATCCTCTCATGATAGTCTTCATCATTTTCAATCCTCTCATGATAGTTTTCATCATTTTTAATCCTCTCATGATAGTCTTCATCATTTTCAAACCTCTCATGATATTCTTTATCATTTTCAATCCCCTCATGATATTATTCATCATTTTAAATCCCCTCATGGTATTCTTCATCATTTCCAATCCTGTCAGTCTATTCTTCATCATTTTCAATCCTCTCATGACATTCTTAATCATTTTCAATCCTCTCATGACATTCTTAATCATTTTCAATCCCCTTATGATAGTCTTCATCATTTTCAATCCCCTCATGATAGTGTACATCATTTTCAATCCCCTCATTATAGTCTTCATCATTTTCAATCCCCTCATGATAGTCTTCATCATTTTCAATCCTCTCATGATAGTCTTCATCATTTTCAATACTCTCATGATAGTCTTCATCATTTTCAATCCTCTCATGATAGTCTTTATCATAGCTCTATCTAGGATATTGAGCACTTTTCTCCCGGACAACGCCGAGTACTTTGAAAATCAAGGAGGCCTCATGAGCACTACTGAAATCACTTAGGTATCCTCTCTCCTTCTGATCTGCGAAATAGTCCAAAGGGGAAAAAAGATGGCGTTAAAATATTTTCCAAACCTATCACTACAGTAGCTTTATCTAGGACATTGAGCACTTTTCTCCCGGACAACGCCGAGTACTTTGATAATCAAGGAGGGCTCCTGGGGACTACTGAAATTACTTAGGTATCCTCTCTCCTTCTGATCTGCGAAATAGTCCAAAGGGGAACGAAGATGGCGTTAAAATATTTTCCAAACCTATCACTACAGTAGCTCTATCTAGGATATTGAGCACTTTTCTCCCGGACAACGCCGAGTATTTCAAACTCAAAGAGGCCTCCTGAGCACTACTGAAATAACTCTTATCGATTACACCATCCTTTTCAGCGTAGATGCTGTTAAAATATTATCCAAACCTATCACTACAGTAGCTCTATCTAGGACATTGAGCATTTTTTCCCGGACAACGCCGAGTACTTTGAAAATCAAAGAGGCCTCCTGGGGACTACTGAAATCAGTTAGGTATCCTCCCTCCTTTTCATCTGCAAAATTGTCCAAAGGGGAACGAAGATGGCGTTAAAATATTTTCTAAACCTATCACTACAGTAGCTCTATCTAGGACATTGAGCACTTTTCTCCCGGAAAACGCCGAGTACTTTAATAATCAAGGAGGCCTCCTGGGGACTACTGAAATCACTAAGGTATCCTCTCTCCTTCTGATCTGCAAAATAGTCCGAAGGGGAACCAAGATGGCGTTAAAATATTTTCCAAACCTATCACTACAGTAGCTCTATCTAGGATATTGAACACTTTTCTCCCGGACAACGCCGAGTATTTCAAAATCAAAGAGGCCTCCTGGGCACTACTGAAATAACTCTTATCGATTACCCCATCTTTTTCAGCGTAGATGCTGTTAAAATATTATCCAAACCTATCACTACAGTAGCTCTATCTAGGATATTGAGCACTTTTCTCCCGGACAACGCCGAGTACTTTGAAAATCGAGGAGGCTTCATGAGCACTCCTGAAATCCCTTAGGTACCCTCTCTCAGTCTGATCTGCGAAATAGTCCAAAGAGGAAAAAAGATGGCGTTAAAATATTTTCCAAACCTATCACTACAGTAGCTCTATCTAGGATATTGAGCACTTTTCTCCCGGACAACGCCGAGTACTTTGATAATCAAGGAGGCTTCATGAACACCCATGAAATCCCTTAGGTATCCTCTCTCCTTCTGATCTGTGAAATAGTCCAAAGGGGAACGAAGATGGCGTTAAAATATTTTCCAAACCTATCACTACAGTAGCTCTATCTAGGATATTGAGCACTTTTCTCCCGGACAACGCCGAGTACTTTGAAAATCAAGGAGGCCTCCTGAGCACTACTGAAATTACTTAGGTATCCTCCCTCGTTTTTATCTGCAAAATAGTCCAAAGGGTAACGAAGATGGCGTTAAAATATTTTCCAAACCTATGACTACAGTAGCTCTATCTAGGATATCGAGCACTTTTCTCCCGGACAACGCCGAGTACTTTGAAAATCAAGGAGGCCTCCTGAGCACTACTGAAATTACTTAGGTATCCTCCCTCGTTTTTATCTGCAAAATAGTCCAAAGGGTAACGAAGAGGGCGTTAAAATATTTTCCAAACCTATCACTACAGTAGCTCTATCTAGGATATTGAGCACTTTTCTCCCGGACAACGCCGAGTACTTTGAAAATCAAGGAGGCCTCCTGAGCACTACTGAAATTACTTAGGTATCCTCCCTCCTTTTCATCTGCAAAATAGTCCAAAGGGGAACGAAGATGGCGTTAAAATATTTTCCAAACCTATCACTACAGTAGCTCTATCTAGGATATTGAGCACTTTTCTCCCGGACAACGCCGAGTACTTTTAAAATCAAGGAGGCCTCCTGAGCACTACTGAAATTACTTAGGTATCCTCCCTCGTTTTTATCTGCAAAATAGTCCAAAGGGTAACGAAGATGGCGTTAAAATATTTTCCAAACCTATCACTACAGTAGCTCCATCTAGGATATTGAGCACTTTTCTCCCGGACAACGCCGAGTACTTTTAAAATCAAGGAGGCCTCCTGAGCACTACTGAAATTACTTAGGTATCCTCCCTCCTTTTTATCTGCAAAATAGTCCAAAGGGTAACGAAGAGGGCGTTAAAATATTTTCCAAACCTATCACTACAGTAGCTCTATCTAGGATATTGAGCACTTTTCTCCCGGACAACGCCGAGTACTTTTAAAATCAAGGAGGCCTCCTGAGCACTACTGAAATTACTTAGGTATCCTCCCTCGTTTTTATCTGCAAAATAGTCCAAAGGGTAACGAAGATGGCGTTAAAATATTTTCCAAACCTATCACTACAGTAGCTCTATCTAGGATATTGAGCACTTTTCTCCCGGACAACGCCGAGTACTTTGAAAATCAAGGAGGCCCTCTGAGCACTACTGAAATTACTTAGGTATCCTCCCCCCTTTTCATCTGCAAAATAGTCCAAAGGGGAACGAAGATGGCGTTAAAATATTTTCCAAACCTATCACTACAGTAGCTCTATCTATCTAGGATATTGAGCACTTTTCTCCCGGACAACGCCGAGTACTTTGAAAATCAAGGAGGCCTCATGAGCACTACTGAAATTATTTAGGTATCCTCCCTCCTTTTCATCTGCAAAATAGTCCAAAGGGGAACGAAGATGTGAATTTTACATAAGAATATGCTTTTATATGTTATGTATATTCTCTAACCTTGTTTTAAAAACCTAAATTGTGTTTTTAAACGTGAGTTATCGCTCTTCCTTAGCTATTCTCTAACAAATAAATTCAAGTTGGACTTGTAAAGCTAGCGCCCGAGAAGGTTAGCAATCTGGCCATTAAAAATTGCCTGGGCCGCCCCGTCGGGATTCCCCTGGTAGAGGCGCCTCAGTAAGCAATAAACTTACTCCTCCCCAAAGAGGGGAGACAAAGCCTGGGAGTGTGGACCTCCTAGAACTGCACAGGACAGACCCATAGACCGGCGGAATGAAGCCCCGAAGGCCAAGACGATACCAGTATATGGAGTGCAGTATCCATCGGAACAGATACTACACCTTGATCTTAGCCAAAAGAAGTGAATTAATGTAATTTTCGGTTAAAAAAAAATGGCGTCTAAAAGCTATGTTGAATTAGAGAAAAACGGCCTGGGGGAGTCTAAAATTATTTTTTGATATTCAAAATTCATGTAATAAGTTGTTAAATAGTATTATACAATGTTTGTTGAAAGAAAATCATAGTTATTATTACTTGTTAATTTATTAATGTAATTTAAACAGTGTATAAGTAGATTGACCGCTGTGCTGTCGTAGATTCGTTATAAATACTGATAGAAATCTCTCCAAAAATTTCATTCGGATGCTTCCTTGGTCTTTTGGCTAAGATAGCATCCTCGCTACCGGGCCTTTTGGCAAGGTTTAAAGCGTTTTTCTTTGACCAAGCCCCCCTTTTGGGGCTTTTGTCACTTTTTTGTCCCCTCTTGGGACTTTTTTCTTTTCTTCTTTTCCCTGACTGTTGGGCTGACTTAAGCAGCTGGCAGGTTTCGGGGAGACTGACGAACCCGTAAAACGGTGAAGGTCTCTTCGTCTCCGAATCGGCGGGTCTAGTCCGACAGTCAGGTTTGTTCGCCCCTCTTGGGCCATTAATTATTTTTTATTCTTTCTTTCAGCGTCTGTCTGAGGTGCGCACTTAAGCAGCTGGCAGGTTTCGGGGAGACTGACGAACCCGTAAAACGGTGAAGGTCTCCTCGTCTCCGAATCGGCGGGTGTCGTGCCTCATTCAGACCCGTTTATAGATGGAAGCCAGCCAGGCTTCAAAAGCTCGAGTTGCCACGGAGGTGAGCAACGACCAGGGTGTGACCGCCGAGGGCACCCTTTTAGACCTGGTCAGTCGTACTCCTGAGTGCGATCTGATGATGGTGCCCGTGAAGGGGGGTTGCACACCCGAGTGCACCCCAGTTGAGACAGAGGGGGGTTGCACACCCGAGTGCGCCCCAGTCGTAATGGAGGGGGGTTGCACACCCGAGTGCGCCCCAGTTGAGACGGAGGGGGGTTGCACACCCGAGTGCGCCCCAGTCGTGTTGGAGGGGGGTTGCACACCCGAGTGCGCCCCAGTCGTGTTGGAGGGGGGTTGCACACCCGAGTGCGCCCCAGTCGTAATGGAGGGGGGTTGCACACCCGAGTGCGCCCCATTGCCTGTGTCGGGGAGTGTCGCACCGAGCGGCACTCCAGTCGTATTGGAGGGGGGTTGCACACCCGAGTGCGCCCCATCAGGTGTGGCCTCGCAGGGCACCTCGTTGTCTGTGTTGGGGAGTGTCGCACCGAGCGGCACTCCAGTAGCGTCAGGGGGTCGTACACCCGAGTGCGACCTGCTTTCTTCAGTCGAGGGGATGGACACACCCGATGACGTCCCAGATTCTATCATCTTTGGGGACTTTGATCAGCAAAGTTCTATCCCCAAAGTACTTATCTCCCAGAAGGAATTTTTCGCTGAGATGAAAAAAACCACGTTTATCATGCCTAAGAATCCACAGTTAAGGAAGTGTAATTCTTTGGACCTAAACATAGCCGAAAAGAATTACAACCCAAATATATTTTTAGGGTGCTCCTCAGATGAGTCAGACTCAGATTCAACAGAGGGAGAGGGTCCAGAAAAAATTCAAAGTCAACTTCTAGCAAAAGTTAAAAAGGGGGCCCCAAAACTTGCTACAAAGGCGTGGCCTACATTGAAAAGCCAAGATACTAAAATTATTGCTGGCCAGAAACTTCAAAAGAAGAACATCTCTGCAATGACCAAAACAACAGGATGGGGCCCACAAGCGCAGAAAACTCCCCAAGAGTATCGGGCTCTCTTCCAAGAAAAGTACGCAAGTCTCACGGAGGGAAACCAGATCAAACTCATTCCGGGGACGCTTGAAACTTTAAGACTGCGAATCGTATCCTTGGTTACAACAGACCTGAAATTAAAAGGCCTCATCACAGTTACTAAGGAACGAATGATGGATATGTTGGTGGAGTTAAATATCCCAGCAACCTATATCGTTAAAAAATCATATGCGATGTGGGATATTTTGCTCCCCAATCAAGCGGAGGCTGAAAAGGTGGCCAAGGGAAATTTTACTTGGAAGAATATGAAGATAAAACCAGAGTATCTGGAAAAAAGGCGAACTGTAGTCACAATCCTCGGCGTCCCATGCTGCATTAGCCCTGATCACATGGGGGCAATCATGTCACAGTATGGTGACGTCGAGGGGGTAATCCCAGTGCGTGGGCCTCGAAACATCGGTAATGGGGATTACAAGATAAAAATAAGGGTAGATCATAAGAACTTCCTCAGAATCCCGGCTCAACTAAACTGCGAGGGATGGGTGATGTCCCTAATTGTGGAAGGGCGTAGACCTTATTGCTGGCACTGCCAGACGCCAGGTCATATGGCAAAGGTGTGCCCAAAAAGAAACCCGGAGAAACCTAAAACACCTGTGGCTCCGGTACAAAAAATAGTAGCGACTCCGAAGGCCCCCATACCCGTAGCTGAAAAGGAGGTAGTAGACCAGACAGAAAAGCAGGAAGAAGGCCAGGAAAAATGGAGTACGGTGGTGATCAAGAAAGGAAAGAAGGTGTCTCCAAGGCCTGAGATAGCCCCATCATCAGCCGTAAAAAGAAAGCTTAGTGACCCCTCGTCATCGGAATCTGATGGAGAAAGACAAGAGGAAGGGGAAAGGATGACAGTGGAAGGAGACGAAGCCCAGACATCTAAGGCGAAAGACCCAAAACCGAAAAAAATCCGTGAAACCAAAGATAAAAAAGACGAAATAATTGCTCAACCCGCAGAACCCCAATCCCCAGTCCCGACAGATATGGTTGAGCAATGTACCCCTCCCCTCTACAATACCCCTTCAGTGAGTGAAGAACCCGTGGCAATGGTTGAAGAACCCGTGGCAATGGTTGAAGAACCTAGGGTAGAAACCCAAGAGAAAATCGTGAAAGGGACACAAGAGGTGGAGAAAAAGGGTACGGAGAAGCCTGAAGTGACTCCCATTGAAACAACCCCCTCACCTCCTCCTAGACAAGAAAGGTCAAAAAAGTTTCCGTTCCTGCCTGGGGAAAGAATCTGTGAGGCGGACGCCTCACTGGTTCAATCCGATTTGAATGTCCGGCAGCGGAAATATCTACAGCAATTGGAGGCCTTTACACATGTGAAAGGGAAGAAGGTACAGGATCCCCGTAACTTCAATAACATCCCCCTGATAACTACCTTCGTCCGACAAGATAAAGGTAGTAGGGCAAAGGCCCTCTGGAGAATGTTGGAGGCGGCAAGGGACGCCATACCAGGTGTGAGACTAGTAGAGGAGGAGCACCCATTTTTAAAAAAATTAGCGTCGAAATGTCCGGGGAGGGTCCCGATTTACGTTCACCCCTCATTATTTCGGGCACTTAAATTAACCTTTCCCCTGGACGTGGGAGGTCTGGCTCGAGACGGACGGATTTCGTCCGAACTGCTGACCGGCAGTCTTGGTCAGGCCTTCGGCGTCCTCACTCCCGAGGACTTTAGGCCCATTTGCGACATATAAGTAAGGGATAATGGCTTTAAACCTGGCCACATTGAATGTGAGGGGCATGAGATCTCGAAGCAAGGCTGTTCGCGTGCTGAGGGATCTCGTGGACCTTAAGGTAGATATAGCTGCGATCGAGGAGACCCACTTCGTTTCGTATGGGGATTGTGATGTGCTGACTGACGACTATGACGTCATCTCAGCATATGGCAATGTCCGTAGTTGTGGTGTCTCTTTGCTAGTGAGACGCACTCTGTCTGCGACAGTGAGCGTTGTTCATACGGATGCGGTGGGTCGGCTGGTCGTAGTCGATGTTGCCGTTGAAAACAGTGAGTTTCGGATCGTTGCGGTTTATGCGCCCAACTTTACTGGTGAGAGGGTTTCCTTTTTTCGACGGTTGGAGACGTTTCTCGGGGGTCCGGAGCGTGTAGTATTAATGGGGGATTGGAACGCCGTCCTTGACCCCAAAATAGATAAGGTCGGGGGTAATAGAGGGTCGGATAGGTGTGATAGCAGTCTGTCTGACCTGATCGCCTCATGCGATCTTGTCGACAGATTTCGCGTTGATCACCCAGGGCGGGAGATGTGGACGTGGCATACTAGCGCGGCCTTCTGTTCGAGTACTTACTTGGACAGAATGTTAGTCAGAAGAGGCGACATAGATTTCTTATCTTGTCCCACGTTCACTTGGTTAGGTCACTCGGACCATAAATTGGTTATGGCCCGTTTGAGTTTAAGCGATAGGCCTAGGTTAGCTGGGTACTGGAAGTTGAATACCTCCTTACTGGAGATACCCGACTTCCGGGACAAGCTAACGTTACTACTTCAGCGGGCTTTAGTGGGGGCGGTTATCGGGAGTAGTTGGTGGGTTAAAACTAAGGTTTATGTTAGACGCTTTTGTGTCCGCTATAGCCAGCGCCTCGCTCAAGATAGGGCTAGGACACAGAAGCGTGTAGATGATAAGATGACCCGGGCGGTGGCTGGGGGGGGTCCCCTAGAGATAGCCTTAATTAAGGGGGACCTCAATCGCTTGGCTAGCGAGCGATATGAAGGTCAAGTAGTTCGAGCTAGGTTAAAGAAAGTCTCTAACGAAGCTGTGAACGTTGACGCTGTTGAGCGTAAGGCTGCTTTACGTCGTGGCTCGGATGGGTACATTCGGAAGGTGAATAACCTGGAAGGACATACCCTGGTATCTACTCGTGAGATTTGCGAGGGGTTCCGCGAGCATTTGGAGGATCGCTTCACCCAACTACCCAGACTCCGCGGCCAGGAGTTTGACAGCTATTTGGCTGACTCGCCCCGCCTAGAGGCGGCCCGAGCAGCTAGCTGTGATGGGGACGTTACAGAGGGTGAGATCATTACTGCGTTGAAGCAGGTCGGCTACAACAAATCTCCAGGACTCGATGGTCTGCCATACGAAGTTTACTTGAGGCTGTCGCCCATGTTTGTTCCTCTTCTGAAGGATGTGTTTAACCACTGGTTTGCTCAGGGCTCGATCCCTGGGCAGGTTACCAAAGGAGTGGTCACATTGTTGAAGAAGGGGGGCCAACCTGGTGGGGGGGATTTAGATGATTACAGGCCCATAACTCTGCTAAACACAGAGTTAAAGATTTTGGCCCGTGTTCTTGCGAATCGTTTGCAGGTTGTTATTGCTGACTTGATCGAACCTGAGCAGAACTATGCTGTGAAGGGGAGGTCAATTCAAAACAATTTGCATATGGTTCGCACGATCCTAGAGGGTATAGAAGACGACACTGAAGCCGCGCTGATCAATTTAGATCAGTCCAAGGCTTTCGATAGGGTCGACCATGGTTTCTTGGAATCTGTTCTAGAGGCTGCCGGTTTTAATCCGGACTTCCGCAAGTGGATCTCCATTCTGTATCGTCTGCCGACGGTAGCGGTGCAAGTAAACGGTAGGCTGTCGGAATCGTTCGTGGTTTCTCGTTCGGTGCGTCAGGGTTGTCCGCTGTCGCCCCTGCTTTATGTCCTGGCGTTGGAGCCCTTCCTTCGCAAATTAAGGGACGGGGCGGCTACACCAGTCCTGCGCGGAATCGCTATCCCTCCTCACTATGCGCGAGCCAGGGTTTCCGCGTATGCCGATGATGTCACCGTTTTTGTGTCCAGCCGTGAAGACATAGAAGCGGTGATTAAGGCGCTCGCTCGTTACGAAGAGGTTACAGGGGCCATTGTCAACCGCAGCAAGTCCAACGGCCTGCGGTTGGCTGCCTGGAGCGGAGAGACCGCACTTCCAGGTGACTTCAACTGGACTGATGGCCCGGTTCGGATCCTTGGCGTTTGGTTCGGACCGGGTCTCCAGCTGGAGAAAAATTGGTCGGAAGTACAGGCAAAGGTCGAATCGTCTGTAAGGGCTTGGATTCGAAGGAAACTTTCCTTGAAGGGGAGAGCTGAGGCGTGCGCCACTTACGTTTTTCCTCTCATACTTTACCGACTGTCTGTACTCCCTCTGCCCGCGGACCGCCTTCTTGCTTTCACGCGCTTGCTCTTTTCACTTCTGTGGAACGGGCGGAAAGCATACGTCCGCAGACAGGTCTGTACGCAACGTCCGTGCGATGGAGGCTTGGGGATGCCTGACTTGGCAAGTCATCGACATGCCGAGAGACTGGCTTTCCTGAGTCGTACTCTGACGGAGGACGCCCCGTGGGTCCCTGCGGTTGAGGACGCCTTTCCCAACCTCATACCCGACCACTCGGTCGAAGGTCGACGTAGATCGAGAGGGGAGTCTATGTTCGTCGCCGAATGCCGAGCCGCGCTTAAGGCGTTGCCGGGGTCCAGTGACCTTGCCCGGTCTAGGAAGAGACTATATCGGGACCTAGTGGAGGGGTCCGCTTCGGATCCGCTTGGGACGCGGCTTGGATTGTCGATTGAGGAGGCTCGCTCCCAGTGGAGTTGGGCGCCAGGCCAGAGTTATCTCAACAATTCTGAGTATTCTCTGACCTGGCGATTGGTTCGAAATGCACTGCCCCTCTATGGCAGATTACGCAGGGATGGCATAAGGGACGTTCCCTTATGCCCGCGCTGTGAGGACAATGAGGAAGAAACGGCCGAGCACGCCTTCTTCACTTGCAGCAAAGTTCGTCGTCTCTGGGAGTATGTCAGAGAGGTAACGGCTCGCATCGACGCCGAGCAGCCGATGGTACTTGATGTAGCATACGTTATCAACAACGTTGCACCGCCATGGTCTAGGGAGAAAAGAATGGTTTTTCTGGCGATCCTAGCCGTAGCTAGGTTAGTGACGTGGGTTACACGTCTAGATGAGGTTCATGGGGTTGGGTCTGTTTCGGATCGTGATCTGGTTGTTTACTTTAAGCATCAGCTTAAAGTGAAAATCAGATGCGATTGGAAACGACTACATCGCATGGAGTTCAATAGAAGATGGGTGCACAACACTAGTTTGTGCATTCGACGAGGGTCCAGGTTTGAATACGTTTTCCCGCCTTAGCATGGCGCAGACGGTACTGGGTCATACGGAACCCAGCCCAGTATAAAACAAAATTATTTTTTATTAGCCTAGTCGAACTATAAGCTAGTAGGAATAAGTGATGTCCTGTCCCGATTTTGTTTTTTGCCGGCACTAGAGAGCTTCCAAAGATGCCCACTCCACATATTTATTTTGTCCCCGGCTGATGAAACCCTTGGTTTTATTATCTTGGAAGACGCCATCCATTCCCGTACCCAGAGCCTGATTAATTTATTTTCAGAACGCCCCTACTTTATTCCCACTCCCAATTAGGGGTCGACCTGCTTGTTTTCGGCCTCGAGCCGGAAAACAGTGGGCGGTCCAAAATTAGCAAAAGGGTAGGGAGGGTCCTACTAACCACCCCTTATCATTTTATTTGGTTCTTTATTTTTCTTTCTTTTTGGGTGTTTTTAATGTGTCATCCCACTCCCACGTTATTTCATGCTTTCATGTATCATTTTGGGGATATTTTAAGTAGGGTTAAGCCATAGAGTGACTGCGAGTTTTTTAGTGTGAATGTCTAGCTTAGGGTAGAGTAGGTTTTTGTCATTGTGCATTTTGTTCTTTGTCAAATAAAGAATGTCTTTGTTTTGTCTTTTTTGAAAAACTTTTTGTCAAATAAAAAATGTTTTAAAAATGTGTTAGAAATGTCACAATGACCCCCGACCCCCACCTTCCCCCCTTCCACAGCGGGCTTTTATGCCTAAGGTGGTATGCATTCTGGGAATGTAATTTTAACTCTAGGAGTTAATGTTTTCCAGGATGCATCCATCTAAATAAATCCTTGGTCTTTTGGCTAAGATCAAAGTGTAGTATCTGTTCCCCATAGACTGGTATTGTCTTGGCCTTCGGGCCTTGATTTACGCCGGTCTATGGGATTGTCCTGTGCAGTTCTAGGAGGTCCACCCTCCCAGGCTTCGCCTCCCCTCTTTGGGGAGGAGTAAGTTTATTGCTTACTGTCTGAGGCGCCCCTACCGGGGAATGCCGACGGGGCTGCCCAGGCAATTTTTAAATGGCCAGAGTGCTCTTCTCTCGAGCGCTGGCTTTTAACCCCACTTTCTCGACCCAATCTGTGGTCACATCTTACTTGTGGGAGTAGGATAAAACTGGCCTTGTGCCTAACTCCTGGGGAGGAGTAAATACCTTTCAATTTCGGATGCTTTACTTGGTCTTTTGGCTAAGATCAAAGTGTAGTATCTGTTCCCCATAGACTGGTATTGTCTTGGCCTCCGAGACTTGATTTACGCCGGTCTATGGGATTGTCCTGTGCAGTTCTAGGAGGTCCACCCTCCCAGGCTTCGCCTCCCCTCTTTGGGGAGGAGTAAGTTTATTGCTTACTGTCTGAGGCGCCCCTACCGGGGAATGCCGACGGGGCTGCCCAGGCAATTTTTAAATGGCCAGAGTGCTCACCTCTCGAGCACTGGCTTTTAACCCCACTTTCTCGACCCAATCTGTGGTCACATCTTACTTGTGGGAGTAAGATAAAACTGGCCTTGTGCCTAACTCCTGTGGAGGAGTAAATACCTTTCAATTTCGGATCCTTTCTCAGCCTTTTGGCTAAGATCAAAGTGTAGTATCTGTTCTCGGCAATTTGCCTTGAGATCAAGTGTATTATCCGATAGGTGTCGGTTTTACACTGTCGAATCAAAAATCAGATTATCATTTTATTTTTTAATCCCTTTTCCTTTTGGGAATTTCATCTCCCCTAAAGTACAGGCTAATACCCTCGGTCGGGATCTCACCGACGATTACTTATACTCCTCCCCCTCCCCTGAATTTCACCTGGGGCGTTCACACCGGCGAATGCTGACACTCCACCTCCCCAAGTTTCGCCTGAGGCGCTCATCCGGCGAATGCCGACACTCCCCCTCCCCAGATTTGCCTGAGGCGCTTATACCGGTGAATGCCGACATTCCCCCTCCCCAGATTTGGCCTGAGGCGCTCATACCGGCGAATGCCGACATTCCTCCTCCCCAGATTTGGCCTAAGGCGCTCATACCGGCGAATGCCGACATTCCCCCTCCGCAGATTTGGCCTGAGGCGCTCATACCGGCGAATGCCGACATTCCCCCTCCGCAGATTTGGCCTGAGGCGCTCATACCGGCGAATGCCGACATTCCTCCTCCCCAGATTTGGCCTAGGGCGCTCATACCGGCGAATGCCGACATTCCCCCTCCCCAGATTTGGCCTGAGGCACCCCACCGCCGAATGCCGACATTCCCCTCCGCAGATTTGGCCTGTGGCGCTCACATCGGTGAATTCCGACATTCCCCCCCCCCTCCCCCCCATTTGGCCTGAAAGGAGGAGGTAATGCCTGGGAGTATTATATCAGGATAACAGAACGGCCATAGTGAGGAAGGGAGGGGGGAAGAAATATTAGCGTCTATTAATGATTAAGAAAGAAAGGGTGGGAGTGAGAGGGAAAGAAGAAAGAAAGGAAAAAGATGGTTGTAGTGTGAGTGAATTTCCTCCCGCCACTCCCTTACTCTGACGTCATATCTAGTTTATCGTGACTTTGCATTATTTTTCTTCTCAAATTAGTATAAATAACGTTGAAAAATGGAGTTAAAAGCCACCCCCCATTGGAGAAAAGTGCTCAGTCGACCCCGGAAGAGTCAATTTTTTTTTCCGGTTCCGAGATATTAGACGCGCCTGGGCTGGCCGGTCGGAATGATGTCACCCGTGTGACCGTTTGTTGGGTACTTTCGGAGAAGCTTTACATACATACATACATACATACATACATACATACATACATCCATACAGACAGGTGACGTTTATATAATAGACTAGCAGGGCTACCCGGCGTTGCTCAGGTTATAGAATAGAAGAAAAATCGCGTGTGTAACATCTTTATATTCAAACTTCTATTTCTTTCCCTTTCTCTATAGCCGTCTCTTTATCTTTCTACTTTTCTCTTCTCTGGTCGCCCAATTTCACAGCTACTTTCTCATTTTGCCTTTTGCGAAAGCTGTTTCTTCTCCACCATTCCTCTTACGTTGGCCAGGGCAAAAGTATGACATATTTCTATAAAAAGTACCACCTCTGTCTGTGCCTTCTGTATAGGTACATAATATATAAGTACCTATCGCCACTCTGGTGTGAATGCTAAATCCGTATCTATTGTCGCCCAGGTGCGCATGGTATGTACTTACTTATCACCATCCCTGTTCACATGCTATATACGTACCTATTACAGCCCCGGTGCGCATACTATATACGTACCTATTGGCGTTGCACGGGGATCACTTCTCCAGTCGCCCTCCTTCCACAGTTGCCAGGAGTAAAAGATGTCACGTACATGGTTGCCAATTCACCCTGGCTACACTATTTCCGGCCTCCCCAAAACTCTGCACTACCTCTCCATTCCCTGGAGTAAAAATGTAACATTTCTATTAAAAGTACCATATTTGTCTTCATTATTAATGTTAATAAGGGTGTTTGTTTATTTACTTCTTCATGTCCGTGTATGTTAGATAAAATAACCTAGGTCGATTAGGCCCCTCTGACAGCAGTCTTTGTTTATGATAATAATGGTGTCTATTTACTTCTTTCATGTTTGTGTACGTTAGATTAAATAACCTAGGTTGACCACTGATTAAATATTTTATATGAATATAATAAATGGTATCAATGGGGAAGAATAATTTTTTCTTTTAAATTCACCGATCGAGACATTATTTTATATGAATATAAATAATAGTGCTAACTATGGGGACCCTTCCTATACCATTCTACTCAGACTCCGTAATATTCCATTCGGGTTGAACTCCAGGCCTTGACTCTTTCCTGAACATCAGGCTCTGACTCCTACCCGAACAATTAGGACCTGACTACTTCCTGAAGAGCTGGCTCTGACACCTTAAACATCAGGGTGACTCTTTCATATACTGCAAGCTCTGAATCTTTTCCCGAACCTCCAGCTTTGACTGTTTCACTGCTCCCCGAACATCAGTTTTTTTTTTAATCCTGTGCTATGGTGTGTATAATAAACACACCTGCTCTATCTAGGATATTGAACTCTATTTAATTAAACACTCGTTCTATGTAGGATAATGAGCACTTTTAAAATAAGGAGGCCAAGAGAGCACTATCACAATCAAGCGCCTAGAACTTGTTAAATTTCAATGTAAAAAAATGCTGACTGATTTGCTATTCTCTTTTACTGGATAACATTAAAAGCAGTGTTTAATTATTGATAACATTAAAGGGAAAATGCCAATGTTACCTTACTGTAAAGAATTTACTATTTTATGTTAACCTTCCACTAACCTTGCTCAGCAACAAATGTCTTAGCTGGGGAAACATAGAAATATTAATTTTTTTTCATATGTTAGAACAATGATGACCGACGACACTCTTTCCCACACTTCTGATGGTCTTGTGTCTAATTTGTGTTATGAGTAAATGTGGTATTGTGGTGACTAACATTCTAGTTATAGTAGGATATACATTTTTATTACTTTAGAACACTTTTGAAAGCCTTGTTTTGAATGTAATTTTTTCATATTTTCTGCAAGTAAATAATTCAAAGTTTAGTATTTGTTCAGATGGATGCTACAACCCTTAATTGGTAACTGAAGTCGGTACCAGTCTAAGTGTTTGGTTAACGTCTGTAAAAACTAAAAAGAATGAAAGTTTACAACTTGTTCAATAAAGCAAAAAGCAAATATAAGGTTATGAGTAAATGTGGTATTGTGGTGACTGATCATTCTAGTCAAAAGTAGAATAGACCGAATTTACAGAAAGCTGCTGTATTTAGGGTAAAGAACACCGACAGATTAAGCAGGTACACCTTACCAAGTGTTACACTGTTCTATCTAACATATTGAACAGTTTCTGATTTAGTATATATCCATTAGTAAATTACACACATGCTATCTCTATGATATTGTGCACTGTTAGATTCACCATAAGACATACTAAGAGTCACACTATATTGTAACACATACTTGCTCTATCTAGAGTATTAAGTACATCCGAATGCAGCATTTACTATATTTTGAGTGTCCTACTGCATTATTGTACACATCTGTTGCATCTAGGGAACTGATCAGTGTTTTCTACAAAATATAACATTTAGAAAGTGTCCTAGTGCAGTAATAATTTATTGCTCCTGAGTTTGTTTCAGATTATAAACCTAGGCATGAACAACAAAACAATAGTCAAAAAATGTGCTTAACATATTTATGAAAAATGATTAGTTTATTGCTCAATATATTGAAACACATTTATTTTAAGTTTGTTCACCACTTTCAAGCAAGAATATAATGAAAAAAAACAAAAACAATTTTATATTTAAATGGGTGATTTTTATTTTAATGTGTCTTTTGAGAATGTGTAATTGTGTGAAAAGATAAAAACACAAATTTAAAAAAGGAACTGCAGCACTTAATGATATCAATCACAGAAACACATTGTTCAACCGTGATGTTTTAGTAATAAAACGTTTTTTTAACCGTCCTCATTTTGATTATTTGTAATAAGATTTTTGCTATAGTCTTCATTTTATATAAAAGAATATAAAAATAAATTTCAAGCTACATTCTCATCATCGAAATCTCCAGGTTGATTGTGTGGTTAATGAAACTAAGTAGGCAAATTCACTTAAATGAAAGATGTAATTGGGAAAAACAACCAAATTGTCTGAAATGGAAGATAAAATTAGAAAATATATTATTCAATTGAATTAGTACAGTAATCAAAATGATGTGGCTAAAAATGTACATCATTAATAATCACTTTTTAAAACTCAAAATATGAAAGTACTGAAATGTTTGTGTTAAGTTCTTATTAGTGACTTGCTATCATCAAGAATCCACCCCAAAGAATGTTCTTTCTTTTATGATTTTGAGGAATAGATAATTAAAAACATGAGAGCTATGACGTAGTTATTATTGCAAGAACAGAGTCCTTCGTTTGTGATGATCAGTGATCTTTGGGTCTGATCTGTCCTGTGCAGTTCTAAGAGGTCCACCCTCCCAGGTTTTACCTCCCCTCTTTGGGGAGGAGTAAGTTAATTGCTTACTGCCTGAGGCGCCCCTACCGGGGAATGCCGACAGGCTGCCCAGGCAATTTTTAATGGCCAGAGTGCTCACCTTCTCGAGCACTGGCTTTTCAAATCCCACTTTCCGACCTTGTGTCACATATTCCTATTGTGGGTAGGGGTTAAATAACGCCTTTTGGCTAAGATCAAAGTGTAGTATCTGTTCCGATGGATACTGCACCCGATAAACTGGTATCGTCTTGGCCTTCGGGGCTTGATTTACGCCGGTCTATGGGTCTGTCCTGTGCAGTTCTAGGAGGTCCACCTTCCCAGGCTTTGCCTCCCCTCTTTGGGGAGGAGTAAGTTTATTGCTTACTGCCTGAGGCGCCCCTACCGGGGAATGCCGACATGGCTGCCCAGGCAATTTTAAAACCCCACTTTCCCAACCCGACTTGTGGGAGTAAGATAAAAACTGGCCTTGTGCCTAACTCCTGGAGAGGAGTAAATCAATACTCTAGTGTAAATTTGTGTTGACGTTTTCCTTTGTGTAACTTACTAATAGGAGATATATTTACTATTGCCTGTTGGGTGAGGTGCTTTACTATATTCACTAGGGAGTCTCAATGGGACTATACAGTCATTTCACTTCTCACCAAAGTGCCATTGTTTTCACTAAGTTTCAGTGCTAATAGTTTTCAAACATTTACTTAGAAAGTGAAAATAATTATAAAAAAAAGAATGTGCACCAAAAAAGTAAACAAAAATATTTTCTCTGATAATGACCGTTTTCCCCTATCTGTTTGACTGTCTCCCTTGCTTCATCTGTGTGCATGGTTTGGTTTATATCATGTAGCAGTATTTATATGGTGTTGCATAGTTAATAGAATAATACACATGCTGTTTATTGAATGTAACATCGACAGACTAATAGAATAAATAGCAAGCAAATAAAAATACTTGTTTGAAACAAAATAGTTGAAGAATACATTACCAGAGCCTTGTTAGCCATGGTTATACAGAGTGAAACGGGCTATAATAACTGGTGTAAAGTTGCATCCATAACCTCCTAAGAATTTACACTGTTTTACCCTGTTACCACCTCCCAGAACGGGGACCAGAGGTTGGATTTTGGGAGGCATGTTTGGATGTTAAACAACCAAAACCATGTTCTTTTAGTCAATTCTCAACTGTCATTCATTTTTAAGTTATTCTCAACTCTGGAGAGGTGTCATTCATTTTTAAGTCATTCTCAACTCTGGTGGATGTGTCATTCATTTTCTAATTATTCTCAACTCAGGGGGGGGCATCATTCATTAATTAATTATTCTAAACTCTTGGAGAGTTGTCATTTTAGAATTGGTAATTTGTATAAACAAAATGTAGTTAAAATGAATTTAGAATTCTGAAAACTCTTGAGGAGTTTGAAATTGGTGACTTACTGAAAAAGAACATGATGACAATGAATATTGGAATTTTTATTGTGTTTTACACATTTCAGTTGTCAATTTTGTTTTGTTTATTCGTTGATTTTAGATTCTTACCGATTAAGACTTTAGGTCATTTTGGGAGTTAAAATGAGTTTAGAATTCTGAAAACTCTTGAGGAGTTTGAAATTGGTGACTTACTGAAAAAGAACATGATGACAATGAATATTGGAATTTTTATTGTGTTCTACACATTTCAGTTGTCAATTTTGTTTTGTTTATCTGTTTGTTTTAGATTCTTACGTACCTATTACAGACTCGGTGCGCATACTATATACGTACCTATTGGCGTTGCACGGGGATCACTTCTCCAGTCGCCCTCCTTCCACAGTTGCCAGGAGTAAAAGATGTCACGTACATGGTTGCCAATTCACCCTGGCTACACTATTTCCGGCCTCCCCAAAACTCTGCACTACCTCTCCATTCCCTGGAGTAAAAATGTAACATTTCTATTAAAAGTACCATATTTGTCTTCATTATTAATGTTAATAAGGGTGTTTGTTTATTTACTTCTTCATGTCCGTGTATGTTAGATAAAATAACCTAGGTTGATCAGGCCCCTCTGACAGCAGTCTTTGTTAATGATAATAATGGTGTCTATTTACTTCTTTCATGTTTGTGTATGTTAGATTAAATAACCTAGGTTGATCACCGATTAAATATTTTATATGAATATAATAAATGGTATCAATGGGGAAGAATAATTTTTTCTTTTAAATTCACCGATCGAGACATTATTTTATATGAATATAAATAATAGTGCTAACTATGGGGACCCTTCCTATACCATTCTACTCAGACTCCGTAATATACCATTCGGGTTGAACTCCAGGCCTTGACTCTTTCCTGAACATCAGGCTCTGACTTCTACCCGAACAATTAGGACCTGACTACTTCCTGAAGAGCTGGCTCCGACTCCTTAAACATCAGGGTGACTCTTTCATATACTGCAAGCTCTGAATCTTTTCCCGAACCTCCAGCTTTGACTGTTTCACTGTTTCACTGCTCCCCGAACATCAGTTTTTTTTTTTTAATCCTGTGCTATGGTGTGTATAATAAACACACCTGCTCTATCTAGGATATTGAACTCTATTTAATTAAACACTCGTTCTATGTAGGATAATGAGCACTTTTAAAATAAGGAGGCCAAGAGAGCACTATCACAATCAAGCGCCTAGAACTTGTTAAATTTCAATGTAAAAAAATGCTGACTGATTTGCTATTCTCTTTTACTGGATAACATTAAAAGCAGTGTTTAATTATTGATAACATTAAAGGGAAAATGCCAATGTTACCTTACTGTAAAGAATTTACTATTTTATGTTAACCTTCCACTAACCTTGCTCAGCAACAAATGTCTTAGCTGGGGAAACATAGAAATATTAATTTTTTTTCATATGTTAGAACAATGATGACCGACGACACTCTTTCCCACACTTCTGATGGTCTTGTGTCTAATTTGTGTTATGAGTAAATGTGGTATTGTGGTGACTAACATTATAGTTATAGTAGGATATACATTTTTATTACTTTAGAACACTTTTGAAAGCCTGTTTTGAATGTAATTTTTTCATATTTTCTGCAAGTAAATAATTCAAAGTTTAGTATTTGTTCAGATGGATGCTACAACCCTTAATTGGTAACTGAAGTCGGTACCAGTCTAAGTGTTTGGTTAACGTCCGTAAAAACTAAAAAGAATGAAAGTTTACAACTTGTTCAATAAAGCAAAAAGCAAATATAAGGTTATGAGTAAATGTGGTATTGTGGTGACTGATCATTCTAGTTAAAAGTAGAATAGACCGAATTTACAGAAAGCTGCTGTATTTAGGGTAAAGAACACCGACAGATTAAGCAGGTACACCTTACCAAGTGTTACACTGTTCTATCTAACATGTTGAACAGTTACTGATTTAGTATATATCCATTAGTAAATTACACACATGCTATCTCTATGATATTGTGCACTGTTAGATTCACCATAAGACATACTAAGAGTCACACTATATTATAACACATACTTGCTCTATCTAGAGTATTAAGTACATCCGAATGCAGCATTTACTATGTTTTGAGTGTCCTACTGCATTATTGCACACATCTGTTGCATCTAGGGAACTGATCAGTGTTTTCTACAAAATATAACATTTAGAAAGTGTCCTAGTGCAGTAATAATGTATTGCTCCTGAGTTTGTTTCAGATTATAAACAACAAAACAATAGTCAAAAAATGTGCTTAACATATTTATGAAAAATGATTAGTTTATTGCTCAATATATTGAAACACATTTATTTTAAGTTTGTTCACCACTTTCAAGCAAGAATATAATGAAAAAAAACAAAAACAATTTTATATTTAAATGGGTGATTTTTATTTTAATGTGTCTTTTGAGAATGTGTAATTGTGTGAAAAGATAAAAACACAAATTTAAAAAAGGAACTGCAGCACTTAATGATATCAATCACAGAAACACATTGTTCAACCGTGATGTTTTAGTAATAAAACGTTTTTTTAACCGTCCTCATTTTGATTATTTGTAATAAGATTTTTGCTATAGTCTTCATTTTATATAAAAGAATATAAAAATAAATTTCAAGCTACATTCTCATCATCGAAATCTCCAGGTTGATTGTGTGGTTAATGAAACTAAGTAGGCAAATTCACTTAAATGAAAGATGTAATTGGGAAAAACAACCAAATTGTCTGAAATGGAAGATAAAATTAGAAAATATATTATTCAATTGAATGAGTACAGTAATCAAAATGATGTGGCTAAAAATGTACATCATTAATAATCACTTTTTAAAACTCAAAATATGAAAGTACTGAAATGTTTGTGTTAAGTTCTTATTAGTGACTTGCTATCATCAAGAATCCACCCCAAAGAATGTTCTTTCTTTTATGATTTTGAGGAATAGGTAATTAAAAACATGAGAGCTATGACGTAGTTATTATTGCAATAGAGTTATTATTATAGAGTCCTTCGTTTGTGATGATCAGTGATCTTTTTTTTTTTACTAATCATACATCAAACTAAAGTCATGTATTAAAAAGAAATTGTTCATAATGATTACACACACACACAAAAAATAACTGAAGCAGTGAGTCCTGTGTTAGTCTGAATTTCTCTTAATTGTCGTAAGTGTTTATTAAAAAATTTCAGCAATTGTTTTTTTATTTTTTTTTTGTGAGTTTAATTTTTTTTTTTTTTTAATTTATTATAATGGAAAATATCCGAATTTGTCAATTGTTTTTTTATCGTGTAAAGTTCTAATGCCTTAAAAAGAAGTGTATCATATTTAATTATCGACGTTTACGAATGCATATGTGATTGTGTCGGATGAGTTTTTATACTTAAAAATATTGTAATATTATTTATAAAAATATTGTAATATTATTTATAATGGGTGGCACGTTATTATGTAGTCGCTGTCGTATATATTTAGGTGGGGTGGGTGGGGGAACATTTAATCCGTTTACACGGATCTTTCATTTAAAAAAAAAAAAAAAAAAAAAAACTTTAAACTCTAAAAAATAAGAAAAAAAACAATACAAAAACTTTAACTAATTCTGATATTTTATTGTAATAAGTAAGGATAGTTCTGCATTTCAAACGTCACTTGGACTTAATAATTGAAGAGTTCCATTCATTCCACCGAGTCAACCGGAAGTGCCAGACTGAATGTAAAATCATCGATTTATCTTATTCTATGAATGAAAAGTTTCTGAAAGTAGGCAACAGTAATTTCTGAAGTGAAAATTTATCAATGAAATGAGTAGTTAGTGATTTTTTTTATTGTGGGAGTAAGATAAAAACTGACCTTGTGCCTAACTCCTGGAGAGGAGTAAATCAATACTCTAGTGTAAATTTGTGTTGACGTTTTCCTTTGTGTAACTTTCTAATAGGAGATGTATTTACAATTGCCTGTTGGGTGAGGTGCCTTACTATATTCACGAGGGAGTCTCAATGGGACTATACAGTCATTTCACTTCTCACCAAAGTGCCATTGTTTTCACTAAGTTTCAGTGCTAATAGTTTTCAAACATTTACTTAGAAAGTGAAAATAATTATAAAAAAAAGAATGTGCACCAAAAAAGTAAAAAAAATATTTTCTCTGATAATGACTGTTTTCCCCTATCTGTCCGACTGTCTCCCTTGCTTCATTTGTGTGCATGGTTTGGTTTATATCATGTGGCAGTATTTATATGGTGTTGCATAGTTAATAGAATAATACACATGCTGTTTATTGAATGTAACATCGACAAACTAATAGAATAAATAGCAAGCAAATAAAAATACTTGTTTGAAACAAAATAGTTGAAGAATACATTACCAGAGCCTTGTTAGCCAGGGTTATACAGAGTGAAACGGGCTATAAGAACTGGTGTAAAGTTACATCCATAACCTCCTAAGCATTTAC
The DNA here is from genome assembly GCA_963556195.1 of Sepiola atlantica. Classification (NCBI taxonomy): domain Eukaryota; kingdom Metazoa; phylum Mollusca; class Cephalopoda; order Sepiida; family Sepiolidae; genus Sepiola; species Sepiola atlantica. The sequence continues at coordinate 18,094,293 of OY744521.1, read as the reverse complement.
ACTGTTTTACCCTGTTACCACCTTCCAGAACAGGGACCAGAGGTTGAATTTTGGGAGGCATGTTTGGATGTTAAGCAACCAAAACCATGTTCTTTTAGTCAATTCTCAACTGTCATTCATTTTTAAGTTATTCTCAACTCTGGAGAGGTGTCATTCATTTTTAAGTCATTCTCAACTCTGGTGGATGTGTCATTCATTTTCTAATTATTCTCAACTCAGGGGGGGGGGGCATCATTCATTATTTAATTATTCTAAACTCTGGGAGAGTTGTCATTTTAGAATTGGTAATTTGTATAAACAAAATGTAGTTAAAATGAATTTAGAATTCTAAAAACTCTTGATGAGTTTGAAATTTGTGACTTACTGAAAAAGAACATGGTGGCAATGAATATTGGAATTTTTATTGTGTTCTACACAGTTCAGTTGTCGCTTGAAGAGCTTAGTTTTACTGTCCCAGGTATAATAAAGTGGAACTTCCGAGTAAAAAAGTGTACGTGCAAAAAAATCTGTTTGACACAATTTGAAGAAAGCTGTTAGAGTGGTTGTAGGTGGATTTGCAACTCTATCTGCTGCAGTACTTTCAGTAAAGTATATCCGCTGTCAATTTTCTAGAGTAACTGATAGGTGAATAACTGGGGGATGATGTACATGTATGTGAAAGTTAAGTATTCTCCAAATGGCTTCATTGGTTGATATGTAACGTCCTGTTTCGTATCTCTTAACTTCATCATGAGCATTACTTTCAATTGTGAAGATAGCTTGATCACTACCTTTATTTACATATTTACAAATGTATTTTATTGATTTCACGCTGTTGCAGTATTCAACATTGATATGTGCATCAAAAATCTTACAAAGCAGTTTATTATGTGGTACAACCCATCGGTTGTCTACAGGAACCGTTATGTTGCCAGGTAGGGTAACTGTCGTCTCAAAACCTCCAGCTAAAGGAGATAGTCGATATTGTGGGTAGCCATTTGTATCCGATTGAGTTTCACTCAAGAAGTGTCTGGGATATCTCTTACTGTAGTGTCCATCTTTGAGACAGAGTGAACATCTGTTTATGTTTCCACATGGTCCATGAATCATATGGTGCCTAATGATATCATGTAAAACCGGATCTGCCACTGGATCCGGAATTTCCGCACTGATAACTGAATCTATGTCAGAGGATCTCAATTTTTGTTGAAGCCAAACCAGACAATGAGCATGTGGCAATCCTCTTTTCTGCCACTCAACAGTGTACATGTATGCTATGACCACTCCTAAAATGTTTCCTTTCATTAGGAGTTGGATACCTAGCTTTAGATGGAAAACTCTTGCTATGAAAATCTTGAAAATGTGGCAGGTTAGTCACGTCTGATTTGCAAGAAATTAAACCAATTTTGATCTGAACCATGTATTGTGTTAAAAGTCCAAAGGATATGTTATTGTATGTAATATGTTTCTGATGTGTATCAATTGGGCAAATAAACGGGGGGCATTAATAACTATTTAAAGCATGTAAATTCTATTTCCGTATGGAGCTTGAAAGGCAAACAAATCTGATGTGTTGGTCAGTAAATACTACTGGAAGTTATTGTAGTAAGTGTGAAACAGAAATATTGTTGTAGTCGAGTGGTGAACACTATCGACAATATGTCGCTTGCCACCGCCTCACGGGTAAATCTAAGTCTAAATTAATGTCAATTAGTGTATGTTGAAAAAAGAAGAAAATGTATTTAATATAAGGGCAGCAGTTTTGGGAGGGGGGGGTGATTGTAATGTGGCTCTGTAGGCCTCTTTAATTTTCAAAGGCCCCCTTATCACAGACAGAGTAAGTGTTTATTAAAAAATTTCAGCAATTGTTTTTTTATTTTTTTTGTGAGTTTAATGGGTTTTTAAAAAAAATTTATTATAATGGAAAATATCCGAATTTGTTAATTGTTTTTTTATCGTGTAAAGTTCTAATGCCTTAAAAAGAAGTGTATCATATTTTATTATCGACGTTTACGAATTCATATTTGATTATGTCGGATGAGTTTTTATACTTAAAAATATTGTAATATTATTTATAAAAATATTGTAATATTATTTATAATGGGTGGCACGTTATTATGTAGTCGCTGTCTTATATATTTAGGTGGGGGTGGGTGGGGGAATATTTTTTATTGTAATAAGTAAGGGTAGTTCTGCATTTCAAACGTCACTTGGACTTAATAATTGAAGAGTTCCATTCATTCCACCGAGTCAACCGGAAGTGCCAAACTGAATGTAAAGTCATCGATTTATCTTATTGTATGAATGAAAAGTTTCTGAAAGTAGGCAACAGTAATTTCTGAAGTGAAAATTTATCAATGAAATGAGTAGTTAGTGATTAGTCAATAGTGATCGTTTAAAACGATTCTAAGAAAGTTCAAATTCTGTATAAGTAACAGTTGTTTTAACTTCATGTAAATAAGTAAAATGTAAATCTTTATATTAATTGTTAGGTGTTTTTTGTTTTTTTTAATTATTATAATATGAAATATCGGAATTATTCATTTTGTTTTTTGTAGAAGTATATCATATTTAATTAGCGACGTTTACAAATTCGTATTTGATTACGTCGGCTTAGTTATAGGTAGTCGATGTCCGTTACGTGTAATGATGACGAAAATAGAAAATCCGTGTAAATTGAATACATGTCCACGCGTATTTATTACAATAAAATTCAAGGATGTCGTTTTTTGAACATTTTTTTCTCATAGTCGTTAATGGAAATCCCATTTGTAAAAAGTATTTGCTTAGTTTACGAACGAATTCTACCAAACAGGTCGCTCCAAATAGTATAGAAGTCACAGATTTGTTTTTTAAAAAAAAAAATGAAAGGATAATTGAAATCCCATTTGTAAAAAGTATTTGCTTAGTATAAACTAATCAGTCCGGTCCAAATAGTGTAGAAGTCACATATTTGTTTGTTTATAAAAGAAGTGAAAGGTATAATTATTGGTATATATTGATTCTTGAGGTGTATATTTCTTAACAGAAGGAAAACGTTAAAAAAATTGTATCTTATATGTTAGAGTATAATTTTTTTGGTAAATTTATAGAAGTGCACCTTTCGTATTTCGACCCCTAAAAAAAAAAGTTTCTACTTTTTTTGGCAAATTACATGTAAACAGCCTCAAAAAATATCTGCTAAGAAAAAAATGTATGAAAATTGTTATTATTTTAGAATTTAGGAGGGGGGGTATTTTATTATATAAGTTATACGTAAAGTGAGCACGCCTTTCTGGTCCACCGAATCTCAACTCTCGTATTTCGACCCCTAAAAAAAAAAAAAAAGTTTCTACTTTTTTGGCAAAATTACATGTAAACAGCCTCAACAAATATCCGCTATGAAAAAAAAAAATGAAATTTGTTATTTTAGATGTTAGGAGGGGGGGGCACTTTCCTATATAAGTTATACGTAAAGTGAGCACGCATTTCTTGACCACTTAGAATCGCACCCTAGCGAACACGTGTTGAAAGAAATATTCAACAAACGTTATTTTAGATTTTATTTGGGGGGGGGGCAGGTACACATTTGGGCATTTTGGTACTGATATAGCTTTTGAAACGGACAAAAACAGACTTATTCTTTTTAAATGCTTACATTTTTGGGGGTTAGGGTTAGTGTTTGGTTGGATATTCCGAAAAAAGAAACTTTTTAAAATTTTGAGACTTTTCACAAATACAATTTCTTTTGTAAGGGTTAGGGTTAGTGTTGCTTTGTTCGGAATATCCAACTAAGCAAAAAAATTAAGCATTTAAAAGAATAAAACTGTATAATAAATAACACATTCTTATTTTTTCTGCGACATTCATTTTGCAAAACGTGACCATAAGCGCCCAAAATGCATAGAATAAAAAAAAAACATTTAAAACATTAAAAACATTCAAAAACATACAAATGCATAGATTAAAAACTCTTAAAACAGTGACCCCCCCCCCTCTTAACATCTAAAATAATAATTTTAATAATTTTTTTTTCATAGCGGATATTTGTTGAGGTAGTTTACATGTAATATTGCCAAAAAAGTAGAAACTTTTTTTTTTTTAGGGGTCGAAATACGAGAGGTGCGATTCTAAGTGGTCAAGAAATGCGTGCTCACTTTACGTATAACTTATATAGGAAAGTGACCCCCCCCTCCAAACATCTAAAATAACAAATTTCATAAATTTTTTTTCATAACGGATATTTGTTGAGGCTGTTTACATGTAATTTTGCCAAAAAAGTAGAAACTTTTTTTTTCTTTTAGAGGTCGAAATACGAGAGTTGAGATTCGGTGGACCAGAAATGCGTGCTCACTTTACGTATAACTTATATAGGAAAGTGCCCCCCTCCTAAAATCTAAAATAATAACAATTTTCATAAATTTTTTTCATAGCGGATATTTGTTGAGGCTGTTTACATGTAATTTTGCCAAAAAAGTCGATACTTTTTTTTTTTAGGGGTCGAAATACGAAAGGTGCACTTCTATAAATTTACCAACTGAATTCCCCCCCTACGAAATATAAAAGTTATTTGGAATATTGTTTAGTATGTATTATAATATCATATGTTTGATGTGTATTCTTTGTGCAAAATAAATTAAACTGTTTGCTAACGTGAAAATGCTACGAAGAAAGAATAAATAATAGAATAACAATCGCTAAATCTGTAAGTGTTTTTTTGTTTCTGAACTTATCACGTTAGTATTGTAGCAACAATGATAAGAGCTGAATTAGATGAATAAAATAAATATATTTTAATTTGTTGTGTTTTTTTTTGGGGGGGGGGAATGAACAATTGTCAGTCAAATGTTTTACCGTTTTATTTGGGGTTGGCTTACGAAGAGAAAAGTAAATATTTACTTGCGTCCCCACGAAGGGAGATTGCATAATAAAGTCATATCGTGTTTTTTTTTTTACGATACGTTTAATAAACAAAAAAATTAAGTTATAGAAATATTTGTAAATAAAATTATCGATCTTAATTGTTGATTATGCCTGATGTACAGTTATTTTTTAAAATGTATATATTTTGTTTATTTATTAAAATATATTGCGTTTCACGTTGGGAAACTAAACAAACATGTTTTTGTATCTCCCCACGAGGACAGAATGCATAATAAACTCATATATATATATTTTTTTTACGATACGTTTAATAAACAAATAATATTAGCAATAAATATATTTTAATTTGTTGTGTTTTTTTTTTGGGGGGGGGGATGAACACTTGTCAGTCAAATGTTTTTATTTAAGTGTGAAAATACCGTTTTATTTCGCTTACGAAGAGAAATGTAAATATTTACTTGCGTCCCCACGAAGGGAGATTGCATAATAAAGTCATATCGTGTTTTTTTTTTTACGATACGTTTAATAAACAAAAAAATTAAGTTATAGAAATATTTGTAAATAAAATTATCGATCTTAATTGTTGATTATGGATGGTGAGGCCAATGTACGGTTATTTTTTAAAATGTATATATTTTGTTTATGTATTAAAATATATTGCGTTTCACGTTGGAAAACTAAACAAAAATGTTTTTGTGTCGGTTATTACTTGCCTCCCCACGAGGACAGAATGCATAATAAACTCATATATATATATATTTTTTACGATACGTTTAATAAACAAATAATATTAGCGAATTTTTTTGTTTAAATAAAAATTAAGTTGTTTATAATTGTTGATTACAGAAACAAATAAAAAAAGTACGTAAACTTACGTTTTTCATATTTGGCGCGTTCAAAATGGTCTTATTGAGGAAGTGACATATATTTCACGCATGCGCAAATCGTTTTTGTACTATGTCATGATTTTTTAAAACATCCCCCCCCCTCAACGTTTCGAGCCATTTCTATACGAAAATATGAACGTTTCCCCCCAATTTTCAGAGATAGCACGTCTGGGGGATGGCTGGTTTTAATAAAGTCATCTGCGTGAGTTTCTGTTCGGTAGTATCGGAGGAGAAGACCAACATACATACATACATACATACATACATACATACATACATACATACATACATACATACATACATACAGACAGGTGACGTTTATATAATAGATTAGTTAATTTTTGCGTATATAAAAGAAATCCATGGGCACATGTTTCTTGCGATTAGCTGTAATTAGCATGCCCAACCTGGGCAAGGATCGAACCGCTGATATTGCTGTCTGCCATCCTTTCCGTTTTACCACTAAACCAGACACATATTGCCTAAATACTTTCGACTTTTTACGCCATAATCTAAGTTACGTAGTTTTTCTTGTTTTATTGATTATATTGTTTACTTCCTAAGCGGTAAAGCATATTGCATTATGTCGCCTTTTTGTATATATTACGTGTCATTATTTTTCTTTATATTTATATATATACATTATAAATGTCATATATTATGAAAGGTGAGGAATGCAATATTCTTTAGCGCTTAGGAAGTGGAAAATACTAAGAAAAACAGTTTGATCCCAGAAAAAAAAACAATAACAAAAACAAAACACTTAACTAACATCATGGCGATTTAAAGTCGTACACATCTTCTTAAGATGTTTTGGTTTAATGGTAAAAACGCCAGACTGCAGACAGTAAATTCAGAAGCCAATCTTTGCCCAGGTTAGCTATGCTGATGAAGGCTTATAGTCAGAAACAAAAATACGTAACTATATATATATATATATATATATATATATATATATATATATATATATATATATATATATATATAAAGCTTTTTTTGTAATATAGTAGGAAAAATCCCAGTTGTACTAATTTTTCTTTACAAAAAAAAAAAATAATATATATATATATATATATATATATATATATATATATATATATATATATATATAGTGTGTGTGGGTGTGTGCATTAAGGTCGCATTTTTTTCATTCATGCAAACATTAAAAAAAATAACAGAACTCTCGCGTCTTGTTATACTTTTTCTATCTTTTCAATTCTGTTAATGATTATTTCCGTGTTAAAATAACACGACTTGATAAAATGTCCGTATGTGTGACAAAACTGTTCAATTCATTCTCGAATCATGCTCAGCTATCGATGGTAAAATGGACTAAAAAGCTGGTAGCAAATGGTTTTTTTCCAAAATATATCGGAGAGACGTGTACGAAAAAGAACGCGTACATTGTTTCAAACAAAGCGTGAATGAATTGAATTTCTTAAAAATGTATTTATGTTTTTATTTCTTCATTTTTGTAAAAATTGGGTGCAGTCGAATTATTATAATGAGGGTTAATGACGAGCTAAGAGATAATTAATTTAATAAAACGTCCCTTTTAGTAATTTGAATGAACAATTAGCCAATCCAGGTGCATCAGCATTCATCTCGTTAACTCTAGTTTAATCTACAAACATCCTCAAATACGAACCCCGTTCAATAAGTGATGCCCCTGACCCATTTCCCATAGCAGTATATTAATGACACTTGGTACGGTTATTAGTCGCTCTTTACATAGCCACCACCCAGAAGTATGCATTTCTCTCATCGTTTTATGAAACTCCGGACACCGGTTTTGTAGAATACATCAGGTTGGTCCTCCAACCACATCGTAACTTCAGAAATCAAGGCTGCATCATCTGGAACACGCTTTCCTTTCAAAAACAACTTTATGGCTGAAAAGAGATGAAAGTCAGAGGGTGCAAGGTCAGGAGAGTAAAGGGTATATAGGAGGAGTTGATAGCCACACGCCCGTATTCTAATAAGGCGACATGCGAGTTGTGGGCTTGGGCGTTGTCCTTCAAGAGGAGAATACCTTTGCTGATTATGCCCCGCCTCTTGATTTTGATAGCTTCGCTTCATTTCATCAAAAGTGAAGCGTAACAGGCTCCTGTAATTGTGGTACCCTTTGCCAGGAAATCTATTATTACTACTTTGTCCTTGTCCCAGCAGACTGTGAGTATGACCTTGCCAGCGGAGTGCCGCACCCTTGCTTTCTTTGGAGTTTGTGAGTCAAAGTGCTTCCACTGCATTGGCTAGGCCTTGGTCTCTGGCTCATAGTGATGGACCCAAGTTATATTATATGTAATCAGTCTTTTGAAAAACTTTGAATCATCTTCTTGGTACATCTCCAAATTCAACCTCGACCACTCGACGCGTGCCTGCTTCTTGAATAGTGTGATCAACCTGGGAATTTATCTAGCAGACATCTTATGCATATGCAAATGGTCATGAATAATAGTTTCCAAAGACTCAGTATAAATCTTGACCTCTTGGCACATCTCCAAATTCATCTTCGAGTACTCGACGCGTTCTTGCTTCTGGAAAGGTGTCAGCCACCTCGGAATCCATCTGGCAGACACCTTATGCATAGTCAAATGGTCAATATTGATAGTTTTTACAAATTCTGTACAAATCTTGACCTCTTGGGCTATTTGGCGAATAGTAATGCGTTGATTTACTGTAATGGCAGCCTCAACCTGACGGATAAATGGCTCATCAATGCCAGAAGAGGGACGACCAGGTCTGAGAGCTGTTTCCTAAGACTTCCGGCTATGTTTGAATTCACGATGCCAGCGTTTTACAAGGTCGTATAATGGGGCATAATCACTATATATTTATTTTATTTCATCAAAAGTCTCCTTTGGTGTGCGTCTTTTCAAATGCAAACATCGGATCACTGCGCGATACTCAACTGGCTCCATTTCACAGCTGACTCAGTTCAATCACCTGTAAATCAGAAACCACAATTAGTTCAGAGCTGTATTTTGCAACATTACTCATACAGATATAAATCATTACCCATGCCATATTTTATTAAGATAATACAACTGCAAGTTGGTCAGGGCATTACATATTGAACGCCCTATACATTAAAACAGAAAAACCAACTATTAACAAGATTAACAATACTATTGGTACTAATATACTGAAATGCCTATAAATATAAATTTACATAAAACACAATCCTTTATTTTCCCGCCTAAATAGAATATATATTCACTCCTAGGTCTATGCCTGGTTTACATTGCTCCACTGACGATGGACCTGGAATGGTCCGAAAGCGCTTTGGGAAGCTATGGCAATTATATCAGCCAGTTTCCGTCTGAAACTAAGAACCTAATCAGAAAAACGGAAAAGATCTTAGAAAAAATAACCAGACACAAGATGTCCGTTATTTTTAATGATAATGTATATATATATATATATATATATATATATATATATATATATATATATATAATATATATGTTTTAGTATTGCTGTGAATTAAAATTATTATATAAATAATTTAAATTCTTTTCTTAATCAACCCCGGTCATATCAAGATCTTATTTTTTTCTAATAAAAGATAGACGATATAATATAATACACCTTTTTTTACTTAGACTAGGTTGCACCGAATGTCAGATAGTTTTTAGAAGCAAGTCATTCCTGTAAAGTTTAGAGTGTAGGGCGTATTTCAGATGAGTAGGTGATTAATTCAGTAACGCAGCAGATACAGAATCAGCAGGGCAACTGTATACCAGAAGGATAGCCGACCACATTGCAATGAGCAGTGCTTACAAAGTTTGACCATCCTTAAGAATATCTCGAAAAGGCGTTCGTCTTTTCTGTTAAGGTTGGTGTGTGTCTAAATTACAATCATGCATATTTTCTTAAATAATTAAGTCATTTATTAAATCAAAAACGACGAGAAAAACGTTAGATAGATGATAAAGTTCCCCAAAAACAAGATGAACTTAACAACGCGAGAAAATATAGTAGCACAAGCCATAGAATTCTCAAACTCGTCATGATATAAGATTATTACACTAAACAAGTACTTACCTCATAACGTAGTTGTATTCTACCGCAGAACAGGTGGTTGTTCTTTTATTAAGGAAATCGTCGGATATTGGTAGGATGTTTTTCCAAAACACACATTTTCCAATGATTGGATTTCTTCAAATAATTGGATCATGTGAATAGCAGATCGTTCGCAAATAAAAAATATTCCATCGTATAACATGAATATTGTTAATGTAATCGTTAGGATTGCTATGAAGTAATTTTTAAACAGTCTATCTTTAATATTCGCGCAAAAAAATAAAACCGTTTATAATGGTAATTATTTATGAATCAACCTAATACATTATCAATATTCCACCAAACTCACAATTCCAAATATACTCTAATAATACTCTACATAAACTAATCTTGACATTTCATGTAGTAAATGCAAGTACAATATTCTACAAAAAAATCGCGCATAGAATTATCTTCTATAGAATAAGATTTTATACGTTTCTCTTTTATCGAAAGGAATTACTTATTTTAAATATTATTTAGTATACACTAGATTTAAGCATCAAAGCTCATACGATAATGAGGCAGAACAACTAACCAAATATGTTGAGGTTGCCAGTGAGCTGAAGACAATATGGAGCATGAAGAAAATCACAATAATACCAATAATTTTTGAAACAATAAGAACAATTCCGATATAAATGGAGGTAAGACTAGGATAAATTGGAACCACAGAGATAATTTGACAGATACAACACACTACCAGCTGACACCGACCAACCAAAATTGAAATAGAATAACACAAGTAAAGACATGTGTCGGAATATCAAGTTAAAATACAATAATGATGGAATGTATTAATTAATACTAAAAATATCAGTAGACTGTATGGCACTTAGATTCCAAAGAAATTGAACCAAGTGTTATCAGTGGAAGAATACCGGAAACGACAAATGTGAGAATTACTATTGAGTATTTCGTAAAAGGATTTAGTAGTCAGACTTGAAACCTGTGCATTGCAGCAAACTCAATGAATACAAATGTGTAGTCTTGAAAATACCGCAGTAAATTAAATAAATATATGTTCAGTTTATTAATATCATACATGTATATACACCTTTCGTTAGTGTTATTTATTGCAGTGCTAATAGATTGAGAGGTACGGTTCGTTTATACACAACAGTATAAAATACACATACCTAGAAGTAAGAAATGGGGTCATAGATTTACTTATATCTGCGCTTAATTTCACAGAAACAACCGAACATTATCATTTGGTAACGCTTATATATATATATATATATATATATATATATATAGATATCAGAATGTTCATTAAGTTTTAGCAATCTATATATGAGCATATTAACGGGATCACTTGAAATTCCTAGTATTAGAAACCATGTAAGTAAGAAAGTATAAGATTAATAACATTATTAATCTTATTAATCTTACACTTTATGTTATAATAATAATA
>OY744521.1:18065582-18078082 GCA_963556195.1 Sepiola atlantica | reverse complement strand
TAATTAATAATATTAATCATAATAATAAGTATTAATGCTATATTAATAAACAATTACACCATCGAAAAATATAGGATCTCAACCCTGCGCACAAAACAATGCTATTATAACCTCTAATATATCGTGTGCGTTAACGAAATTATAATTATACTGCGATTAATCCTATTACAAAATCTACTACTAATGCATGGCTATAGGTCAACACTGAGTGGCTGAATACTAAAATAATATTGCATTTCATGCAGCAGTTCTATCATAGAATTGTCAAAAGTACACGATTACTACTACTATTACTAGTAATAATAAACTGTATTTATTAGTCTAATCTATTATTCAAAATTCTGCCAAATCTGTCAGACAGAACACTTTGGCATAACGGATATGTCAGAAGGAGGACAACATTATATAAATACACATTCTACTATGAGTATTACTACTACCGCTGTTCCTACTACACATACTAATAGTAACAATAATACTAATAATAATTATTTTTATATGAATACTACTAAAAATAATATTAATAATAATACACACAACGACACTGATAAAAGCAACCGAACTATTTTGAAAAATCTTAATGTACAGAAGCCACTAACACAGTCCATCGAAATGTAAATAGGAACAGAATAGTACTACATAAACACCACTAGAAATATGAATCGACCATATGCAGACGAACCGAAAGGAACAGAAACTGCAAGAGAATATTGAACACTAGAAATATATATAGGTGGTAAGAATATACAACTTCTACTCATTCTGTTTATAATACAAATTTATAACTACACTACTATTGGTATCAATTAAATCAATACTATTATGTATAACACGAGTGTCTCCTTGCAGATACAAATATAATATCACCACTTCTTACTGCAATTACATATAATACTACAACTGATAATTCTAAACATTAAGCACAAACACGAATTTCCAATAGTAAATACTAGTAAAGAGCGTGTGTTAAAAAGTATGGCAGGCGGAATTATCCACATAAGTTTAAAATAGGTAGTGAAACATTCCATTAGACTATTTTAATACGAGTGTGAGTTGGGTGTCAGGTTGTTACATTATAGACAGTAAGTCGATTTTCAGATGGGACAAAGAAGATAGCATAATATTTTCCTTTGCTAAGACGACTGATTGAATTCGGGCGTTCTTTTTAACTTTGTTTTTATGCGCCTCTGAAGGGCGAGTAACAAAATGCTCACGTGATTAGGTAATTGTATAGTGCTGTAAAAATACAGACACGAAAAGCATGATGATACTGATCAATTATGTTGTTAGCGTTATATAAGTGCTACTATCTGACAGAATCAAGAACGAACAAAAATACAGAGTAACACCTGCTACTATATAGTTCTAACGACTATAAATATGAATTGCCAACAACGATAAAAGGATAAAAAATAGTGCGCCGGAACTATCGTTTGCTTAGTAATTGTCGACAATACTACACTTGTTTACTGTCTATGAACCACATGTTACAATACTTTTAGCCAGAATTACGACAAAAATATAACTCAAATGAGTAACTAGTCGGTTGTCGAGTCTCTCATTTCAGAAAACAATTATATTGTAAACTAATAATATATGCGTGCGTTTACTGCACTGGTAATGGTCGTCAGTGCTGAAAGCAAGAAATCACATGCCAAGTAACATCAATGAGTCCAGTTAATGAACAGGTAAATATGTTATGCTGGTTATAAACGATACTTGTGTTCCAAGTTAAATAGCAGACTTGAAAATGAGATTTCTCTATCCAGGCGAAATAACATATAAGTCACAGACAGTCCTCCAGCTAAAATCCTCAAAATTGGCTCACGTTTTCTCGAAGGGTACCCAGCTTCAACTAATTGCCAGATCTCCTGAAACAACTTTCTGTCATGCCCCAAAGGTTCAGATCTATTCCTCCAATCTCTTTTATTCCTGACCGAGTCTTTCTCACTAGTCATCACTGGATCACCCAAGCGCTCATCACATGAGATTTCGATTTGATATTACTGTCAGACAAAGGATGATCAGGGAGATGATCTGTGAAAACTTCAGCATGAGTCCCTGTCCTTACGAAGTACTCACTTTATTTCAAAGAGGCGTAACTTACTCAGTAGCCCAATTCAAAACTAAAGTAATTTTCAATTTTTTAGTGTCCCTATCTTTCCTCTGACTGAACATCTACCACTTGCAACGTTTGTCATTCATATGCATCACTAAAAGCCTACTGTATTTTGACAATACTGATACTATATTTACTGCGATTATATACTACTACTCCTACTACTACTAATAATAATTATAACAATTAATCAGCCGGAATTGTTTGATACATCTGTCTTTAATATATATATATATATATATATATATATATATATATATATACGTAATTAAATCACGACTTAATCTATTATAATTGCTTCAGTTTTTATGTAACGATTCTTTGGGATACCGCATGTAATATATTTATGAATACTAATTATGATTTTTATATAGAACACCAACATTGTCTCGTTGAAGTTCGACTTGTATATTTTTTAGCTTTTATATTCATACGTAACTAATGAAATACAGTAGATGTTAGGGGTATTTACAACTGGGCACTTATATTCGTGCAAATGTCTGTATGTTTCAGTTCTAGATAAGCGAGTGTCCATTTATTGCCACCTGAACATGACGTATAAATACATAGAATTTCAGATAAGACTTATAATATAATAATCGTTACTTATAACTGTCGCCTTTGCCAGTATGATCGCATCCTGTCAAAGACAAATTTCAATTCATGACAATCAACTATCTCGTTTATTCCTAAATAATTATAGTCCATCTTACGACAAAAGGTTACATGGAATCAATTTCATTATGGCAGTACTATGTGTATTCCATTTTCTTATTAGTGCTACATATTTACGTCATCAGTGTATATATTCCAGATAAGGGTTTAGAATTGTTCTAAGTATGTAATAAAAAGACGAAAAATCATTGGATTCGAATGTTCAGAGTTTAATGTGACTGAGTGATGAGTGTAACGTATACTATTATATTGGTTCCTTTACATGCATATGTATGGGGGCATCGGGATAAAGTCATAAGATGTTCCGGAGCATAATAATTATCACTTACTACTTTAAAAAGACGATTGATGTAATGATGTTTAGCGTAATAAAATCGAGTAATCTAATAGCAAGATTATTTTATTAATATCAGAATTGATAGATACAGTATTTTTTAAAAATACGTTTTGTAATCGTAATAGTGTGAGTGATGTATGCAGCTTTCCGATCGCGGTTTGTATCATCACTCTTCTTTTTTTTCTAAACTCTTCATTTACTGAAAACTATTTATGTGCATCGTCTATTATGTAAATAATATGACGGTATTTATAATTGAGATAATCATAGTTTTATTTTAAATTTATATGCATAGACTTTATTCATAGGCAGTCGTTAAAGATGTTGGATAACAGATTTTTAACTTTCACGACAATTATGTATAATCTTTCTTTCCTCTCGTTTCATGATGATGTTTGTCATCCATAACACGGATGAATTGCTTTATTTTAAATGTCATCACAATTGCTAATCTGGAATCAGTTTTTCATCTAAAGTATCGGATATGGCAAACAGGCTATGTTGTTACAATAGAGTAAACGTATGTAATCAGTAAGTACACTTTTATTCTGTAACATATTCTCTCTTTGTAACATATATCTATATGGATGAATAATTTATTTAAATCCACGCTATACACTAGTTTAATCTTGCGATATTTTTGATTGAATAAAAACACTTGAATGTCAGCACCCAGTGCTAAATATACCGAATGTAGATCATTTTCTAGTTAATTGATTTAGAAATCGGTTACATTCGGTATCTTTACCGCTTCAGCCTGGCTTCCGATTGAAGATTAAATAAAGAAATCGTGTCAATGAAATTTAAAGTATATATATGCTATTTGGCAAATAATTGAGAACTCTCATATGAAATTAAAGTTATCTATAAAAATGTATATATATATATATATATATATATATATATATATATATGTATATATATATATTACGAACGTTTTTCAAATTTATTTGATGTTTATTTTAAAAAAATACTTGACTTAAATACATATTGTTGCGTCCTTTAACAATGTTGTCGATTTCCTTTATATATATATATATATATATATATATATATATATATATATATATGTGTATGTGGGGGGGTGTTTGAAAGAAAATGTCATGTTGAATTCTCTTTATTTATTAATAAATAATTGTTTTTAACTTCTTAAATATTTATTAATGAAAAAAAGACAAAACAAATACTAATCTTTCCTAATAATTGACGATGAATTGTGAAATTAACGAAATTGTTGAATCTCTAAAAATAAAAATTTGAAGGCGGTGTAAAAGTGAATGCTTGTTGGAAGGCTAATCCCAGCTGGTTATTTCAGAACCGGGCTACCATATCAATCAAAGTTCATCGTTAGTAGAAATTATCCAATTTTTAAAATTCTTTTTTTAGTTAACTTCCTGGGTCTCAAATTTGTCAATTTTTTGTTGATTTTCAAGATTATAAAAAGAAATTCTTGCGCTGATGATGCCACATTCATGTATGAAAGAGAAATATATATTCATGTCGCATTTTTTATTTTCCCAAAAAATCTAATCATTAAAGTCACATGAAATATTTTTTGCAATTATATTATTTTTTTGTTAAAATATTGATTAAACAATTCTTTATTCAATAATAATATCGCTAATTCAAACAATTAATTTTTCTTCGAGTCATAGTTATTTTGTTAACACGGTATTTAGGGGCCTTTTTCGTAATATATAATAAATATTTTTACAATTTTTTTTAAATTGTTAACATCTACAATGCTTTATTTTCATAAAAACAAAAAAAAATTAATGCATTTCTTTTATTAATATATAAAAATATAACTTCAGTAAAAGTGTATTTTGTTTTAAAAAATAATACATTTTCACTAAGATTTTAAGATAATAATGGTTTCAGTATATTCCGTAGTTGTTGCTTAATAAATATTGAAAATTTCATTAAAATTGGTTGATTTCCTGAATTTAAGTGAATTTTGTAGTGAGGGTGGGGGGGTCAACATGTTTTTACATTTTGGGAATCGGCCATTGATTTTGCACGTACCTAACACACACACACACATATATATATATATATATATATATATATATATATATATATATATATATATATGTATACTTGCTTGAAAATCAGATACTTTTTCGAAATCAAACCGAATTAATATCGACAACTTTGTATAGATATACAGAACTAGATATATTTTCAGATTGACCTTTATTAAAGTCAGAAACAATATTGAAGTGGATTTATCAGATTACTTTACAGCATATTAATAGGGTATACGACATACTTTATTCTCTACTCTTGAAATGGAAAGATTTTAATGAATAGGAAACATTGAATTAGAACCCTATCACTGTACGACACACCCCTGAAAATTCATCAAGATATATACACGGAAAATATAGATATTAACATGATAACACAACCAAACAAAGCTCACTATTTATACTAGACCAGAACCAAAACACGAGTTCAGAACTTTAGCATCTCGGCATATTGCTAAGAAAATGGTTAGATTCTTATGAATAAAGAATAACAATTAACACCTAACTAGAGAAGAACCCATTTTGAACTTAATCCAAAAGTACAAATTAAGCATTTCAAATTTAAATAAAAAATGTGTAACACTACTTCCAGAAATGAAATATATAATGCATACATAGAATATACCATGCAATTACATATATACTCATAGACACATATATTAAACATCAATGTATATATAGTATGCATTTAAAAACCCTTCAAAATAATCAAAATAAACTAATATTAGGTAAATCTGTATTGCTAGCAATTCATTATTAATCTAATTCGTCTGATAGAGTTTGTAACAATTTCACCAAATCTGAGGTATCTGAATTTTCACGAAGGACATATACCCCTTATGTGTTCCCATTTGCAACTAACTAAGTTACACCTAGAAAATACATATTTATCGATTAATAACTTTTAGAGTTATTCTTTTACGAAGAAATATACTGACATATATACAGTCCTAACTAATATAAGAATATCACTATTTATATAAAGTACGACGATTAGTTTCTTTGTTATTTGGCAAAAATATAAATGCATATATGCTAGTGAATGTATACTTAGTGTATATGTTTATTGTCTTCAACTGATTCCGACGGTAATTAGATACATATTTTAAATCATATTTATTTTATTCTAGAAAACAATTGTTTTAAAAAGACTCAACAGTATGAATGTTTTAATAACTGTCACAAAAGCAAGGAAAAACTAGTGCTGACAAGTAAAATTGCTACAAAAACAAAAAAAATAGTGATGTTATAATATAACCCGTCTTTTTCCTCACATTTTTTTCTTTCTGACATTGCGCTTCTCCCCCCCCCCACTCTTTCCTATTTTCTCGTAAACCTCTATTATTTCTCTCGTGTGTCATGTGTATTCCACTCTCCCCTCTCCCTATTATGTTTCTATTTCATTTGCATATTTATTTTGCCATAATTTGCCTTACCACGAAAACATTCACGTACAGATAAATTGAGCACGTTTCGAAAATAATAACAATACAGAACTCATTATCACTTTTCTATCGATCTATATATCTATCTATCTAGCTAGCTATCGATCTATATTTATATATATATATGCATATATATGCATATATATATGTATATATATGTTTATATATATATATATATGTATATATACATATATATGTATATATATATATATATGTTTATATATATATATACATATATATATATATATGTATATATATATATGTGTGTGTGTATATGTATACATATATATATGGAAGATAAATTATAATCAAGGAAAAACTAATAAAGTACCGAAGAACAGAGACCGAGAAAAATTTCTTTCGCGTGTTTTTCTTTTTCTGTTTCAATGGATTCTACCCCTTTTATTCCCGTGTATCTATTCAACCTTTAGAATTCAGACATTACTTAATAGGAACTGAGATATCTTAGAAAAAGTAATGATAGACTTCTCGTACGTGAGAGTTTTCCGCCAGAAATGCTGAAGCCTATTACACCCTTTAGATTGTGTGTGTGTAAGAAAAAGATGAATTCTATGTATTTACAGGATGAAGACTTTATAAGAAAACGTGTTGCGATGACGTCACGAGTAAAGACTGAAACCACTCAGGCTTTAGCGTGCTCTCTCTTCCGGCTTTGATATCAGTTTTTAAAAGGGTCCTGACAAATCACTATAACCCCGATGATTGTTTTGGTTATTATAATTGTTTTGTTTTTAAATATTCCTCTTGCATTAATATATGCATTAGATATAATACTTTTATATGAAAGGGTGTATGATAATCTATATAATACTAAAAGTCTATTGATCTTGTATGTTTGCAATCAGCTTTCAGCTTTCCGGTTTTCAACATCCGGTTGCGCATGCGTAAATAGCGTCGTCTTCAATCTGTTATTCCAATTCCGTTATTCTCTATTAGGATTAACGAACACATGAAATTTTTCATTCTGGAAATTTTTATATCGCTTTTAATATAAACAATTTCATTTAATTTCATCAAATAGTTTTTTTGTTTTCTTCACGGCTAAAAACATTCAACGGGAGGACTTCGTAAAGTCTGTCGCAGTTTCAAAAAAACTCCTCCCTTTTAAAAAACAAAAACAAACAAACAAAAAAACAACACTCATTATTAATATCAGCCATACTAGCGGTCGGTGAACGAAACCACCTCCCACTTTCCCTCTCATAGATTTCACCACTCCTACTCCCTCTGTTTTCGTTACGTACGCGAGAAAGCTGAATCGGTAAATGCACACATTTCTATTACATTAAATAGTGTTTCCTTTTGTTGTTTTTTAAACAGCAAATACTTGAATCATATGTTTTACACATATTACATCCAAAAAAAAAACAATTATAATAAACAGAACGACTCATAGAAATCTACCTATATTCTTTTTTCATTTTAATATACTTTCATAGAAATGCTTCTGTTATGTAAAAAAAACCTATTTTCTTTATGCCACAAGTGTCACGCTCATACATGAATTCCATAGCTAATATAACAAACTGACCCAACGGGTCACGGGTGGTCTAGTTTAATTATATAGGGATAAAATAATGCAATAGGATCGAAATATTTTATTAATGTTCAAGAAAATACGATGGTGTGTAAGAACTGATGTGTGTATGCTGGTGGGATACTCTGGTTCGTTATCATTGTGTAGAGATCCTAATCCGCGGGCTTATATCATTACAATTATCCGTTCTTGCCGAGGAGCCCTTTTTATTAGATGTAGCGTCCTCATTCCGGATAGGCAAGGATGATTTATTGCCCGAGATGACTTCACCGGGAAATATAGAACTGTGCAACACACCACCTTGTGTATAAGCACTTGACTGGCATTTTGTTAGATTTTTAGAAGCACACATGACTCTATGTTCGGCAACATATACATATCGAAGACAATGGGTGAATCCTTCGAAAATTGCGTTCAGTCTGTAGTTGAATAGGGGTCATGTATAGATGGTTACCTTTAATGCTCCCAAGAAAAAGTGTATTCCGTTTAACAATTATAAGGGACCTTATACACATCCGATTGCATGGGTGATTGAACTCTTCATTGAATCCAGCATTCAAACTAATCGGCTTTAAATTCATAGGTAACATTTATTGGAACAAATACGGAGAACACACTGCTGAGTCTTCTGTAAACATAGTTAGTTGTTTGTAACATGCTAGACAACTTCCCACACTTAACAGTATCTTATATCTCTACAAAAATAGCTACTGTTTCTCTATGCATGAACTCTGGTTTCCACATCTAGTCTGGTATACAAAATACTAATCTCCCCCTCTTGGACAGAATTCACATACAAGTCTCTAAAATAATATGCCCTACACTGTGTATCAAGCTCCAGACTCTGTCCCATCGCAGCAATTTTACATCACTATACATGTTTTACAAATGCATTAACAGAGTGTGCTCCGACGAAGTTCCTGCTTTGTTCCCCCCTCAGCATAAACATCCGTGCCCGACTAACTAGTCAAGAAGCAAACTCGCACCTTTTCTATGTAGAGGTCCCTATAGTCTTTATACTCTAATAGGGCAGGGTTCCTTGTATGTAATAAACAATTGCATGTCTAATTTCGGTCTACTACATGGGTTACAGCCGTGAATATAAATAGGACAGAGATAGATTAGCTATAAGGTACTGGAGAGTACTAAGAAGTTGAAGATTATTACGGTACAAAATTAACAACTTTTATGAATTAATGTTAGAAAAAAATCATTGAACAAAACACATACGAAAGTGTCAGAGAAATATATAAGGCGCTTGACGTCAGTATTTAAAATGTGTTTCCTTACCTTAAGCAAATAATAAGCGTGAGATGATTAGACATCGTAAAACTCGTAACATATTTATTAAAATCAGTAGTAAAGCAATATGTTAAATAACCAAAGTTTGCTGCATCTGTAACTTGAATTAAGAAAAGATTAACGTAAATAGATCACAAGTATAAGGCATTGTTTCTTGATGATTAACATTCCAAAATAATATAATCTGCACAACTGTTGGGGATAGTGCTGTAAATAGTGACCTATTTTTTATTTACGAATAGAGATAGGCACACTTTCTATTTTCATAATGATACTTAATCTACGCTTGGCAAAGTGTCTTATTTCATAGAACATTAAACAGTTTTGTTTTCATGACTCCTCACGTGTGAGTCAAACACGTCAGCAATTTTGGAAAGTTCCTACTCACACTCGAACAGAACATTAGATCATTAGTCCGTCAACATACAAAGATAGATCAGAAAAGAAAAGAAACATGAATTGTCCCTGTTATTTAATCAAACATGCAGCAAAGAAAAAATCTGCTTATATATATATATATATATATATATATATATATATATATATATATATACATGTATATTACTGTTTCATCCACACACATATACATATATGTATACATTTTTATAACATAATAAATTGATGTCTATCTTAGTGTTTACTTCAACAGTGCCTAGGTCTTTATAGTAGTATAAAAGTGAGATAGGCAGACACCGTTGTGGTTAGTTGTATCGAACTAATTTGCTAGGTTTAAGATCAGGTGATCATGATTGCTTCGACAATATGAAAAAATATCTATTATCCCACATGCTAGGACGAACGTGAGTATCTATTCTGATATTATAAATAATATATTTTAGCCGTGGCCGTTGAAAGATAAATCCTTTCCTACTAACGCAATTTCTTTATCCAAAGAACACCTTTTTATTGAGATGAATACCGCACATTAAAAACTGAGCTTGTGTCTGACTCTACGCTCGTTGGGAATAAACTAAATAGGAACAATAAACACAATGTACACACCGTATAATCATAGATACGGAACATCGAAAATTTCAGACTGAAAGATACGATTCTTTGTTCAAAAGTTATAGAAGCATTTGAGTTTTACAAACTATCCCGTTGTTAAGAATTGTCTATTATTTCTTCATTTATGAATACTTCGTATGTCAGTATTCGCCTACTTCTTCTGTAAAATTGAAAACTTTCAAATGTTTCCTTTGTTAATTTAATCTAATTTACAATTGTGTTTTTACGTGCTTATGTGTTTTTCTCGTTCTGGGAATTTGTTAATATGCCAAGTGATATCGATTTCTTATTGTCATTATTCCAACATGGTTGCGAGTCTCTTCATACTTACTCGATTTTGTAGTTTGTCTCCTAATATTGAAGTATCGATTGCTCACCCAAAGAAAATCCCATGTGAAATGTTTCACGCCAATATCTAATCTTCATGTGAGAAATAGATTCATTCAGCGCATGCTTTACATGGAACAAGTTTCTTATTCACAAACACCTAACGATGATTTATGTAGGTGTGTTAAATAAATATTTTCATAAGGGGATTTATAGATATTTATATTTAATTTTCAAACAATTTTCAATATGCATTTGACGATATCGTATCTAGAGTGTCGACGCATAACATTGATCGGAACATGCTGCTCGATTAAAGTTGGAATTGTGAGGTTCCTTTCCTTTAACATTTAAACATGCTTAATTATTGGTGTGACCCTGTTTAGAGGCCGAAATAAAGACATATAACACGTGGGTAGGTCAACAATATAAATTGAAGAAAAGATATATACAGAGAACAAGAGAAGTGGTATATCAGTCCTGACTGGCAGAGTAGACTAGAGTTCAATCTAATTACTACGAGAAGCCTAAATGCTTCCAGTCTTTTCTTATTAATAGGCCAGTAGATTGTTCGCCATATAGGTACGGAATAATAACAATAATAAAGTGTATTTAGCTTGCATTTAAGTAGTTTGTTTATTAAACAATATTATTTTTAATAAATAATTTCTTCCAGAATATAATTTGAAATCATATCAAACTGTAACAACGATAATGGGAAAATAAGACATCCGTATACTTTTCTTGCATATTTCAAATTCATAATGTAAATGAAAATGATAAAAGAAACATTAATAAAAAAATTAAACTGAAAAATGAATATATCTAAACTTTTCAATTAATAAGTAGAAAAATATAATAAATAAACAAAAAAAGTAATGAGTAATGGACATATATATAGATTACTAATGCCGTGAAACTGCAATGAATAACTAAGCTAAGTTCGTATCTTTATCATATATATGTATGACTAAATACTATATATGTAATATACTAATGATTTTGTATTTGTTTATTATGTTCGTGTATCTTCTTAAATATGAAGTTTATGTATCTATATATGTATTGTTATAGTAATCCTCTTTATGTGTATATGTATGACTGAATATTATATATGTAATATACAGATGCTTTTGTATAGGTTTACTATGGGGGTGTCTATTCTTAAATATGAAGTTCATGTATGTATATAGGTACTGTTATAGTAATCCTCTTAATGTGTATATGTATAACTGAATACTACATATGTAATATACGGATGATTGTGTATATGTTTACAATGTTAGTGTGTTTTCTTAAATAAGAAGTTAATGTGTGTATATATGTACTGTTATAGTAATCCTCTTAATATGTATATCTATGACATAATACTACATATGTAATATACGGATAATTTTGTATATGTTTACAATGTTAGTGTGTTTTCTAAAATTAGAAGTTAATGTGTGTATATATGTACTGTTATAGTAATCCTCTTAATGTGTGTATGTATGTATGACTGAATACAATATATGTAATATACGGGTCGTTTTGTATAGGTTAATTATGTGTGTGTATCTTCTGAAATATGAAGTTATGTATGTGCATATATAGGTATATTTATAGTAATCATCTTAATGTATTTATGTATATATATATATATATATAGTGTATATATATGTATATATATATATATATGTATATATATATATATATATAT
>OY744521.1:18025582-18060582 GCA_963556195.1 Sepiola atlantica | reverse complement strand
AGGAGGATTAGTATTTATTGGAAATCGATGACAAGGAATTGAACAACAAAGGAGGAGGAGGCGGAGAAAGAGGACGGGGAGAAAAAAGGACTAAAAGTATATATATATATATATATATCATTTAATTTTTTTTTTTATATTTTGATATGTTGATATTTTTTATATTTTTAATATAAACCTAAAACTAAAAATACATTAATCACCTAAAAAGTAGTGTAATGGATTCGTCTACACACTTTAAAATTCAGCAACATTTTTGTAAGTAACGGATAAATTTTATTAGACAGACGAACAACACAGGTAAAGAGGACTTTTTTTTCTTTTTTTTTACAACAAATATAAGTTAGCTAAACATTTATACGGAACAAAACTTTGGTTTAGTATACGGAACGTTTCTGTTGTTGTCTTTTAAGGGCAGTGTGGTCTTATCAACTCTGCTGGGAAGTCATCAAATTAAATACTGAGGTAATACATACATGTAATCCTCTCGCGTTTGGGTGCTTGAACGGCCGGAGGGTCGAAATAAATTATCCCACCGGTGATTATGTGATTCCGTGTAGCTTTATCATTATATATATATATATATATATATATATATATATATATATATATATATGCATAAATATGTTTGTTATTACACGTATGCTTCTAGAGAAGTGTTTTAAGCATGAGTGGTGATTTATGAAGCATAAAAACGACTTAGTTGTTTTTGTAATTATTATATTTGATTCTGATATTTTGATCAGTCATCCGCTCTCTGTCAAAAAATAAATTAAAACCGTTGACAAAACTAGAATGTTCAAAGCGTGCAGCATGCAAGTAGTTGTCGCGAAATCTCTCTGCCGAATGAAAATAAACCCGTTGTCTTTTAAAAAAAAGGTTGTGAGTGTGCCTCCGTATCGTTAGGCATTACCAACTGATTTTCAAATATATATAGTTTAAATGACAATACATATATAAGTTAAGAGTGGCATTCACACTATGTATATTTGAATATCAGCTGCCCTTAATTGTATTAAGATATGGAGGCACAGACGTCTTTTTTAATACAACGTATTTCTTTTTCTTTCAGCAGAGATATTTCGCGTGAACTGACCAGAACGTGGAAACAAATCGTAAACGCTGCACGCTTGTGAAAATTCCAGTTTTCTCAACAATTCTTTTTTTTTTCATTTTCTTCATTCCGTATCATTTTTTTACAAAGACTGTAGGACTGCTTGAAATATCATAATAAAATATAATAATTACTAAACACAAGAACATCTGTGTTTTGCTTCATACATCAATAATCATCCTTAAAAGTATATATATACTTATTAAAGAATTAGGTAATACTATAGATTAAGCTTTTCCAGGAGGAAATTGTAAATACATAGACTTTGCAAAATCTAAAGCCTTTTTGTGTAAAACAAAAAATGGTAAGACGACTGTGCCCCAAACTGGTCTGACAATGCTTATAAGTCACCTTATAAATGAGAGTTACTTTCAAATAGGAAATAACGTACTACTCCAAACAATAGGTATTCCAATGGGTTTGGATCCTTCTCCATTTTGGGCAAATCTATATTTACATAGACTTGTATATGTATATATCATCATTAATAAAAAACGATATATCTAGAGCGTATAGTTATCATGGAGTATTATGTCCGAATTTCTGAGGATTGCTCGTGTTACCTTAAAATTGGTAAATGTTATGCCCCCAATTTCTGACCTAATAATAAGAATCATTAAACAAGATGGCGATCAGAATAAAATATTTAGACAATTAAATAAGACAATTACTCACCATCCTGATGCTTTTAAGTCTTATCAAATTAATCAAAATAAATTGATAGAGCCAATCCAAAGCTATCTAAATATAAATACAAATAATGTAGAATATGTATAATCGTATATATAACACATATACTAATTATATAAAAAATAGTTACGTTTAATAGACAATAGAAAGGGATGAGGAAGGAAAGTAATGTTGAAAAAGTTAAAAACAGAAGAAGATTAACGGTTGTGATTTTGGTGGATGGGCGAAAGTTGTGGTCTTAGTAAGCGTTTTGAGAAAATGAGGGAATTTAAGAAGGGGTATGGGAGAAAATAGTTGAGTGGGGGAGAGGGAGGATTTGTTGTGATAGGGTGTGAAATATTTGAAATATTTGGAAAATGATAGCAATGAGTGAGGGGTTGGGGGGTTGAGGAGGGTGGTGATTGAAAGGGTGGGTATGGAATATTTGAAATATTTACAATCACAGCCCCCCTCTCTCTCTACCCATTCTCCTTTCCCTGCATACACCCACCATACACAAACATTCCAACTTACTTTTTCCCCTTCAATCTTGAACCGCAGCTATCTGGTCAAACACCTCTCTCCCCCCCTCTTCCTCCACTCTCTCTCTGCCATCCACTTTACCCCTGCTCATCCCCCACCTCTTTCTCTTACCACCAGCCACAGTAGTCCTTGCTCACCCTATCCCTCCATTTTTTCCCCACTCACTCTTTTCAACATTCATTTCTATTTCTCCAACAAATACGGACGTCCACCCAGCAGTGGCCACTATTTCATTCTATTTTTCCTCCCAATATGTCTACCCTACATGTATCTGCACTTGCATGACATTTTTTCTCTTTTTTATCATCCTGATGAAGTCTTATAAATAAAGACGAAACGTTGATGTACACATAAAAAACATCCATTTTTTTGGTTTTCCTTTTTCATTTTCCCATCACGTCGGATTACTTTCATCCTTCTCTTCCCATGTATATATATATATATATATATATATATATATATATATATATATATATATATATATATATATATATATATATATATATATATTTATATATAACACATGTACATAATTGTAATCAGTAAACGGAAAATCATAAGCGCACAAGTAGGAGAAAGATATAATAGTGAATATAAAACTGAGAATGAATACACAAATACAGATGCAACTTGCAATTTTATGGCGAATTTATTTGACGATTTTAGAAGCAAAGTAATGTTAATCACAATGTCAGTTTTTGTTTTTGTTTTTGTTTTTTGATAGAACCAACTTTTTCACGCCTTTTTTATGTGGGAACATTGTTTGTAAAAATGGCGAACTAAAATAAGTATTATTAATATTTCACAAACCGGGTTCGGCTCTCAAGGTCATATATTGACATCTTGTTGTCTGTTTTATTTCTGGTGCACATGTACTAGGTAGGAAAAAAATAAAAAAATAGCAGCGTTCTATTGTTTAATTTGTCTGCTCGATGTGGGGTTGTTGGGTTTGAACAGCAGCTGGTGTCCTAACTAATATAGATCCGGTATGTTTAAAAAAAGGAGACAGACAATGACGGAAACAAAGAAGAAACTAATGTTCACAAGATAATACTACTTATGTGCTGGATGTGTGGGTATTCGTCTGAAACGCAATACGTTTCTATAGGTATATATCTAAAATTCAAATTCTGTGAAACGCAAGGGTATCTGTATAATATAAATATAGACACACAAATACATATATCCACATACACACACACACACACACACACACACACATATATATATATATATATATATATATATATATATATATATATATATATATATATATATAACCGCATGAATACACATACAAATATATACCGAACTGTTAAGTGATATATTTATTGCGCGGCGAACAATTGTGGTTATCTTGTTTAGTTTAGGAGGTACGTGTATGCATGTGTGTTATCCACTGTGTGTGTGTGTGTGTGTGTGTATTAGAAGACAAATTAAAAGTGTTGGATTGATAATGTGATATGTATTTTAAAGGGCATATTTAGTAGTGATGCGGTTAACAAAAATTAGTAGGGACTCAAATTTCCAATATCCGAGTGTATCGCCTTAGTATTAGGCTTGAATATTTAGATCTATTTGATGTTGTTCTTCCTGTGGGGCTTTGTGGAATAAACACCCGTTTGTAGCAATACGGATTTTATTTAGTCTATTGTGTGGTTCAGTAAGTTGTAAAGTATTGTCACTGGTGAGTATGTGTTGTTGTCTCTGATCGCTTCTTTGTGGTTATTGAATATTTCGCAAAACCGAATGCCACTATCCCCGACGTTACCACCCTCACTGCAATATGTGAAGTGCGAGAAATAGATAGTGTAGTCGTTGTAGCACGTGAGACTTGGGGGGGTCTTAGTTTGGCGTATGATTTAAGTAGAGTTAAAGCGGGATATGTCACTATATGTTATCAGATCTGTCTATGAGGGTTATTGCATGGGATATTACTTTTGGGCCATTGAATTTTGGTTTTGTTTAGAGTGATATAAGGAGTGTCATTAATTGGTGGTGTGTTGAACATGGAGGCGATGTTTTGTTCTTTTTTTTAGATGTCGGAAATGTTTAATTAATATTTGTGAGAGCTTTTGTGTGTTCTGATAAAATTCAAAGACAATTGGAATTCGGTTGTTAGATTGTTTTTTTCTTGTAGGTCAGTAGTGTTCGCCGGTTACGTTTAGCTGCCTGCTGTATTGCTCTTTCAATAACTTCGAGAAGGTATTTGATGTTTAAAAATTGTGATTTGAGTGCACCAATATTTAGTTTGCATTGTAGTGTGCTCGAGCAGATGCGTTTAACACGTAGGTAGGAGCTGTATGTTATTGGTTTCCTGAGTTTGTTAGGATAAGTGTTATTGAAATTTAAATACTTGTGGATATATGTGGGGGTTGTGTACAGAGATGTAGTGATGCAGCAATTATTGGCCTGTGCCAGCACACCGACAAAGGCTATATATTTATGCGAGTATTCAAGTGTGAGTTTTATGCAATTGTGGCAGATGTTTATGTTAGTGTTTAATTTGAGCAAAGCTTTTTTGTCATGTTTTAATATATAAAATATATCGTCGACTTATCTACAATAGTGTATTGGTGTTAAAGGGTAGTGGCCAAGGAGTTTGTTTCTGAGTACAAATATGAATATATTTGCGTAGCTGGAAACCATATTCATGTCCATCGCAGTTTTCTTGGATGTGTAGGTAGTGGCGGCCTTCAAATCAAAGGTCATATGCGTCAAAATAAATATGATGATATTGCAAATGTTCTGCATATCATAGTTAGGAACATTCTTGTGGTGTAAGAAAGTGCAACATGCCTGCACTCTCTCATCATGTGGTGTGTGTGTAGACTTACGACACGTACATATTACGTTGTTCGGTAGTTCGTTTATTTGCATTTAGTTGTTAACACACTGTGTGAGGTAATTGATGTAGCTAAGGGTAGTAGGCAGTAAGGTTTTTAGGATATTGGCTATGTGGTCTGAAATGTACTTTGTGCCGTCACGTCTGTTGGGAATGAATTTGTCAAAAAATAATTTAATGAGCTTCTAAAGTTTATGGATTGTGTAAAGACGGCTGAGTTTAGGAGTACGGGTAATGAGAGCTTCAATGCAGATGTTATTATCGTGACTAAGTCGTTTGTGAGTACCTCGAGTTCCGACTGATATAGTGTTGTTGAGTCATTAGGGAGTTTCTTTGTAGAAATTGTTAATGTTCAGTT
The DNA here is from genome assembly GCA_963556195.1 of Sepiola atlantica. Taxonomy (NCBI): domain Eukaryota; kingdom Metazoa; phylum Mollusca; class Cephalopoda; order Sepiida; family Sepiolidae; genus Sepiola; species Sepiola atlantica. Next base: position 18,055,053 of record OY744521.1, on the reverse strand, counting down.
GTGATTCAACTTCATATCTGTAACTCACCTTCCCCATTATAAGCTATGATTACGTAATTAAAATTGCACGAGCGTATAAGTCAGACGATATATATAAGCATCTAAATAAATTAATCACTTCTCTCAAATAGATCACATCGGAATGATATTCACAATAGTTAAAGTACTACATATTACATTGATTTTTTTTTATTAAATGACTACATAATAACGTTGATTTAAACGGTAGAATTTTACAAATATAAAAAAATAATCGAACCACAAACGTGTTGGATCTACGCTGACAACATTTTGGCCACGAAAGTTAGTATGAAATCTGCGAAAAAATAGGTAATTTAAACGAAGCTAGTCAGTAGCTGACATGCGTGTTATCATACAATCTGCATTAGAGCGACCGGATGTAGAGTCAATAAGTCACACGTTTTTAGTCATTTATATACGAATAAACTGATGTTTTGTTTCCAATGTTTAGATATAATACGTTTATTTCAATGGTCGAGTATCTTGGCTTAATTGGGGACTCGAGAGGTTGAAGAAATTTTAGCCGCTTGTTTAAAGATAAAATACTACACACAACTGTGTTCGTTAATTGCATTCTCTAAACACTAGAATGACTATATATATATATGTATAATGTAAAAAAACTAATCCGATATTCTCGAAATTAAGCGGAATTAGCCGGAACATTCATTAAATAGGTGCGTAATGTTTTGTATCATGTACTTAATTAAAAGCAGATTCATAGAAAATAATAAAGGACTATTCTCTGAAAAGTAGTGTTGTTTATTTATTCTCGGTGCTACTACGTATATTGAATATATTTTTAGAAGAGTCGAAGACAGTGTGCCACAAGTGATGTTTAGGTTTAGCTGGAGAAAAATAATAACACACTTTATCGAGTGAATACGCGTGATATGGTGAGAGTTCAGTAGCCTGTGATGCATGTGGTTATTTTCATACTCTTCAAGTTTGTACAGAAGAAAAATCGTATACCCTCTCTATATATTATATATATATATATATATATATATATATATATATATATATATATATATATATATATATATATATATATTAGTAGAGAATGGAAGTTTGCTTGAAGCATTGCTGGTATAGTAGTAGTAAGTTTTTGAAAGGCTGTGGGCAATACAATTCCGGGTAAGATGCAAGTTGAAAGGAAAGGAACAAAAACAATAACAATAAATCGAATACGATATAAGACTTACTATTTATTTTTCCTTTTTTTTCCTTTTTTTTTTCTTACATAACAGCAAGAGTGTTTTGGCTGTTCGTGTGATGTCCGGGTGATTAAAAATCACTATTTGATATTTCGGGAAAAGACATCCCTTTTTCAAAAATAATTAGACCAGAAGAAGAATAATATTTTATTCTTCTCCGACTGTGTAGAGAATAATACAAAACAAAATGGCTGCCAGATATAGACCGCAGCAAAAAAGGAGTTTCACAGGGAATATAAATTAAGTTAAGTTTTATTTTAATATTATGTTAAATATATGATTGGTGTTTAGAATATTAGTGTAATGTTGGTTAGGTGTATGGTGTTCGATAAACTGTTAGTTTTAATAATATATATATATCATTTTTTATTTTATTTATTTATTTTTTTTTATTTTTATGTTTGAATATTTACTTTGTTTTATCTTCGTATTTTTATTTTGTTTATCTTTCTATCGTAATTTAAGAATTTTAATATAAAGTAAAGTAATTAGTCTCATATTTTAAATATTCTAGATCTATCTACTTATCGATTTCGATTACTATCTATTAAAGAAGTGTTATTAATTACTAATTGTGAGTTTCGTCAAATTAGATTAACGAATAAACTTATTAACTTGATATATTTATTATAAGATAAAGGGGAGTAACTCTGGATTTTTTTAAATATTTTTTTTATAATTAATTTTTTTATTTTTATTTTTTTAAATTTTTTTTTTGGTGGAGATCTGTATAACAATATTAGTATATACATACAACATATATACACATAATGCATATATACATATATATATACATATCTATGTATTATTGTTTGTTTAATTGTTTATCTATATATATTCATCAATTTCTTTACATATTTGTTTGTTTTTTTGTTTTTTTTGTTGTTTTTTTTGTTTTGTTTTTTTTATTTATTCATTTTTTTTTAATTATTATTATTTACTTGTTTAATTTATTTTATGAATTATTTATTTAATATTTGCATGTTATTTGTATACATTCTATATGTGTTTGGATTTATTAATTAATAATGCTAGGTTATGGAGTGACTTATTTTGGTGGGTTAGAAGAGTATGCTGAATATGGTTTTTGGTTTGTGGTTGAAAGTGTGTAAGGATGGAAGTTCATATGGGGAGGGGCCTGTTTGATTGTTTAAAAAAAACAAAACAAAACAACAAAAAAAACAAAAACAAAAAAAAAACAAATATGTACAGAAATTGATGAATATATATAGATAAACAATTAAACAAACAATAATACATAGATATGTATATATATGTATATATGCATTATGTGTATATATGTTGTATGTATATACTAATATTGTTATACAGATCTCCACCAAAAAAAAAATATCAAAAAAAATAAAAATAAAAAAATTAATTATAAAAAAAATATTTAAAAAAATCCAGAGTTACTCCCCTTTATCTTATAATAAATATATCAAGTTAATAAGTTTATTCGTTAATCTAATTTGACGAAACTCACAATTAGTAATTAATAACACTTCTTTAATAGATGATAATCGAAATCGATAAGTAGATAGATCTAGAATATTTAAAATATGAGACTAATTACTTTACTTTATATTAAAATTCTTAAATTACGATAGAAAGATAAACAAAATAAAAATACGAAGATAAAACAAAGTAAATATTCAAATATAAAAATAAAAAAAAAAAATAAATAAATAAAATAAAAAATGATATATATATATTATCAAAACTAACAGTTTATCGAACACCATACACCTAACCAACATTACACTAATATTCTAAACACCAATCATATATTTAACATAATATTAAAATAAAACTTAACTTAATTTATATTCCCTGTGAAACTGCTTTTTTGCTGAGTTCTATATCTGGCAGCCATTTTGTTTTGTATTATTCTCTACACAGTCGGAGAAGAATAAAATATTATTCTTCTTCTGGTCTAATTATTTTTGAAAAAGGGATGTCTTTTCCCGAAATATCAAATAGTGATTTTTAATCACCCGGACATCACACGAACAGCCAAAACACTCTTGCTGTTATGTAAGAAAAAAAAAAAAGGAAAAAAAAGGAAAAATAAATAGTAAGTCTTATATCGTATTCGATTTATTGTTATTGTTTTTGTTCCTTTCCTTTCAACTTGCATCTTACCCGGAATTGCATTGCCCACAGCCTTTCAAAAACTTACTACTAATATATATATATATATATATATATATATATATATATATATATATATATGTGTGTGTGTGTGTGTATTTGTATGAATATGTGTGTATGTAAAGTATGAGTGTGTATATATACGTGTGGGTATGTGTGTATATAACAGTACATAATATGTATATTAAGCGTATATTAATCTTCATTTATAGATATATAAAATAGTGAATACGTCTTAAGTAAGCTATAACATAATATATCGAGATATATTTTATTAGACAGACGAACAGCGCAGGTAAAGAATTTTTTTTTTTGTGTCTTAAATAACTAATATAAGTTAGCAAAACATTTATATGGAACAAAACGTAGATTTAGTATAAAGAACGTTTATGTTTTTGTCTTTTAAGGGAAGTGGGGTCTGATCAACTCTGCTGGGAAGCCATGAAATTAAATACTGTCTTGTTTTTAAATTCCCGAAACAGTTTTTCATGGTAAACAACTGATGATCCCTTAAAATAGTGTTAGAAACTAACTAATATAATAACTGTAAAAAATAAATTGACTTACATGAGTGATTTTCCACTGGAAGACTTAAGACTATAAGTTTTTTTTTTTTTTTTTTTTATAGTTTTAATGGTTGAGAAACTTCCGAGACTATATATATATATATATATATATATATATATATATATATATATATATATATATATATATATATATATATAACATTAATATATTATATATTGAAATAAAAAAAATCCAGAAGGCATATAAAACAAAATAATAAATAAACATCAGATTAGTAAACACTGGATTTCTAAAATTATGATGATAATATAATTGTAACATGGTTTAAATACTGAGCTTAATGATACAAAAATGGGTTAAGATAGAAAACTTCCTCCTATTTATAAAATTAAACAATTTAAATAATGTACAGAAAGAAATTAGAAACTAAAATCTATAAAACATATATATATTACTATGACAACATGTGTTCTCATTGTATAAGTTGTCATTATGAACGCATTAGCTGAGATGTTTAATAAAAAAAATTAAAAATAAAATACAAGAATAAAAATAGCGATCATGATCCATATATAATATTAAAAATAACTTAGGGTAAGAACTACATGTGAAGTACGTATCAATAATTGAATAGATAGATTTAACAACTTAAAATAGGATAAGCGATATATCATTTAGCGGAACAATGCAATTGTATTAATCAGTTCCATTGTTAATGTTATATTACGATAATGGAATAATAACTAGTAGTATATTGTAATATAATTCATAACAAAATACGGGACCTCGAACAAAAAAAATATGCATATAACATTAGTATATACTTTCTTTTTTAATTAGGTTCCGATAGTAGTATACTCCCAACTAAAAGGTGTGTCTTCATGGGAAGTAAAACCCTAACCCTAACCCTAAAACACGTGACGATTAAAATATGTAACTTATCGTTGTAAACGGAAAATAAAATCGGTATTTGTTGTATTTCCTTATAGGATAAATTACGTTACATTATTATACATGAAATAACATTTGAATTAAATTTAAAAAATGCATGAGTATTATATTTTAATTCAGTTAAAAACACTTAGGAATACCCATGTGAGAGATATTTCAATTACTGACTGCGAAAGCAATAATACGTTAGAAAAGTATTAAGGTTAAATAATAATAATAATAATAATAATAATAATAATAATAATAATAATAATAATAATAATAATAATAATAATAATAATAATAATAATAATAATAATAATAATAATAATAATAATAATAATAATAATAATAATAATAATAATAATAATAATAATAATAATAATAATAATAATAATAATAATAATAATAATAATAATAATAATAATAATAATAATAATAATAATAATAATAATAATAATAATAATAATAATAATAATAATAATAATAATAATAATAATAATAATAATAATAATAATAATAATAATAATAATAATAATAATAATAATAATAATAATAATAATAATAATAATAATAATAATAATAATAATAATAATAATAATAATAATAATAATAATAATAATAATAATAATAATAATAATAATAATAATAATAATAATAATAATAATAATAATAATAATAATAATAATAATAATAATAATAATAATAATAATAATAATAATAATAATAATAATAATAATAATAATAATAATAATAATAATAATAATAATAATAATAATAATAATAATAATAATAATAATAATAATAATAATAATAATAATAATAATAATAATAATAATAATAATAATAATAATAATAATAATAATAATAATAATAATAATAATAATAATAATAATAATAATAATAATAATAATAATAATAATAATAATAATAATAATAATAATAATAATAATAATAATAATAATAATAATAATAATAATAATAATAATAATAATAATAATAATAATAATAATAATAATAATAATAATAATAATAATAATAATAATAATAATAATAATAATAATAATAATAATAATAATAATAATAATAATAATAATAATAATAATAATAATAATAATAATAATAATAATAATAATAATAATAATAATAATAATAATAATAATAATAATAATAATAATAATAATAATAATAATAATAATAATAATAATAATAATAATAATAATAATAATAATAATAATAATAATAATAATAATAATAATAATAATAATAATAATAATAATAATAATAATAATAATAATAATAATAATAATAATAATAATAATAATAATAATAATAATAATAATAATAATAATAATAATAATAATAATAATAATAATAATAATAATAATAATAATAATAATAATAATAATAATAATAATAATAATAATAATAATAATAATAATAATAATAATAATAATAATAATAATAATAATAATAATAATAATAATAATAATAATAATAATAATAATAATAATAATAATAATAATAATAATAATAATAATAATAATAATAATAATAATAATAATAATAATAATAATAATAATAATAATAATAATAATAATAATAATAATAATAATAATAATAATAATAATAATAATAATAATAATAATAATAATAATAATAATAATAATAATAATAATAATAATAATAATAATAATAATAATAATAATAATAATAATAATAATAATAATAATAATAATAATAATAATAATAATAATAATAATAATAATAATAATAATAATAATAATAATAATAATAATAATAATAATAATAATAATAATAATAATAATAATAATAATAATAATAATAATAATAATAATAATAATAATAATAATAATAATAATAATAATAATAATAATAATAATAATAATAATAATAATAATAATAATAATAATAATAATAATAATAATAATAATAATAATAATAATAATAATAATAATAATAATAATAATAATAATAATAATAATAATAATAATAATAATAATAATAATAATAATAATAATAATAATAATAATAATAATAATAATAATAATAATAATAATAATAATAATAATAATAATAATAATAATAATAATAATAATAATAATAATAATAATAATAATAATAATAATAATAATAATAATAATAATAATAATAATAATAATAATAATAATAATAATAATAATAATAATAATAATAATAATAATAATAATAATAATAATAATAATAATAATAATAATAATAATAATAATAATAATAATAATAATAATAATAATAATAATAATAATAATAATAATAATAATAATAATAATAATAATAATAATAATAATAATAATAATAATAATAATAATAATAATAATAATAATAATAATAATAATAATAATAATAATAATAATAATAATAATAATAATAATAATAATAATAATAATAATAATAATAATAATAATAATAATAATAATAATAATAATAATAATAATAATAATAATAATAATAATAATAATAATAATAATAATAATAATAATAATAATAATAATAATAATAATAATAATAATAATAATAATAATAATAATAATAATAATAATAATAATAATAATAATAATAATAATAATAATAATAATAATAATAATAATAATAATAATAATAATAATAATAATAATAATAATAATAATAATAATAATAATAATAATAATAATAATAATAATAATAATAATAATAATAATAATAATAATAATAATAATAATAATAATAATAATAATAATAATAATAATAATAATAATAATAATAATAATAATAATAATAATAATAATAATAATAATAATAATAATAATAATAATAATAATAATAATAATAATAATAATAATAATAATAATAATAATAATAATAATAATAATAATAATAATAATAATAATAATAATAATAATAATAATAATAATAATAATAATAATAATAATAATAATAATAATAATAATAATAATAATAATAATAATAATAATAATAATAATAATAATAATAATAATAATAATAATAATAATAATAATAATAATAATAATAATAATAATAATAATAATAATAATAATAATAATAATAATAATAATAATAATAATAATAATAATAATAATAATAATAATAATAATAATAATAATAATAATAATAATAATAATAATAATAATAATAATAATAATAATAATAATAATAATAATAATAATAATAATAATAATAATAATAATAATAATAATAATAATAATAATAATAATAATAATAATAATAATAATAATAATAATAATAATAATAATAATAATAATAATAATAATAATAATAATAATAATAATAATAATAATAATAATAATAATAATAATAATAATAATAATAATAATAATAATAATAATAATAATAATAATAATAATAATAATAATAATAATAATAATAATAATAATAATAATAATAATAATAATAATAATAATAATAATAATAATAATAATAATAATAATAATAATAATAATAATAATAATAATAATAATAATAATAATAATAATAATAATAATAATAATAATAATAATAATAATAATAATAATAATAATAATAATAATAATAATAATAATAATAATAATAATAATAATAATAATAATAATAATAATAATAATAATAATAATAATAATAATAATAATAATAATAATAATAATAATAATAATAATAATAATAATAATAATAATAATAATAATAATAATAATAATAATAATAATAATAATAATAATAATAATAATAATAATAATAATAATAATAATAATAATAATAATAATAATAATAATAATAATAATAATAATAATAATAATAATAATAATAATAATAATAATAATAATAATAATAATAATAATAATAATAATAATAATAATAATAATAATAATAATAATAATAATAATAATAATAATAATAATAATAATAATAATAATAATAATAATAATAATAATAATAATAATAATAATAATAATAATAATAATAATAATAATAATAATAATAATAATAATAATAATAATAATAATAATAATAATAATAATAATAATAATAATAATAATAATAATAATAATAATAATAATAATAATAATAATAATAATAATAATAATAATAATAATAATAATAATAATAATAATAATAATAATAATAATAATAATAATAATAATAATAATAATAATAATAATAATAATAATAATAATAATAATAATAATAATAATAATAATAATAATAATAATAATAATAATAATAATAATAATAATAATAATAATAATAATAATAATAATAATAATAATAATAATAATAATAATAATAATAATAATAATAATAATAATAATAATAATAATAATAATAATAATAATAATAATAATAATAATAATAATAATAATAATAATAATAATAATAATAATAATAATAATAATAATAATAATAATAATAATAATAATAATAATAATAATAATAATAATAATAATAATAATAATAATAATAATAATAATAATAATAATAATAATAATAATAATAATAATAATAATAATAATAATAATAATAATAATAATAATAATAATAATAATAATAATAATAATAATAATAATAATAATAATAATAATAATAATAATAATAATAATAATAATAATAATAATAATAATAATAATAATAATAATAATAATAATAATAATAATAATAATAATAATAATAATAATAATAATAATAATAATAATAATAATAATAATAATAATAATAATAATAATAATAATAATAATAATAATAATAATAATAATAATAATAATAATAATAATAATAATAATAATAATAATAATAATAATAATAATAATAATAATAATAATAATAATAATAATAATAATAATAATAATAATAATAATAATAATAATAATAATAATAATAATAATAATAATAATAATAATAATAATAATAATAATAATAATAATAATAATAATAATAATAATAATAATAATAATAATAATAATAATAATAATAATAATAATAATAATAATAATAATAATAATAATAATAATAATAATAATAATAATAATAATAATAATAATAATAATAATAATAATAATAATAATAATAATAATAATAATAATAATAATAATAATAATAATAATAATAATAATAATAATAATAATAATAATAATAATAATAATAATAATAATAATAATAATAATAATAATAATAATAATAATAATAATAATAATAATAATAATAATAATAATAATAATAATAATAATAATAATAATAATAATAATAATAATAATAATAATAATAATAATAATAATAATAATAATAATAATAATAATAATAATAATAATAATAATAATAATAATAATAATAATAATAATAATAATAATAATAATAATAATAATAATAATAATAATAATAATAATAATAATAATAATAATAATAATAATAATAATAATAATAATAATAATAATAATAATAATAATAATAATAATAATAATAATAATAATAATAATAATAATAATAATAATAATAATAATAATAATAATAATAATAATAATAATAATAATAATAATAATAATAATAATAATAATAATAATAATAATAATAATAATAATAATAATAATAATAATAATAATAATAATAATAATAATAATAATAATAATAATAATAATAATAATAATAATAATAATAATAATAATAATAATAATAATAATAATAATAATAATAATAATAATAATAATAATAATAATAATAATAATAATAATAATAATAATAATAATAATAATAATAATAATAATAATAATAATAATAATAATAATAATAATAATAATAATAATAATAATAATAATAATAATAATAATAATAATAATAATAATAATAATAATAATAATAATAATAATAATAATAATAATAATAATAATAATAATAATAATAATAATAATAATAATAATAATAATAATAATAATAATAATAATAATAATAATAATAATAATAATAATAATAATAATAATAATAATAATAATAATAATAATAATAATAATAATAATAATAATAATAATAATAATAATAATAATAATAATAATAATAATAATAATAATAATAATAATAATAATAATAATAATAATAATAATAATAATAATAATAATAATAATAATAATAATAATAATAATAATAATAATAATAATAATAATAATAATAATAATAATAATAATAATAATAATAATAATAATAATAATAATAATAATAATAATAATAATAATAATAATAATAATAATAATAATAATAATAATAATAATAATAATAATAATAATAATAATAATAATAATAATAATAATAATAATAATAATAATAATAATAATAATAATAATAATAATAATAATAATAATAATAATAATAATAATAATAATAATAATAATAATAATAATAATAATAATAATAATAATAATAATAATAATAATAATAATAATAATAATAATAATAATAATAATAATAATAATAATAATAATAATAATAATAATAATAATAATAATAATAATAATAATAATAATAATAATAATAATAATAATAATAATAATAATAATAATAATAATAATAATAATAATAATAATAATAATAATAATAATAATAATAATAATAATAATAATAATAATAATAATAATAATAATAATAATAATAATAATAATAATAATAATAATAATAATAATAATAATAATAATAATAATAATAATAATAATAATAATAATAATAATAATAATAATAATAATAATAATAATAATAATAATAATAATAATAATATTAATATTATATATATATATATTATTATTATAGTTAATTATTGAACATTTAGAAAAAGATGAATCTGCGTACTTCCGATGACTCGGTAAAAACAACAATCACCTAAGTTACGGATATAAGAATTATAATGTAAATAACGAAATATTAAATAAGGAAGAATCGATGGCCAGAACATGGAGAAAAAGTAAATAATTTGACGAAACAACAAACGATGATTAGTGAGAACATATATTCTAATTTAGGAGTGTGTTAGTGCAATATTTAAGCTCATGATAAATGATTAAAATACAAACAGCGAAAAGCATGTATATGTTGGGACTCGGACACATTGAGATAATAGTTCCATTTCGAAAAAAGGATACGATGCTGATAATGAGTACTGGTTGTAATTTAGGTTTGGCTTGCTTGTTTTTCATTGTGTTTTCTTTGTTTCATATACTTAGCACTGACTATATTCACACCAAAAAATAAATGCACAGGATCATTTTACATATATATTAGTGCAGCCCAAAAACAGTTATCCAATCAAGAATGGGTAATAAAAGGTTAGACTACAAATCAGTGTTGTAGAATAACAAAAAAGGTTCTGAACAGATCTAAAGCCTCTATCCCAAGCTTCATTAAAATACCAGAGGTGATATCATTAGCATCTGATTGAGCCCAACCTTTCGCAAATAACTTTGTATAAAATGTCAGCCATTGTTATTATAGCAACCTATTTCTAGAATTACCTTTATGGCAGAGGCAACCTGCGAATAAGTGTATATAATGTCGCCGAACTTATCAAGAATTTCGACGCCAGCAAGCCAATTAGATTCGAATAGATTTCGGTGATAATATTCACTATACGTCAACCCGAAATAGCTTTTAGCTTAACAAAGCTTTTCAACATTTTTTTTTATAGTAGAAATAGATTCCATCACTTTCGAAGACTTCGTTGGTAAACTAGTATTTACAAATACTGGAGATAAGTCCTCTGCCTTCCAGAACAAACACTACTTCAGCGAAAACAGTATCCTTAATTACAAGGCTCCGTTTCTAAGTCGATAACTCTTTATATGCTAAGGGATTTCCATTCGGTTTGGCACCAATGTTTTCTCTACAAGCGTGTTTGCTATGAGGTATCTGGAACTGTCGATAGGGTTTCGAACTAAGGTTTACCCCACAAGCTTGTAAGCTATGGGATATTTGGAAATGTCCTTTAAACGATGACATACGTTTCGTCTAATATGTCTATTAAAGTAGGTGTTGAGGGGCAAAAGTTTGAAGTAAATAGCATCAATGGCGGCATGCCTCAAATATATATTTTGATCCAAAACTCTTCCTGATCTTAATAAATAAATGTCTAAAAATATTCTGAGATCATCGTTGACATCTATGAAGAGGAAACAACTATCTATGGCAATACTTCGAAACGTATTTATGAGCAAGTTCTTTCTTACTCTTACTTTTGTCTCCTCCCTCTCTCTCTCTCTTTAACTCTTACGACTTAGGGTACGTGGTGAAATGGACGAAAACGTCGCTTGTTACTTTTTAATAAAACTGAACCCAGGCTCCGTATTTTCGTCACCGACATTCAGATCCCACTTTCATCCCAGTCGAAATAAATGGCTCATTTCTCAAGCAAAACTCTTTCGTTGATAAGGTTCTTGAACCGATTTTCATACCAGATCATGAATGAAAGGCCTTCATCAAATCTGTTAGTAAGGTTGTTGTAAAAATGGTCGGATTATTCTACAACTCTAGAACATATCTCACGTCTTGCGAAATTCTCTACATGTATCAGAACCAAATACGTCGTAAGATGGAGTACTGGTGTTATATCTGGGAAGATACCGCTCAGAACACTACATATTTATCTTGACAGAGTAAAACCTCGACCTCACAGTCAAGATGGGCATGATCTCTTCCGCCCCTACAACCTTCTTCACACAGCATAGATGTTGTTTACCTTTCTCTACTCTATATTTATTTTAATGCTAAGTGTTCAATAAGTCATTATCGTTATTATCAAAAACTAAACTGAACACCCATAAAACTGTTCCTTTCCTAGAACACCCTATCTATGTTATAATATACCACGACTCTCCTACCCAACTGACAACAGTATGTCGTCTTCAAGTCTAATGTAAAAAATATTTGCTAATCAATCGTCTTAGATAATCAATTCCTTTTAAGACATCTTTTTTTCAAATCGCACTCATTGTGTCTAATCATCTCGGATTGCGATCTACGTCCAACTGACGATATCTTTAATCTTTATGTTCAAGTGACCCCAAAACTTGATTAGTGATGAACCAGCAACGTAGAGAAAACTAAATTAAATTAAATCCATACCTACACACACTAGAGGCTTACACACAGATGTCGATATTTTGAGCTTCAACAATTATTTTTACCCCGCTCCACCCTGACACACCATTGAAGATTTAGATGTATACACAACACACCACATGTAAACAAAATAAGCCCACATAGTACACTCACAGAACACGAACATCCAAACCTAAATATAGACAAGGAACATAATTCGTGCACCACGTAAAATTAAACGCTGAAAACAGAATTAAATTATATCAGAAACTTAAACCATATCATTTCCAATTCGTTAGAGATGTTCAAAAAAATAACAGGAAATAACTTACCCCACTCACAGCAGACGCTCAGGATTTGACAGTTTCTTACTTTATACACAAACCACACTGGAAAGTAAGATTCTAGGCCGTAAAAATCAGATTCTGAAGAAGGGTTCACCTCGACTATTTTGAAAAACTCTGTTCACACTGTATACATGGTAGTGGAAGATAAAGGTTCCTGGAAATTACTATTACAACATATTATTAAATATATATATACATATATAGGAGGCTGGGCACTTTTCGAGGAGCTTGAATAACAAGCAGTACAAATAGCTATATGCATGGTCCGACGTTTCGTAGATCACTCTTAGCTGCTTGGTGGGTAGTCGCCGAATTCCGCTATTTACAGTTAAAGTTCCCCTCTATTTACTAACTGGTTGGCAATGGCGAATCAATGGCGATTTGTGTTCGGGGTTCGCGCCCACCGACCGTTGAGAATTACTTCCTAGACTGACGATTACGTTAGCATGAAACATCGATGTCTCTAGGTATTTAAATATTTAATATTTATTTATAAAAATATTATTGTATATATATATATATATATATATATATATATATATATATATATATAGTCTTTGAAGTTTCTCAACCATTAATTCTATATTTAAAAAAAAAAAATAAATAAATAACCTTAAGTCCCAAGTCGTTCAGTGGAAAATCACTCATGTAAGTCAATTTAACTATTTCAGTTATTATATTAGTTTGCTTCTAACATTATTTAAAGGGATAATCAGTTGTTTACCATGAATAACTGTTTCGGGAATTTAAAACAAGACAGTGTTTAATTTCATGGCTTCACAGCAGAGTTGATCAGACCCCGCTTCACTTAAAAGACAACAACATAAACGTTCCGTATACGAAACCTAAGTTTTGTTCCGTATAAGTGTTTTGCTAACTTATATTAGTTATTAAAAAAGGAAAAAAATCCTTCTTACCTGTGTTGTTCGTCTGTCTAATAAAATGTATCCGTTACTTACAAAAATGTTGCTGCATTTTAAAGTGTGTAGATGAATCCATAAAAAAAATTGTTTAATTATATATATATATACATATATATACTTTTAGTCGTTTTTCTCCCCCTCCTGTATATATATATATATATATATATATATATATATATATATATATATATATATATATATACATATATATATATATATACAGGGTGAGCCAAAATAAGGGTCCTATCTTTAAATTTGAATAACTTGAATTTAAATAACTTCCACAAAATAAAAGTTAAACTCACCAAACTTTATGTGTGTGTAGACTGACCCTTTCCGAGATTTTTTGAAATAAACAAAACAAATTTTAGCCGAAAAACACTTCTTAAAACTTACAAAAACTAAAGTATTGTTTTTTACACTGTTTTGAGTTTTTTAAGCAAAAATAATGTTTTCTAAATGAGGGTACGTTCCTTAGGGCTAATACGGCTCATGCTTGCTTCGGAAGGGGTCCTTTACTTATTCAAAAAAAAATATTTTTTTTAAATCAATAAATAAAAAAGTTATGAATTTTAAAAAATAGGACACTTATTTTTGCCCACCCTGTATATATATATATACATCCAATTATTTCATAATAAATATTTCTAATTAGTATCATCGTACGTACACGTTTCATCTTAATTGGATCAACAGTGCTTGTGATTCGAACCGCACGCATGAGTTACCTTTTATTGCGACCCCTGGGTTTTAACCAAATGAACAACTACATCAGTTGCACTAAACACCGATAAATAAATCATATTTATGTCATACTAATGCGGACAATATAGTCAGCCTTATAAACAGTGATAAACATATCACGTAGACGGGAACTTCCACTTTAGATTATACAGCTTGTATTATTTCTCTTAAAAGGGCCCCTCATATCGGAGCTACAAATGTTAATAACATTATCTTTTATTATCACTCACAAATATATATAAGTTTCATCGTATGAGTTTGACCGACGCCATATTATTGTAAATGCCATATAATAAAACGTCGTTACTTTTTACACGTCATTATTTATTACGGTGTGTCTTGAAATAGGGAAATAAAATCAGTCTGGATACGTGACAATGGACAACTTAACTTAGTGGATAATCTATTTACATGCCAACGTCTGAAATAATCCGATATAATCTTATAAGTACGGTTGTCTCTTTATTTAATTTCATCAATTCGAGTGTCCTAACCACATTTACTATAAATGTAAATATCGCCCTGCATTTTTACCGCGAAATATTTAAATGAGAAAAATGTGCGCTAATTTTCTAATGGGTATGTCTGGCGTTGACGCAAATATGACGGAAAGAATTATTTGTAATTCTCTTTAAAATGTTGAATTCTTGGCAATGAAGCTGCTTTAACTTCCATATGAATAATCAACATGGCTTGGCTTCCATGTTATACTGACCGCAACTACCGGATGTGCCTTAGAAGAATGTATACTCTTATTTTTATTTCCGTAAGTATTTCTTCTTTCTTTCAATTAGTAACAACAAATGAAAATAGCAGAATTGTTTACGAAAAAAGGTAAATACATTATGGTTGACTTTTAAACATCACTTTGTCACATGCTATAGCATATATTATTTTAATAAATAACCGCTTTTAATTTAAAGGCATTTAATCTGAAATAAGTTGGCGTAATAAAAGGAAACAGTATTTTTACAGAAGAATAATGTTATTTTATGACAAACAATTAGAAGATTTCTAAATAACATTTTTTAGAGAATAATTAAGGGTGATAACTACGAATTTAATCTATCTACTGTTTAAAGGTTAATCGATTGAAAAATGCACCGTTGTTCCCTTTATGAAATTAGTAACATCATACCTGTTGTAGTTTACCTTAAATTTTGTATTTGTAAATAATGAACGGGTTTCATATGTGAATAATTTAACAATTGAAGCTTCTTGATTTATATATGTCCGATGTATTTTCACGGTCTGTTTTGAACAAAGAATAAAATAATACGCTCATAGGAAATGAAAACAAATTAAATATGAAAATTAATAGGAATTGGATATTGATGTAAGAAATCAAATCAAGTTATGCCCTTCTTTACGGTAACAGTTAGAAAGAAAAACTAATTCACAAGTAATGCATATGATACTTAGATTTTTTGTTAATTAATACAAAAATTGTTTCCTTGTAAAAAGTTGTATTTGTTTCTATAATAAAGAAATGGCCTATGTACGGTATATTATTTTTCTTAATTTCGGTATATTAATTTTCTTAAAGTCGTTGATTTAATGATTGGTAGCAGATTAAAGTTGCGGAGTCATTTCGCCTCTAACTGTGCTAGAAAAATCAAATATTGATCAAGATTAAATTAAAAATAGAAGACATCGATCGAAAGTAAAATGTTCTTATCAAACAAGTAATACCAATATTTTACAGATGTGTGTACGTCCAACTGACGATCTCTTTAATCTTTATGTTCAAGTAACTCCCAAACTTTATTAGTGATGAGCCAGCAACGTAGAGAAAACTACATTACATTAAATCTATACCTACACACACTAAGACTTAAACACAGATATCGATATTTTGATCTCCTACAATTATTTTACCCCGCTCCACCCTGACACACCATTGAAGATTTAGATGCATACACAACACACCGCATTTAAACAAAATAAGCCATAATAGTACACTCACAGAACACGAACATACAAACTTAAATATAGACAAGGAACATAATTTGTGCAACACGTAAAATTAAACGCTGAAAACAGAATTAAATTATATCAGAAACTTAAACCATATAATTTCCAATTCAATAGAGATTTTCAAAAAAATAACAGGAAATAACTTACCCCACTCACAGCAGACGCTCAGGATTTGACACTTTCTTACTTTATACACTGTTGTTAAGAAAGCTATCTATCATGAAGATCGAGAAAATCGACTTTACTTTTTGTATGCTATAAGTACTATATGTGGTATTGCCATACAAAACAACGCTTCATTATTGTTATGGTATCTTACCTATACGAACTACTTGAACTCTTCTCAGAGTTGGAACAACACTAGCCTATACCGGAAGGCAAGACTGACGTACAGCTACTCGTGTAAGCTGTAGTCTTATAATTTATAGATATATTTGTGTTCTCTCGTCTACGAGTTCGCCTTTTCCTTCCGGACACTTAAGAGGCCCATAACAACTAATAAGGTTTTTCCTGAAAACCTTAAAAACAACTCACCAGACTCTAGTGACGTGGGATTTCGAACTTACATTACCACAACAACTGGCGACGAAGTACAGAAAGATATTCTTAAGAACCTTAAAATTGACACCACAACAAGCGATAAAGTATATTAAGGTTATTTTAGAACCCTAAAAAAGAAAGACGTGGCGAAATCAACAGCATATTAACCCATAACGCCCCAGTTCTAAGTACTGGCTTTACCGAAGGACAATAAAGAAATACTCCCATAAAAAACATCTTTTTTCCTCTCAAAAAGAAGTGTCAGTGAGTTTTTATTGTAATCCCAGCACTGTGTTATTTTTTAATAAGAAAAGGAATACATAATATTTTTCTCTCCAACAGAGAAATGTCTTGCCGCCTAAAGAAAATAATTAAAACTGTTTTTGTATACGGTTATACGGTTAAGTGAAAGCGTACTTAAAGAAAAAAAGATTGTTTAGGTTGAAGAGAAAAAAAGTTGTTTCATACTATCTTTCTTTTTTACAACCAAAATAACGTTAGCAGCGTTATATAAAAGAAATAATTACTAAAACCAGTATTCTATAGAGACACATTTAAAACAGACGATTTTAAAGCAATTATGAAAGAACTCGTAAAATTCAAAATGGAACCGTAATAACAAGTTGAAGAAAGATAGTGAAGAACAGCTACATAACACTAAAGAAATATTTCAAAAGCTTCTACTTGAAGAACAACTTAAAGCTACAAAAAACAGAAGAAATATTCATAAAATAGGAAAAAGCCGGTGTAATACAACTGAAACAAGTTACAAAAAGCAGAAGAAAGATTCCTGAAACAGGAAAAAGCCGTCGACAAAGAACTGAAACAAGCTACAAAACACAGAAGAAAGATTTCTTGGAAAAAGAAAAAGCCGAAAACAAAGAACTAAAATACGCTACAAAAAAACAGAAGTAAGATTCCTGGAACAGAAAAAAGCCGACGACAAACGATTGGAAGCAAACGAGAAATCGATCAAAAGATTAAAGCATAAATGCAAAAAAGATTGCAAATGGGTTAAACTACTGAGAACGAACTGCCATTTCCTAGAAAGCATTTGGGGTGCAATAGGGCATTTAACTTATTCCCCAGACGAAGATAGAATAGTTGTTTCATATTTAATAAGGTATGAAAATCTATAACAAATAGATTGTGAAAATTGTGCAGACTAAAAAAGTTCGCTTACTGCTCTGCAAATTAGGCACCACCGTACATACAAAAATCCGTAGACTATATTTTACCCCGAAAAGGTTGTGACGTTACTTTTCTGATACGGTTAAACTTTTAATATAATTATATAGCCCATAATCTTATCTGTTCCACAAACGCTCGAAGTGTTTGAATTTTGTCCAAAATAATGGGGCGTCAATTCTTTATAAATATAGTAATGATTTCAAATTAGCTAAACTTAGCGCGGATACTTTAAATGTTTAATTTTCGTGCACGTACTTATATCGGGAAAAGACGCAGAAATCAGACGTAGAGTTTAAAAAAAGTTAAAAAAATGAACCAAATTTAAAATTACAGAAATTAGCCGAAGACTGACAGAGAGTTGTGTTAACTAATATTCTAAAGACAGTGAAGAGTAAGGCATGACGCCCATACGAACGTACGTCAGAAATCACAATTTAACTCTCTTTCAAAAACAGTTCAATCCAAAAAGAATGATTAGTTTCACACTTCTACAAAAACATGTCATCTCAATAAGCACACATGATAATATACCGCTTAGCCCCTCTTTCCGTTCGGGATACCTACATGGGGTAATAAATTAGCCATACCGTTTTAAAACCAGTTTAACTTATAATCAAGCCAGACACAAGTGTCTACATTGAAGAACGAAAAGAGGAAATACACCTTGAGTGAAATCTACAAAAACGAACGAATAAACGGCAGAATTATTAAAAAAATTGCTATAAGTAAAACTCTTCAATACAGTTGTAAATTCACAATTAGATCCCAGTTAAGATGTGTCGATTATCAACACGCATACATAGAAAGGATTGGGAAAACCGACCATGCTAAAACGAACAAATAAGAAAACGTGTAATGTGAGGTAAAATTATTACCGACGTTATTTCAAAAAGAATAAACAAAAACCTAAAAATGTTCATGGAAAAAACAATAATTTATTTGGCACATGCGTTATGCAGCAGTTTAACCTATGGAGGTTACCAACCAACATTATTGGGCAATTTTTTTTAAACATCTGTCGACAGGGTCAGATAAACGAAATAAAAAATTGTCTTAACCATTAAAAGTCGAATGAAATAGATTCACAATAAATTGTCGGCAGACATAAAAGCACATACACACACATAATTCACGCTGCAAATAGCTAACATTTAGTAAGAATAAATTAATTTAAATTCTTTGGATAACCGGTTCAAGGTTAAAGAGATGTAACCCATGGTTCAGAGCTGGAATTGCTGAAGTTGTAACACAAAGATGTTTTAGACGAGTAAAATACTATGCAAGATAAGTTGACGTGTCTTGAAGTGTAATGTCAAAGCAAAAAAGAGATTTTTTCTAAGTTTAAATAGGTGCTCCAAATTCATAATTCTAGAATTAAAAACCTTGAGGATATCACATCTTATTTTAGTAGAGACATACAGTTCTCTCATTAGATACATACACATCAAATGAGTTAACGACGATCGGAAGACATCGACAGCACTCTGCAGAAGATTGCATGCCTACAAGATACACCACTTCCGGCATACAACTTCTCTAAGTAGCCTCAGAATAAGGCAAACCACAAAAAGAAAATACACCATTACTCTTGAGGAGGTGAGGCCTGGGAAGGCGTGTTATACTACCTTACTTATGCGGACTACTTGAACTTTTCCACTCACTATAAATACTGGGGCCTCCTGCTTCTCAGGGGTTGCTCGACACTAGTCCGTGTGGTCTTTATGTAACGTGAGTTGCTAAGAGACTTCGGACTGGTCAATACCAGTACAGGAGGCGTTGTTAACAATCAGCCCGAACGGAACTAAGCCGTTCTCGTGGCCTTTTATCTGTCGGGCTTAAGTGTCGGTTCTGGGTGGTCTAAGAAAGCCTGACTTCGCAGGCCTTGCCTCTCCTCTTTGGGGTCAAGTAAGTGTTTTGCTTACTGCTTAAGGTACCCTGAACGGGGAATGTCGATGGGGATACACATGTCAATTCTTATATGTCAAAGATCACCTCCTTCAGGGGCGCTGGTTTTACTCTCCCACACTTTTCGGCCTTGTGCCACATATTCTTGCAGTGAAAAGGAATTAAATACCTGGAACCACACCAGTCTATTCTGGCAGTCAAGAATTATGTACAAGCAATCTGGCTCTCTATTGTATTACAATTTTACAATATACTTGTTTTTTCTAAACTCCGAGTTCGTGTCTTCCTTCCGGACAGTTATCTGTCCAACAGCAATTACATAATTGTACGTCAGAAATCACAATTCAAAGGTTTATCCTTTTTTTATTCTGATGAGCTACATACACAAACACATTGCCACAAACATGTACACACAAATGTTATATTAGTTCCTTTTTAACTATATATGTTTTACAATCAGTTGCTCTTAATGTTAATGCATAACGGTACGGACGCACACACGTTGCTCTTTTAAAACAAGACAACGGATTGCATATCCGATCGGCAGAGACATTTCACGTGAACTGACTTGAACGTTGAAAAAAGGAATGAACGCTGCACGCTTTTGAACATTCCAGTTTTCTCAACAGTTTCATATTTCTTCATTTTCTTAATTTCATTTCATACTTTGACAAAGAGCGGAACGCTGCTCGAAATATCAGAAAAAAATATAACATTTAGAAAAACAACAACATCGTTTTAATGTTTTATATGTCATTAATCATCCTTAACACAACTCTCTAAAAGCATACAAAACAAATATATATATATATATATATATATATATATATATATATATATATATATATATATAATTGCTTCTCAAAAGAGTTAACATATCAATCGATCGAATGTGATAAATTGTCACCCTTTTATGTCATTTTACGAATATGAAAGAAAAATCATCATTTTAATTATCAGGCACAGAATTATAATTCCATTTTTTTCTAAAATCTATTACCTTAAATTGATTCTGGAAAATTTCTTGAATTAAAGGCTTACACTTATAGAGACTAAACACAAATGCCATTCAAATAATTTGGCTTAATTCGTGTCTAATGACTATTAATAACATTTACTGACATTCGGATACATTTGAAAGTTCAAATGGGAGTTTCTGCCAATATTATGCTCCGATATTTTATAAGGCTTTTAAGCCTTAAAAAATATCGAAAAATAATTTAAATATTAGGATAATTTATTAATTTATGTCTACTAATTATTCTTCACATTTTACAAAAATCGAATACGTTTGAAAATTACCGGAGAGCTTTAACTCAATGTTACCCAGTTTGCATAAAACTGTATTCAACTTGATATAGGCTGCATTACGACTTTTACATTTAGTAGTTGTGATTAAAAATTCAGAATAATGTTTAAGTGAAAATGAGGTTCATGCACGTATATTAACATATCACATCCTTATTATTTATAAGCTGACACATAGATGGCGCCACTAATACAATAATATATATGTTTTATAAAGCACTAAACAAAATATGAGACGTGTCAGAATTTAAGCCTAATCGGATTTTTAGTTTACAAATTACAGAGATATAATTGAAGCTATATTCACAAATGAGCAAAATAATGGAAACATCTTTATGTGTGTGCTGATAACGTATTACTATCTGATCAGAAAACATATTCTCAAACCAAATATGAGAGTTATTCGAAACAATGATGTGGTATGCTGACATTAAATGTGGTCGCACATGCCTAAATGATGGTGAATGTTCACGTCGCCCAAATTCGAAACAAAAAAGTCCACAAACTTGTTTTGGCCGATTATAAATTGAAGGTGCATCTGATTGTGGAGGATGATATTTAGGACGTTTCTTGCAACCGTTTCAACCCAAGAAAATGAGTTTTCGCGTGTAACACTGGATGAGACATGATCCCCTGCTTAACTCCGGACTCAAATCGGCAGCCAGTCGAGTGGACAGCACAAACTGCAACCTGTCCAAACGACCAAAGATGCAAACATGAGCAGGAAAAGTGTTAACTTCTTTATTTTGCGATGCGCTATTTTGATTATCGACTACGTTGAGAAAACTAATTATAGTCAATATTATACAGCATTACTGCTACGCTTAAATGAGAAAATAGCTAATAATCGGCGACGAATAAAGAGAACAGTTATTTTTTACCAAGTAAATGCAAAGAGTCCCAAGTCGATGGTAACAGTCGAAAACTACATGAATTGCGCAGGAATTGCTTTAGAACAAAGTCTAGTGAAATAATAAAATGAGTTTGTCATCAGCGACTACGTACTGTTTACACACCTCAAAAGAATACTATGAAAAATGATATCGTAAACTGAAGCATTGTAATTAGTGTATCAACAAGGAAGGGAAGTAAGTTGATGAATAAATAAGGCTTTTGCATAAACTTTGTTGTTGTTTATAGATAAATATGATATAACAATCTTAAAGTGTATATATATATATATATATATATATATATATATATATATATATATATATATATATATATATATGATAGAGAGAGAGAGAGGGGGAGACAGTAATATTTTTTAATTGATATACTGTTGTTATTATTAACATTTCATGAATTCGGAAATGTCTGAAATTCTATGAAATACCTCCAACCCATTTTTACCGGTTTCCTTAGAATAAACTCAAACGAAGTATATCTCACATTTTGACCCTTACGTCCAGGTACTGTGTCCAGAAATCCATTATAATCAGTTTAGGAGTTTAGAGTTTACACTATACATACTAATAAATAAAAATACATAACATTATCAGAATATGTATATGTGTGTTTTGTAGGTGTGTAATTTATATTATCTTAAGACATCCACATATGCTTTATCGTGTATATATATATATATATATATATATATATATATATATATATATATATATATATATATATATATATATATATATACACACATATAGAATCGGTTAAAGATGAGAAAAACGATGAAATACTTTAGTCGTTAACTTTTTGAAAATTGGTATCCTTTGGTTGGAAATCTAGATGTTATCGTAGGTCGATGTTACACACATATAGACACATATAGATACACAGCTCAGACGAGGTTGAAACACCAACAAAACCCGCAACAGAGATAGCCCCAAAAAGTCGTAAAAAATACACCGAAACATTCAAAAACAGGAACCTTAAAGAGTGAGCAGGACAAAAACGTGCAACCAACTTTCTTGATGAGATATCTAAAGATTATTTTGACAAAGAAGGTTCTTTGGACTGGCTTAAAAGAGGCGCTCTCTATTATGATCAGGAACGGCTTATAATGGGTGCCCAATACCAAGGTCTTATGACTAATGCATTTAAAACGATGACAGGACTTAGTAATGATAGCAAGTGCAGATTTTGCCAGACAGAACTGGAGAGTGTGAATCACTTGATATCCAGCTGCAAAATTATGTTAGCAGATGGAAGCTACACAACGCGCCATGATGGTGTATGCAACTACATACACTGGATCATCTGTAAAAATCTAAACATCCAATGTAGCACTAAGTCCTGGGAATATCTACCGGAGAGGACTATGGGAAACGATAAGTATACTATACATTATGATTATGTGGTTCCTACATCTACCTACCTGGAAAATGCAGCAGTCAAACCGGACATAGTCATATTAAATAAGGCAGAAAGAGAGGCAACACTGAGTGAGGTGAGTGTTCCAAATGACAGTGGCTTAAACAGAGCAGAAGGGAGAAGGTGACAAAATACCAAGGCCTAATGTATGATATGGAGAGAAACTGGAACCTACAAAACATCAACATAATCCCAGTTATAATAGGAGCTAAAGGTCTCATGAAGAAACATTTCAAAAAGTATCTGGAAAGTATTCCCAATAAACCAAGTGCAAAAGAAATCCAAATATTTGCACTTAAGGGAACGGCCAAAATCCTTAAAAGAGCACTCGGTTGGAGCCTCTAAATAGCATGTGATGGTCTGGAAGAATGCCTCGTCCCTATGCTAACGAACACAGAAATAAGAAAATTAAAAAAAGAGAGAATACACAAATATAACTATATATATATGAATTATATATATATATATATATTAATTATATATATGTGTATGTGTGTGTTTAATATTTCAAGGATGACAGTGCGATAGAATATCGAGGTGAAATGAATTTGAATGAACTATTAATTAAAGAGAATTCAAATTGAACAGACGAAGGAAGCACAGATACTTGTATGAATGGATATAACGAACAAAACACTGTTAGGATCTTTTAAAGTTATATGAAATGAAGAAACACATGAAGTATACAACGGTCGGAAGTTAGTGTATAGATTTTAAAAATCGCATGAGTTTGAAAGATGTTGCAAGAGTGACAGTAGGTGATCTGGGCGTTTGTGACGTAAGGCGCTACTGTGAATGTAGTGTCACATTTATAAGGGTATTCTATGTCTTGAGTTGCTAAGCAATATGCTTGTTTGCATTACATTTACATTTTTGCATGTTGCTTCAGTAGGGATAACAAGGAGTAGGAAAGGTATTCGAAAGGCAAAACGATCGAGGGAAGAAGCTGTTAGAGTAAACACCTTCTGTAATCTTGGCACTTGTACAGTGAAAATCCGGGATTTTAGAGAGTAGTGTTGGTCGATGCTATTGACGTCGGTGGGGCTCAAGTGCAGCAAGTTCTTCGGAACACATCGATGGAGGTGATGGGCAACTGGACCACAGAGGAAGTGCTCCACCAATCAGTGAAGCAATATTCGGTGAGGCATTTGCCATAAAGTTTGCAGAAGACGAGAGCAAGCTCAGCAGAATATTTGTCATTATTATAGAAGGGATAAGATGAAGTTTAC
The DNA here is from genome assembly GCA_963556195.1 of Sepiola atlantica. Lineage (NCBI taxonomy): Eukaryota > Metazoa > Mollusca > Cephalopoda > Sepiida > Sepiolidae > Sepiola > Sepiola atlantica. The sequence continues at coordinate 18,028,600 of OY744521.1, read as the reverse complement.
ATACCTTATGGATGTCAAGGTTTTATATATCCAGGATATAAAAAAAGTTCATGATTAGATCATCAAGTGTTTTCTATCTCTCTAGTGACAAATTAAGCAAGAAATATTTTGTGGAATCGACTTTCTACTCTCCTAAAAGTGTTGGATAATGACCCTATGGGAATAGATGTATTTGTTGGAAATCGTTGGTTTGACTTGCGCGAATTAACGCGGGGTGGACCGACAGTCGAGTGCCGAATTGGGCCTGTTCTCACACTCAGAGATCACAGACGTGACAGGGTCGCGATGTGACGAGACACCGGATCAAGGGTCGGGGTACACCTGCGAGAGGCTCTGTGACAACACAGGCCTTGCGTGGGAAACAGAGAGATCCGTAATGCTACTCGTTTCTCGTGAGAAGCGAGTTTCGTCAGTCTGGGTTTTGGAGGCAAACCGATGAGACGTGATTGTTAAAATGTAATTTACAAAAGATAAGGGAAATATTTCCCTAAAAAAGTTCAAGCGAGATATATCCTTTACCCCTCTCTATGAATGGTTAAGTAAAGTATTGTTAACTAACTACGATAAAGTAGTCATTGCTCTCTCTCTCTCTTTCTCTCTCTCTCTCTCGACGTGGTGAATATCCTTAGCTGATAAATACCAAACGCTTGTAATGAAAAGAATTGAAACTTAAGAGGATTGTTTGTCTTCGGAGTGCGTCATGGGGCTTTTGTTGCAAACAACGGATGGCGTGGTACACGGCAGGAAGGAAAGAAGAAAGAATTCATCACCTAGCCGACACGACCCTCTACACGGCGAGGGAGAAACTAAACATATGCAAACAATATATGAACTATGTGATTTATGATGTGTAAAAATGACGAGTATTGAATGTTAACTGCCACAACCGTTTCAGGGACAAGTATAACAAACGACTAAAGCCACGGTCCGTAGCGGGTGCGAGTGTACGAAACGTGAACCGCTGCGGCCCAAGCGTGACGCTATGCAACAAAAGTCATTTTAGGTAATTCGTAAAGTATATATATATATATATATATATATATATATATATATATATATATATATATATATATATATATATTAATACAGAAAAATTAGTATTCTGTTGCCATCTGTTTCGGAAATGTGAAGTCACGTGTCACTCTCGTTTGGACGCGTAATTTTCTTAGAGTGGTGTGTATGTTTGTTTAAATTTAGTGTAAGGAAGGTTTAATAAGGTTTGAAAAAAAGGGGGAGGGTGAAAAATAACAGTTGAGATTGAAACCGGAGGAGATTTTAAGAGATATAAAAAAATAATTTGTAACTTTAATTCTTAATTAATCGAGCACTCTGGTATATTTCCTACTATGTTACAATAAAGTTATATATATATATATATATATATATATATATATATATATATATATATATATGTATATATTCAAATTAAAAATATCCTTTATCAGTTTCATATATTATTCAGCTCATTTCTGTTAGGTATCCTATATTTACTATTCAATACTTTGTACATTAAACTATTGCTTGATAGTCCAGTGTATGTGTGTTCATAGATTAATCAGCTGTTACCATGAATTATGTTTTCTTTTTTACCATTTACTAAGCGATAAGTTATTATATTTCTTCCTTTGCTGAGTAATATTATTTAATAGAATTGAAGAAGCCCTGTTTAAACGATAATGGAGTTTGCCTATTCAGCTCATAACACTTTGACTAGGATGCGTTCACTGTGTTGACTTTTAGTGTATTCTGATGTTATTTTAGTAGACATGTTATCCGTTTTTCCCGATCGTCCGAATTCTAAACGTACTATATATATATATATATATATATATATATATATATATATATATATATATATAAAATAAAAGGAGTAAATATGTTATAACATCCGACGAAATACGTGAGAAAATTAAGCAAACAAAATTGTAAATTAAAATAAAATCATATTTACGTGCCTGACTAATATTTGATCATCATTAATCTAATATTGCTTTTATTTTGTGGATATGTATAGGCTAAAGTATGTAAGAGAAGAGGCACACGCGCAAAAAAGTGTGTAGATGTGTGCTGTTTGTGTGTGTTTATGTGTGAGTGTATGTGTGTGAAACCGCGGTTACATAGCAAAGAGACAGTAGGTATAAATATAAGCGTGAAAGAATAAATCTCGAAAGAAGTTAGGGGGTAAAAAAAGCTCAAACTTGGTGGATGAAAAGGCACCAATATATAGAACGCTTAGTGATTAACGAGTTATTTGACCCAGGAAAAAATATTTGTATTGCTGTGCCTGTCCATAAGTATTCATGAATATGGTAAATCAATAGCATACATTCAACTCATATTGTTAGGTTTTGTTAAAAATAATATCTCACAAGATGCATGAATTAATGAATATATATATATATATATATATATATATATATATATATATATATATACATATATAGTGCGCGTCGAGGTATGTTGAAAATAAAAATGATCGATCGCGAGAATGTGAAGGTTTATTTTAACCTTCACATTCTCGCGATCGATCATTTTTTCTTAAAAAGTATACGTTACATAGTCAAGAGACGAACTATAATTTCATTGACATGGATCCTATTTTACTGTTTCGAACATGCTGTTACAATCATTCTAAAATCCTCATTGAATTCTCACGATCATCTGTATAATTCTATTTTTTAAAATTTTCGTAATTTCGTGATTCGCTCGACATTTTAGATATATTGTAAGTGACAGTTTCCGAAGAAAAACAGTTGTATTAATGTCGATGATACGTTGGTAGGTCTCTGGGATATGTTAAATATAGTTTTCACATGAATAATATATATATTTATATATATATATAGTAAAGTAGTAAGCAATGAAAATATACTTACTACCTAGCTCTACTTACGTATCGAGCACTGTTGAAGTAAATACTGAAAACTGATACATAAAAAATGATATCGCCTTATAATATTTTATGTGGATACATGAAGTACTATATATATATATATATATATATATATATATATATAT
>OY744521.1:18005582-18020582 GCA_963556195.1 Sepiola atlantica | reverse complement strand
ATAAGCGGAATAAAACAGCCAAATAAATAAAAGAGAATAAAATGCAAGTGCAGATAAATTTAATGTCAGAACAGAAATAGATGAAATCGTAAAAAAAATAATGTTCAGAAAAGAAATAACGCAAACATTATTTTCAGAAAGAAAACGAAAGTTTCTTAATCAAAAAGAAATACGACAAAAAGTAAGAGAGGAAACTTATAAATAAACAAGAACCAATATTCCGGAGATACGTCCAATTCAAGCTCCAAACTTTATCCTATCGCCACATTGTTGTATCCCTGTGATTGTTTTACAACTTCTTCAACGGAATGTGCTCCGATACACTTACTGAACTTGTGCACCCTCAACGTAAATAACTCGACTAACACGACAATCAGCAAACTCCCGCTCGTTCACTGTTAAGATCCCCACATAGAGGACAGCTTTCTGCCTTAATGTCTTCTATTAAACTGCTTGTGTTTTTAATTCCTTCCATGCTTCCTATTTCCCCGACTGTACCAACATGCAAACATGTCAATATAATATGAACAAACATCTTTACGCACAACTTCGTAATTAGGATGTAATCTATAAATCTAGCCCTTAATTCATAATAGACCTTACGTTTCAGTGACAATGCGCCTGATGTAATTGTGAATAAAAGTAAATAAAAATAATACCTTAATATGCGCATGTAAGACTGAACGTTTATTCGAAAGTGTAGTTTTTACTAATGAGTCACCATATATGTAAGGCAAATATCTAAGATAAGGGTTAAAGCGCTGAATTGATTGCCAATTTAATAATGAATAATATTACAAGGATTAAAAATGATTAATGGAATAAAGAACACCAATATTCCTAACATACGACCAATTAATATACGCGTGAAAAAAAAGAAACATTACATTTTAAAATAGTGTTTTTTTTATCTAATAATGATTCACCACTTATTAAGGCTAAAATGTACTCGATGATACATGGTTATTCACGGGATGTATTGATTATGAACCATTGTATGAACAAACCCAATATTTTTATATAAGTCCAATTAATGAGTGCGTGAAATTTTAAAATGAAATTATATTTATAAATTGTAATTTTTAACTAAGAAGTCAAAATCTATGAAAACTAAAAGTCACCTGAGGATAAGGGTAAACCAGATTTGTCAGTTAAATGAAGAATATTCTTAGAGGGTAAGACAAGTATCGACGGAATAAACAAAGCAACATTCCTGAATACTTCCAATTTATATATTCGTGAAAAAACAACGGTTATTCTATTAAATATTTAAGTGTGACGTATCGATGAACCGACAGAGACTTTTATTGACGAATCTCAATTAAGAAGTGTTCATTTTCTATGCGCTTTTAAGAATTAAACTGAAGAACCAGTAAACCTACCAACGGAGTGACATTTTCCCTCCCAACCATAAGCTAGGACGCATCGAAAAGTATCCAAGTATAGAATCCAATTTAATTTGAAAATCTGAATTTTTTTTATTCCAAAATAGTTTGTCAATTTAATCCAAAGATTCCATCGATGCCTTGTGTATTGAATTTTTTGTAATCAAACGGATTCCCGTCATTCACCGGTTTCAATCTGAAGATGAAAATAAAATGATATGCCTTATTCACGTCATCGACGGATTTACAACTTATCTAAACCAGAAATAATCATGGGCATTGATTTTGCTTCTAAACAAAAAATGAAAAATGTGAAACGTTAAATTAAAACAAAATCGCAATTTAAAATTAAAAAGAAACATGAACACATAAACATTTTCTTTAACAGAGATACAGACTTCCAGGTGAAAAAATCAACGTTATATTAAAATAAAATGAATTTCAATTTAAACCAGGATGCGACCTTCAACGAAACACACCTCTATTTAAAATTGTTTTCCTTAACAACATAGTGTTCATTTCAATAATGTATCATTTGTATTACAGGGTGACCTCCAAAAAACAGGGTCTCGCGCACAGTGTTTTTCTCTCTAGGGCTACGTCAAAAACATCATTATCCAGGGAGATCCAGGATCTAAACGGAACGCATAATAGCTACTATAAAGAACGGAAACGACCTATCTCGGTAGTTCTCTAAGTATGACATGTTATGGTATCGCGAGGAACACATATATACTATACTGACCCCCAAAATGAGGTAATGCTTTTGAGTAATATATCATGACGAATTAAAATATAATTCACTACTCCCGAAAATAGGAGGAAAAAGCTAAGAGGATACTACCCCAAACATTTCTTGGCCTTTTGGCTAAGATCAAAATGTAGTATCTGTTCCGATGGATACTGCACCCCATAGACTGGTATTGTCATGGCCTTCGGGGCTTGATTCACACCGGTCTATGGGTCTGTCCTGTGCAGTTCTAGGAGGTCCACCCTCCCAGGCTTTGCCTCGCCTCTTTGGGGAGGAGTAAGTTTATTGCTTACTGTCTGAGGCGCCCCTACAGGGGAATGCCGACGGGGCTGCCCAGGCAATGTTTAAACCCCACTTTCCCGACCCGACCTTGGGTCACATCTTACGTGTGAGAGTAAGATAAAAACTCCTGGAGAGTAGTAAATCAATACTACCCCAAAATAAAAAGAAGATGGTTATAACTAGTCGGGTGGTATCATGGGAACCGGACAGATACTACGATACCCTCTCAAAATAGAGGAGGTAATACCTGGGAGTGGCACCCAATAAAAAAAGAAATTCCTGCGAGTATGGTATCATAGCAACAGAAAATATACTACACTACCCACTTTTCCACAAAAAAAGAGAACGGAGTCCATCGGATGATGGTCTCATACCAACAGATCAGATACTACATTAATCACTCCCTAAAAAAAAATTCATACCTGTGAAGATTCCTCCCCTGTAAAAGGAGAAGGTACTTTCTGTGAGGACGGTCTTATGACAAGAAAATAATACTACACTACTCATTTTAATTAAAAGATAATATGATAATAGATTTAATCAGTTTTAATGTAAATACAGTTTTCATAGGAGTAAAGCACTTTCGTATTTATTCTATTAAATTACATTAAAAACATAAGTTATGGAAACTTTTATTGTCCACGTGAAATGCCGGAATAGAAAAGTGTTTGGATAAATATAGTCGCCATCTTTATACACATAGGAATATGCTAGCTTAGGAATGACGGTAACTTCCTTACATTATAATATAGTAAAAATTACATGGTTATAATCTTCAGTTAAGCTCTGCCTGAGAAAGCCTCCTTCTACACTTGTTTAGAAGGCGACTGTATGTTTTTCGACGTAATTTATTTGACATCATATTTTTCTGACCTAATTTACTTGACCTCATACCTTTAATTTCAAATTACAAATCAGATATGCCTGTTATTCTTTACTTATTTTTCGACCTTCACTTATCTTCTGGTCTAAAAAAAATACTAGCGTACGTAGTTGCTATTCGTCATACGTCCATATGTAGTGTATTAGTAGATCCGGTATGAAATAATAGTAGGAGGCACACAACGTTCAGTAAGACAAACAGTTAGTCAGAAATGCGTAACTTTGTAAGTTTATTATAAAATAATTTTTTGTCAAAAATAACTCCCTCAGAATACAGAATAATATGTTTGGGTGTATATTGTGCGAGTAAAATATATTAAAAGTTTTCAAGAAACAAACGTCGATTAACATACATTAAGTATAGTAATAAATTTACATATGTCTTTTGGCTCTGTTGAAAGTCTGGAATGTGTACACGGACCCGGGGTTTAGGTAAAACAAATATATTGGAGAACATTATATACAAGAGAGGAACAAAATAAGTTGTACTGACTGCCAGTGTAGACTGGCGTTGATCTCGGGTGTTTAATTGCTTCCGACCGCAGCAATGTGTGACACAATCGGTAGGTGGGGGAAGAGTCAGCCAGCGCCCCGAAAGAAAGAGCACACTGACTTAGTAAACCAGCCTGGGCAGCCCCGTCGGCGCATAGGCAGTAAGCAAAAACTTACACCTCCCCAAAGAGGGGAGGCAAGGCCTGGGAGGGTGCACCTCCTATTACAACCCAGGAGAATATACCTCAGCCCACAGATAAAAAGCCACCGAAATAGCCTAGTTCCTGCCGGGCTGATTGTCAAGAACGAATCCTCGACTAGTATTACCCCATCACAAAGTCTTCACTCAACCAAAGTTGAACAGACTTGGGTTTGCCTCAGGTATTTAATTCCATCCTCAGCGCAGGAATATGTGACACAAGGTCGGAAAGTGGGAGAAGAGTCAAGCCAGCACCCCTAAAGAATAAGCACTCTGGCCTCGCAAAAATAGCCTGGGAACCCCCGTCGGCATTCCCCGGTCAGAACGCCTCAGGCAGCAAGCAATAAACTTACTCCTCCCCAAAGAGGGGAGGCAAGGCCTGGGAGGGTGCACCTCCTAGGACAACCCAGGACAGTATACCTCAGCCCGGCAGATAAAAGGGCATCGGAATGGCCCAGTTCCTGCCGGACTGTTTGTCGAGAACGGATCTTCGACTGGTATAACCCCATCCCGACGTCCTCAATCAACCGAAGTTAATGAGAGACTGATCCGGCTGGGGTTTGCCTCAACGCAAGGAAGACTATGCTTTCAACATCTATGGAGAATGGACGAGTCTAAATGTTCATTATAGGTGCGTCACCATAACAATATGAAAGTCACCAGTTCTCTCTTCGTGAGTCAATCTAACATCCTATATTTCCAATGCAGTATGCTGGTTTTTCTGTATGTTTTTCGTAAAATATGTTGCAATCTCAAGACAGGCCGCAAGCAGAACCGATTGAAAAATGTATGTTTTGTCACTAAGCCCGATTAATCACAGACAAGTGTGCATCTCTTCTCTCATTCACAAATTATGCAAATCTGAATTGGTGTGACAATATTATTGAGCGGACAAGGGTTATCCGAAACCGGACACTGGGTTTCTCCAAGAATGCTTTCAGCTTAGTTCAGCACAAAGAAAAAAAAGAAATGAGATAAAAAAACAAGTTGTTCTCTTTTCTAGATATGTTGAGAGATCAAATAAAGAGATGGCATTCGTAATGAGCTAAGTGGTTTTCGTATGTCGGAATACAATAGATTGTTTGTGTTTGCCGAGATAATGTCAAATTGTGACAATATTGTCGGATTGAATAAGATTAAAATGGGTCGTTTTTTAATTTATTAAAACGACAAAAGAATTTTGTTTAAATGTTTCACACGAGAAGAGACGAACAAATATTGATAACAGAGAATGGCAGAAGTTGTTTGCTTTGTCTTGAGATTTAAGATATGAAGAGACAAGGGTCAGGCATGAGTGACTCGCGAAATGTTCACTAAGTCACAAACAGGGAAAATTGTGTACATACTCGGCGTCGAATAGATTGATATTGCATGCGTTCATGAAATCAAAACGCTTGCATAAACAGACAATTACTTTGTTTTAATTAGGGCTCCACGAATCGCCCGGCCTGGCAGCGGTAGGTGCCGTATATTGAATGACATTTCCCCGTATTTAATGTAAATTAAATAGATATATATTTTATTCTATGAAGATGTTTCGAAGAAGGAATAAACTCCCTCCTCATTGGCATAATTGTAGGAGATACACACATATAAATAAGAAAGAAAAGAATACGATCATGTAGCACCTTTGAGAACCTAGAGTCGAGAGGGCAGATCCCATGAGTGGACATTCTTGATATGGAAAAAATAATAATGAGAAAGATATTTGTTTGACTGAATTAATTCTATAGTAAGATAGGCGGCTTCTGCCTAGCCTCTAATAATTTGAATCTCAATATAAGCGAGCGCAAATTAAGATTAAAAGACTAGCGTGTGTCCGCTTACTGTATCTACGGCGTTTAGAAAAGGACGACAGACTAAGGGTGTACATTGCCCAACAGAAATCCCAAAAAATATTGTTCAGATTTTACGGTCGAGAAGTAGAAGATAAAAGTGTGAAAGTACACTGTTTGTAGCTGAACAACTTACTAGTAAAATAATTACTCAAATACAAAAAGGAACAGAAGTTGATGTTAATTACTGTCCTTCCATTGTTGGTACATTTCAGTGGCGCCTGTGACTTTAGATTACCACATCTCGTGGTACAATCTGACCGGGACACAACCATTTTTTGGATCAGCAGAACTTTGGGTTTTTTTCGTGTGACATTGGTCTAGGAAAGAAAAATGATCGTTTGAAAAAAGGAAATACATAACTTTAAAAGAATAGCCAGATTACCTACTTTAGTAAATCAGCTATTAAGTCTATAACTAATAAAAGACGGATTTGTTAATTACTTTTATTTCATTGCTCTGTTTTCAAATTGCCCTTTGATCCTTAGAAGTACCAAGTTGGTGACCAGCGCCCGATAGTTTCTCTCTGATCTTTTAATCACAAAGTGGGAGAGCGGTGATTGTCAGACAAGGACTCCTCAACATATTCGGTCTTCATCAGTACAGTAACTTTTTTCCAGGCGGTGCCTGGTGACCAACTAAAAACACGGGCAAATTAGTGAAGCGTCTTTAGTATGGTATACACGTACATTGTTTTAAAAAGTCACCAAAATATGAATTCAGAGTTGTTTGCTTCAAATAAGAGCCCTACATACAATTTAAATATATAGGTATCCACTAGGCTTATTATTATTATTATTATTATTATTATTATTATTATTATTATTATTATTATTATTATTATTCTACTTCTTCTTCTTCTTTTTCTTCTTCTTCTTCTTCTTCTTCTTCTTCTTCTTATTATTATTATTATTATTATTATTATTATCATTATTATTTTGTTCTTGTTATTAATATTAAGGTTGTTATTATTATTATTAATGTTTTTGTTGTTGTTCTTCTTCTTCTTTACCTTCTTCTTATTATTAATAGTATTGGAATCACTCTTAATGTTATTATTATTATTATTATTATTATTATTATTATTTATATTTATCATTATAATAATCATTTCCACCTGTATAATTTACACAGGAGTATTATTATCTCAAATATTCAAAATGTTACTTAAAACAATATAATTTTTCTCTTGCACTCGGTTCCTACTGTCTTCATTTGTCGTTTTTTTGTGAACATATTAATGCAGTTGCTTCAACAAAGTTGATAGAAATTGATCATAAATTATAATTATATTAACTTAGTTATACTTAATTAATTGTTTCCTTTTTGTCATGGAAGAACTTATGCTATATGTTTGTTTATCGCGTTACTCTAAACTTGCTTATCCCGCATTCTTCCATCCGACCCTCTCCTAAATCGTTGCACTTTTCTTGCTGTCCATCGTTACACTACATTACATATTCACCAACCAGATTTAATAAATCAGGAATCGTTACAAACGCAAATGAAGAGAAGATTAACGCGTTTGTAACCGTTTATATTTTTGCAAATCCTTGTTAGTAGAGAGTACAGTTTTTTTGTCTTTACTATTAATCCCGTAAATAAGCGCTTACGCCATTGAGAAAAATGCCGGTCAATAACAATGGTGTGTCATTGATTGATACTCTTTAACAAGGCTGGTGTTAAGATCATCTAAGCAGTGTCATGAAGTGCGCATTCGTTCTTTTTTTGTCTTTATTTATAAATTACTAAAACATTACGTGGATGCCATTACAATTTAATTTAGACTTATTTGACTTATATGCATATTCAACAAAGTTCGGCTGCATGCTTGAGAACAAAGTTCAGTCATTTATCAAAGACTTGTCTACTTTTGCAGCTGTCAGCTGCGGAATTCTAATCTGAATCGGTATCAGGTCTGCCCATCATTTTCGTTGTCATGGTCTTGATCATTCTCCAGGGAAATATTCTTCATACGATTTCTTTACATAGTCTGATAGCCGGGACAATTATGCAAACGATGTTAGTTGAGTCATTTCAAAGATAGTTGTTAAACGGTTCATTTCATATTTGCGAGTATTGGCGATGCTTAACTTGCCACAAATTGTATACTACGTAATATTGTTCGCATGTGGATTATTTTCATTAAATTAACATCATCGGTACTTAGTTTATATCTGTCGTGTTCATGAAGAATTTGAGTAGAATTAAAATACATACATTTGTTTTTGTCCCATGAGAATTGTTCAGATATATTATTTGAGAACTTTTCTCTTCTTGGATGTTATAATTACAATGTTTCGGTCGATGTGACCTCCGACCTTTCATAGGTGCATCTTACTGCACTCAGCTAAGAACTATGACGTAACGTATATATGTTCTAAGTAATAATCAGTGCTTTGTGATCTATTTATGCAGGTTGAAGTTTGAATTCTCAGTGAGCGTGATACTAAAAATACAATTCCAAATTACTTAAAAGTTCCACCCGGCCATGGTTGACGAAACTAGAAATAGCTAACCCCGTGGATTAAATCCTGTATAGATTACCGAGTTCGACATAAGAGTTGCCGAGTTCAAGACGATTCACTTGAAGGAGGTCAGAGTTACAACGGCCGAAACGTTGTCTAATATACATTCAAGATAAAAAAAATAGTAGTTCGAATAATCTTAACTATCCTAAATGTCAATCTTTATCTAAAAATTATAGATTATCGCATATAATAAGACAACACCTGAATGTCAGTGGTGTTGGTCACTCTTCTTACATAGAAATCCCCCTTCTCTGATTTTCCACTAAAAAGTAGCCAAAGGTGTCATCTCTTCAACCCGATAAAGAAATGGCCCACTTTTATGAAACGCGAGATGATAGTTACGCCCACCACGGATGCTACTATCAATTTCCGTTTACTTTTTATAATATTCATTTAGAAATATGTTATTGCCATTTTCTATTGTGTTGTCATAGAAACGTTTATATCTTTTTCATATTATATTGATATTCTAACTTAAAATAACCTTTGTGGTTTTCCACAGTTTAGTCTTAACTTCACAGAATGTAACATTTGACAACGTTATACAGCACCATATATATATATATATATATATAATAAACAACAACAAATATTTTCATATATATATATATATATATATATATATATATATATATATTCTATGTTGCCTTCACGAAAACCCTTCTTTTCCATTTGTAAATCTCCTTTCACTGGACACCTCATCAACGGACATTTACCAACTGGGCATACCCCATATCTTTTTACACGCATTTTCTCACACTCAATTATTTAATATGTTTTCAAATTTTGAATTTTGGCTTTTCCACTTCCAAATTATCTATCTACGTAATTCCTCTCATGATAAGATTTTAATCTTTGAAAAGCCATGGCTTAAGGAAAGAATAATAAACATACTTATATTTTTACGGAGTACACCTTGCATTGAACAATCGAAGTTGAAATAAATTTGTCGTTCGTAGATGTTTATCCCTCTTCTTTCATCTATCTTTATATATATATATATATATATATATATATATATATATATATATATATATATATTACGTCACTAACTTTTAACTGAGTTAACATCAGATAACCTTGCTAGTATACGTAAATAAACTTAGATTTATTTTTCTGAGTAAAATGTGTGTATTTGTTTATTTTTATTTTAAAATTATTATATTATTATTTATCCCAAAGTGAAGTTAGTTAAGATTTGGTTTCTACAACTTACCCCCAAGTAAGTTTAAAAGTTTAAATTTCTAGTTACTCGCTCGAGCATAATTTAAGCGGATCGTCTAAACATCTGTATACTCTGACTAATTTTGATATCTTTCATTCGACAATAAGCGACTTTCTGCTGTCTTTAAGATCCCAGTAATGGTTCTAAAATGATGCAATAAATATGTGTTAGCTGTTATTGAGTGGGCATGGGTTATATTAATAATAATAAGAGTATCTTATTAGTAATACTGCCTAGGTGTTTATTTCTTTTACTAGATATATTCGATATAATTTCGTTTCTACGGGTGTTCTTGTTCTTGGCGAATATTATTTTCAAATAAAATAATTGATCCAAATACAAACTCTTTAAACATTAGGGATTAAATATTTTAAAGAGCGTGTTTACCGAGAGGCAATCAGTTTTTTTATAAAATGACCGCACCACATGAAATACTTTCGATAAGCAATCCCCTATACAAAAAGCATAACATCAAAATAGTCTTAGTCAATGCCAGATTTACTCTTATATTTGCTCTTATATTGGCGCTTTAAATTCCTACTGCTCGTGTGCCCTGCATTATTTTCTAATTATCGCATTTTTATCCAATTAGTACTTCCCCATTAATATAGTCAACGTAATATGTTCCATCTCAATACCAACACTTAAAACTAGTATATTGTATCACGAAAATATAAAAAATGATGTTTGGTTGTTAAGAGAGAATAACCCTTTTTCAATGTACTAAAATAGTTTAATTCCTTAACATACTTTAATTTACTTTGTAAATAGTATTCTTACCTCTAAAAGAGGCTTAATCATCAACATCATTTATTACTAATTGCATACTCAATTAAAACTCCATTATAAATTTAAATTTTAAATTTTCACATGATACCCTCAATATTAAATTAAATAACGATTTGTAGAGTTGCTCCTATAAGTCAGTTTTGGTACCGTTAGCGATAACTGACTTCCGAAATATTTTTGATTTTTTCAAATAATAAAACATTTTTAAAATTGTAAAATGTTAAAATTTAAAATTCAAATTTAAATAACTTGATTTTTATTTATTTTCATTAATTTAATTTTTAACCTCACATATTTTGACTCACCGGATTCAAAAATTAATATTTTTCGATTTAAACGCTTATTTTTAAAATTTTATTCCTTTGTTTTATTTTTAGCTTAAATATATTTCTCTAAAATAAAAGTAACACATGGACACGTGTGTCTGCCTAACAGTCATCATCAGCATGGCTAACTTAAACAATTGTCTAAGTAAGCTATGCGTATGACGGTTGTGAGTCAGAAAAAAAACGTGTCCATAGATTACATTTATGTACGAATAATATTAGTAAATAAATGAATATATATATATATATATATATATATATATATAAATATATATATGTATATGTATGTATATATATATACATATATATATATATATATATAATTTGTAAAACATAACGATAGTATAATGTTATCAACGAATAGGTGAAAATTAGATAAATATTAAAACTCTGTAAATGCCTTTTCGTCTGACCCTCTGTAGACCAAACACATCAGAAATTATGATAATAACACTCAGAAAAGTCGACTTGAGATAGGAGTTGATATTTTGGATGCTGGAGAAGTATAATATGGTGAGAATTGGGGGGACTTATCTCAACGACAGATTTACATTGTAAAAATTATCCAACTGGTGTATTTATCTTCTGGAACTTACGTAGGCTAGCTCGGGATTGATTTATGACAATTGCCTGAAAGGTATTGAGATTAAATTTCGACCTAATACTATGTAAATAAGAACTAATCATCGGAGTACTTGTTGGAAGAGGTATTTATACAAATCAAATAATCACCGATGACAGATTCATGCGTCTGTATGTTCACGGATGTACTGGAAGCCTCATGACTACGTAACATACGTGGATGTATCGGAAGAGTCTTATTTCTAAACATTAGGTTACCTTGATTACATACTGACAAATAAATTCATAAATGAAAGAATCATTGTGTATTGCTTGGAAAACATCGTTTCGGGAAGATGAGAAGAGGTTCGAGTTGTGTAAACCATTCTCAGCAGAGTTTATAGGAAACCGCGTTGATAGAAGAATATATGTTTTCTACAATGGCATGATCGTCTGGATCTCATCATGGACATTTTATAATAATCGGATTACGAGACGGTACAATACAAGTTGTAAGTATGTAATTTGAGTATTTTATTTCGGCTAAGTATATTTAAAAGAGGTAATGTCCACCTGTATGTACATTTTCAGGCTAAACTTTTAAATAAAATATTCATAGTGAAACGCATAGTATAAATGTTCGAATCTGAATAATAAGTTGCCTTGTACCAATTTAAATGCACAGTATTTGCATCAACGTCGCTCAAACGCACATGCAAATACATGATAGTTACAATAAGGTGGAACAAACAATAATATTAAAGAAATATATTGAATGTCACTAATTTAAGTCAGTTGTGTTTGTATCAAAGAAAGCTCGACTCACTTCAACAATGCCTCACCATTATACGACGGGCAAGTGCAAAATACAACAATATCATAATAGAAATTATACACAGTTGAACAAACCTAAAATTAATCAATATTGTTTGTCAGCTCGCAAAACTACCGAGATATTTAATTTGAAAATTCTTTTATTATTGTGTGTCAGCTTAAATTCGTACAGAACAAATGGTATGTTAAAAAGTGAAATAAAAGTAAGAAAACGGCTGAACAGATATATTGCTAGCACCTTTAATACATCGTGCTTCTGCAACTAAAAGGAATGTATCTACAACCAAATCACGACGACATCAGATAAGAGTAACATTGAACTGTATTAGAACATACATGAATAATTTACTGTAAAAACACTATTGCGTATCAGTTCTCTCTGCACGGTGAAGAAGTGACTCAAATTTTATAATACTCTCGTATACTTTCAATTTCTTACATACTATATATTAGGTTTCGAGAAGGCTCTAATTATAATCACTGTTGTGTAAATGGACACGGTTTAATTACATTAAGATGACATTAAGTGATAAGTGATAATATTTCGAGCTCGAGATGAAACGAAATCGAATGAAATATCCACTATGACTCTTAACCAGAAAGTTGAAAGAGCGATTCTAATGTTTCTTTTTATATTTACCTTTAGCATTACTGATCCCGTACTCTGGGTAATTATGTGTCTACTTTTGTCGAAAGTCACTCTTATACAGTTTCATTTTTGTTTTCACATCATCTAGTCTAACACGACGCCACTAATGTATGCTTTATATATATATATATATATATATATATATATATATATATATATATACTCTAAATATATATATATATATATATATATATATATATATATATATATATATATAGAGAGAGAGAGAGAGAGAGAGAGAGGGGAGATATATATTTAAACACGACGCCACTAATGTATGCGTAATATATATATATATATATATATATATATATATATATATATATATATATATATATATATAGTTTCTCTCTCTATATATATATATATATATGAATATATATATATATATGTATATATATAGAGAGAGATGGATAGATATTGCAACTGTTGCAGTCTATGCTAATTAACCAGAATTTCGACGATATCACACCTCTTCACAGACTGAATAAAAATAGAATATAAAAACACTTGCATTATCTCTCAACGTTCTGCTTTTTTCCTTGAGGCGATTTCAATGCGAGTTTTTTTTTTTAATTCAGTCTGAAGAAATGTGAAATTGTCGAAACGCTAGTTAATTGGCGAAGACTATAGCAGTGGTTATTCAATGTTATCAATACTATACACATTATTGAGCACTTTAAAATAATATTGGTTTATATTCAGTTTATTAACATACGTGTTAATTTATTAAATAATATATATAATATATATATATATATATATACATATATATATATATTTAGATTTTTCACTGAGAAGATAGTTTATTCAGTAACGACCGGAATCAGTCCAATAAAAATAAGCTCGATGATACTTGATTACGGGGTACAGAGCATTTATATGTGTTCTTTGAAGGTTTACCAAAACATTTTGTTCAAGAAATCATTCATCACAACAAAAACCTTTTCCTTTCATAGTTTATTTATTTTTCAGATTTTTCAAAGTTAAATATTTTTCCCTACACATGTTTCTCTACTCAAGCAGGTTATTGCGGGATAGTTCATTAGGAGAAATATATACCTTTAATAAGGACCCCAACAACTGACAATACCCGATGTGGTGTTGCCTTAATTTATGCCATTTAAGAAGAAAAAGGAAAACCATCTTAAGAAAGTAGTTCAAGAAATGTTCACAGTATGGCTGCTACTATGCATACCCACAAGAAATTAGTCCCAATGCAGTCCAAAAGTAATGCGGAAGTGTATTCGCAAACATTGTTCCCGATTCCTTTTGGGAGTTATTTATTGTGGGTATGCATAATAGCAACCATACTTTGAAAAATCTGAAAAATAAATAAACTATGAAAGGAAAAATTATTTTGTTGTTATGAATGATTTCTTGAACAAAATGTTTTGGTAAACCTTGTAAAAAACACATTCACAGAAAATGACAGTTTTAGTAAGCATTTATTTCCGAACAAAAATTTAAATCAGGGTACGTCGAGATTAACCGTTATATATATGATCCGAAATACAATTATATTGTTTTGATTCTTGACACTGTCTAAAATTAAACTCTTAAACTTAAGAGGTATTAAGAAGAAATTTAAATTCATGGAATATTGCATAATAGGTGTCTAATAACAATAAGTCAAATTAAATGCAATCTGAAATATTTTAATTTTCAAATGTGAAACTGTGCACTATATTATGTCATCTATAAACCATTTAGCATACTTCAAATAAACTACAATTTGTGAAATGTTTATAAATTAATGTATAATACGTTTTTTTTTAATTGTCACGAAAGTCTAAATTGCCAGAAAAAGGCATCTGTCATTTTTTCTCATCTTTGCATGAACATTTATTAAACTAAACATATTCAATATTACCATTTCCTACGCCTAGCAGGTTTGTCTAAAAATTCATAGTGATGTGTTTATATTTTAGGATGAGATCATGTACATACAAATGTATAAACTAATGCATGCACCTAACATTCAATAGATATAAACAGAAAGAGAGATAGACAGGGTGAAAGGGATGCTAATTACATTTGAACAACTTATGTTTATTTCAATTACCCAATTACAGAGTTCATCTTAAATATTATGCTTGAAAGGAACGGAAAACTATTTGATCAGATAATGTCCCTTGCGACTTTACGTCGGAACAAAACTTCTGTTGTTCTTAAGAAATGTTTTATCTTTCTTTGTTTTGGTTCTGTTAAATCAATTACGGATGCCGAAAGTTCATGGTTTAAATGTGTTCTTTGTTG
>OY744521.1:17994300-18005382 GCA_963556195.1 Sepiola atlantica | reverse complement strand
TGTGAGAACCAAAACAGGAAACCTCTTCTGTCTTCGGCATCTCTCTTGTGACAAGCATGTTTAGGATTAACTTTAAAAGTGGGCACATGGTGGGAAAAATCTAATGATCAGACGGCCTCAAAGATTCTGGAAACAAAGACTCTTTTGAAACCGTTGTTGTCAACAACAACACAGAAGTAAATATATATATATATATATATATATATATATATATATATATATATATATATATATATAAACGCTACCGTTACGGATAAAAATAATTACATGAAATACATTCTATATTTAGGTGATAAAGACCGTACATATTTCCGGGCAAGGCGTCATGGTCCGGAGATAAAACGCATAACTAGAGACATTCATATCGAAGGTTCGATCCTTGTTTAAGTTAGCCATGTGAGACATTAACACGTTTTAATGGATTATTTTAGTAACATAATAAATTATATATATATGTATATATATATATATATATATATATATATATATATATATATATATATATATATATATATATATTTACATATGTATATATATATATATATATATATATATATATATTTACATATGTAAAGTAGTAAATGAAAATGTAAGATGAACTGGGAAATTTGATTAACTAATAGTGGATAAACAAAGCCGCATAGTAGTGTTAATAAGACCACTAACATCTAATTACAGCGGGACTAAGATAGTTCGGTCTATTCTTTCGACCATATTCACTCCACAATGTATCTTCCCTCACTATCCGCCTTCTACTTTTTAACGACTATATTTCTGGTAAAAAAATGACTAAAAGCGGGTGGAAGAATGGAAGTTTTTAAAATACTACGGCAAACCGTGAACGCAAAAACGAACGTCTACATTGTTGAAATGAGACGGATGAATTGAATCTTTAATTTATTTATGTGTTCATGTATTTTTATTTTTTATTTTTTAATAATAGCAAGTTTATTTTAGTTTGTTGGAATAATTATGGAAAACAAAAAGGAGAGATAGGTAATAATTACGATCTGCCGTAGTATTTAAAAAACTTCCATTCTTTCACCCGCTTTTAGTCATTTTTTTTACCATTTTATACCAGCAAACAGAAGGAGTCGAAAACGTTCGTGTAACATGCAGTTCATTTAATAATTCATTCGTCAACATAAAAAAAAAATCATTCGACGAATCGGAAAAATAAAAAAAATAAAAACAGAACAAAACAGAATGTTTATGTCGTTTTTAACATTTGCATTAATATATATATATATATATATATATATATATATATATATATATATATATATATATAGTCTTTAAAGAGATATTGTAGACGTTGTTTGATTGACATAAGAAAGAATTATGGTTTATGTAATTTTATAAAGGTTTTACTTGGTCTTGATCACTTTTAAAATATTTAAAATATTTATTTATGTACATTTTATTAACATACTTGAACTTTTAAATTTATATATATATATATAATATATACATATATATAATATATATACATATATATGTACATATATATATATATATACATATATATAATATATATATACATATATATGTACATATATGTATATATATATATATATATATATATATATATATATATATATATATATGTTATAGGGTTGATAGACATTTGGATATAAACAAAATGGACTTAGGTCCCTTTATAGATGAACAATTATTTCTTTTGATTGCTTTATCTTTGCTGCAAGTTAAGTATTAATTAGTTTTTTTGTTATCGCACATAGATCTACACGTTACTGCAATACAGTAACTCTTTCGGACGCGGCGCTTGTTTTCCCCTTTTTTTCGGACAGCGCTGATACGAACATACATACCTCTTCGCTAAACCGTTAATAAGTGTTTATTAACTAACATAATCGTACGTTCATCGTTTTGTGAACTTTATAGTAATTGTGTTTTTGATTGGTACCATATACCTGCCCTAAACAACATTGGATCATTCGATATCATTCAAGTTTTTGGTAAAGAAAAGATTCAGGCAAGCTATTTTACACTACCCATCTAACAAAACATTCCACATAATAATGATAGAATAGATAAAGAACAAAATAAAAATTATAATAAATAAATACATTTCAGAAACGTTTTACGCATTTCAAATTCTAATGGCTAAATTTTGTTCGAAAAACCTCATTCATTTGACGTTATCTGCCGTACCATTTTTTTCTTAATTCTATGGTGCCTTGTAAATTGTTAATTAAAAAATGAACACTCATGTTGTTTTATAGACGCAATACGTGTATTAAAAATATAACGGCGAGAACGCGTTCAAAACATAAGGAACAAAAATATGATTTACACGTCACAAACGGACTAAATGTTTAAAATATTTGTACTTGTGTGCTATTTCTTCAAATCAATTTTCCGGAAGAAGTCTTAAAATAAAGACGAAACATACATGAATACATTAGTAATATTTTTGTTATGCTTTTTTTAATCTCGATTACGTTGGAATATTTTTCCATTTGTTATCATATATATATATATATATATATATATATATATATATATATATATATATATATATAATTGTGTATATATATATATATATGTTTATATATATATATATATATATATATATATATATATATAAATATATATGTTGGTAGAAGGATGAAAAGGAATTAGAGAAGCAAAAGGCAGATCTTTTTTTCAATTAAGTTGCTCAGAGCAAGGTATATTCCGCAAAAAGGCAATTTATTCAAAGTAATTTTTTCCTGAAGCCAGGCTTTTCAAAGATCAAAATCTTGTCATCAGAGGAAACGGCTGGGATAGATAAGTTGGCAAAGACCAAGATTTAAAATTTGAAAAAGTAAAACAAAGATTGTAGGGGAACAAATAAATGACAAAACTCTGCCCGAATGCAAGCAAATGTCCGATTGCAAAAAAATCCGGTGTCAAAAATCCAGCGGAGAAAGTAAATTGTAGGTAGGTAAGTTGTTAAAAGGCGCGAGATATGACATGAGAGGATTCAAAGTTGAACTCCGAAAACCACATCTTCAGATGCGGCGAAGATGGGTAGAATCCAGAGGGTAAAATATCCAATAGAAGGTTCGTTCGTGGATGCAACAAGTCTCAGTAAAACGTGAAATATATATTTATATATATATATATATATATATATATATATATATATATATATATATATATATATATATATATATATTTCACGTTTGTGAATATTGTATATATAAATATATATTTATACACATATATATATATAAATATATAGTTATATATATATATATATAAATATACATTTATTCATATATATACACATATATATATATAAATATATAGTTATATATATATATATATATAAATATACATTTATTCATATATATATATATAATTTTACATACACATAAATATATATTTATGCATATATATATATATATATATATATATATATATATATATATATATATATATATATAATTGAAAGTTAAATAATAGCAACCATGTATTTATTCATTCTTAAACAGATTATTTCTCGACGGATAGTCACTTTAACGCTAATACAGTCAACATACAGAGTTATATATATTGTTTATTGTCTTCGAGTGCAACTCATCAGAAGGAATACACAAAGGTGTGTCCAAAACACATAGAAATAAAAAAAAATAACACAACTCACATACTAGAACATGTACATATGTAGGTAAAAATAGAACTATAAGTTTTTGTTTGTTTCCATTGATTTCATTATTGATTATCAATAGAGAAAGAATACGTACACTTTTCTAAAGTTTCCAATACCTAATTCAATCGTAAAAATAAATAATATTTAAGAGGTTTATGTAGTTTGCTTGAATCATTGTGTATTAGTATATAGAAATGTGATACTTAGAGGCAATACAATGCAGAGGTGTGACGGATAGACACAAGTTGGAGCAAATAAGACATATAATGGTTGAACAAATGAAATAGTTTCACCCTTAATACAATGTATACATACACACACACACACACACACATATATATATATATATATATATATATATATATATATATATATATATATATATTTGTTTATTTTTTCCACAAACACACACATATCTGTCTATCTAAACCATGTTACATTGTTATGTAATACCTGTATCAAGATGGTCTGGTAGAAACTCTGTATGATATAATATTTCGGGAACGCCAACTTCTTCAGAACCGTGCTCAACTCAAGTTCAAGCGTGCATATTAATATTTGTTTAAAAGAGTGAAAATGCATTAAAAAGTAAGTAGAAATATAAAAGTTTTATGAAAGTTACGAAAAGATAAGAAATTAAATTCAAGAAATACGACAAAATTTGTAGAAGTCATTAAGAGTTATCGTAACAGCGATTTATCATTATTTTTATTTTTTCTGGTATTGATATCAAGTGGACAGCATTGCCTACGGTAATCTTTTACGCCATTCAGTAAAGCATGATATACTAATCCAATAGGCTGAATTATAAAGTTTTAAAAAAGCATTGATGATTCAAATCTATTTTTTTTAAACTATGACAGAAGTACGCGAAAAAACATGAAACAGGATTAAAAAGATAGCCAGTACCACTGTGGTCTGTCCGTAAAAGAAAGATTATATAAAAAAAGTGTTACTTGCAACCCAATGTTCAACCGACTTTCAACCCCAACTTCCAACTTCCAACTTCCTTCTCTGTGCATTTCAATCTGCTGTCTTAAGAACTACGCTATTTAATCCAGAGTACGCTTCTTTTATTAATCAACCAATCACCTATACAAATTACCTACCAACCATATCAATCAATGTGCAGAGTATCTAAACCGGCAACTTTCAAAGGGGAGATAACTCAATTGACAACAAAACCCCGCTCTTCCCCTACGCAAATTGACTACCAGTCAGAACAATCTATGGTCATAGACTCCAAATAGCCAATCTGCAAAAGGAAGACCACTGAATTGACGACTAAACCGCAACAAATTCATAAATCAAGGAAGGCGCGATAGCGCTCTATCCCTTAATAGACTGCAAAAACGGCCTATGCTAGAAATCTCATTTTTTGATCAGTCATAACTCAAAAACCAATAAACCAAATTAGTTAAAACTTTGCACAAAATTTTCATTTGATAGGTTTTATAAGTGTGTAGAATGTCAACATCATTAGTCAAGGCAACCCAGAGATCCAGAATAGTCAGGAGTGATTTTGTGTTATCCGTGTGTACGTACGTACGTGTGTGCCACCCTGTATCTCATCAACTATTTGATGGATTCAGCTGATTTTTGGCAGAGCTAGAGGTTCTGGGGTCTAGTTTATGGCATTTTAATTTCAGTTTACCATATACCTTAGTTTTCCAGAAAATTCAAAAAAAACTTTAAAATTACCATTGTCTTGAGGCATAGCTTTTACAAAAGTAGTGACATTCCACGATAAATGCCAGTATACTGAAATCATGTGCCATTAATAGGATTAAGATGAAAATTCATATACACTAAATGTACAAAAGTCAAAGAAATTCCCAAATGTGTACACTTTTATTGTCATTAACTACATATCAACCAAGCCATTTCATTATCACATCACTACAGTATACATTTCTATGCATGAGTGATGAAGTGTGTGAGGTGCGCTGAAGAAAAAATCCTACCAGTAAAATACATAGCCCTGTTGTGCTCGCATACCCTTAATGAAAATAAAAGTGTAAAAATTTGGGAATTTCCTTGCTTTTGTACTTTTAGTGTATATGAATTTTCATCTTAACCCTATTAAGGGGGCATTATTTCAGTATACTGGCATTTATCATGGAATATAGATATATACATCCACTTCTCAAAATAGTCAAATGATTTATCTCAGATGTTGAACTTCTGTAAACATCAAAAATACTTATCGGAACTTATTTGTTCTCAGTGTACTGCTTTTAGGCTAATTGTTGCATTCACTTATGTGATTTGCCGTTTCGTCTCTTTGTCCATATAATCTATATGCACTGTTTTCCTGGATTTTGTTTTTGTTAAATTTTATGTAGTTTGTTCTAATCGCATGTTCAATACAGCTTTAAGTAGTGATTCCGTTTCTCTGTTTCAATTGGTGTGTAATCTCCTGTTCATGTAGAGTTTTCTCTTCCCATTTTCCTTTTTTAATCTTTGTGTTTCTCATATCGCTTTTTACTGTATTGTTTATCTTGATGAGGTCATTTGCTTTTTCACTTCTTCTCAGATGGCATGTTATCAATCATTACAAACGCAAATATGTATATTAATATTTTCCGAAAAATATTGGAGGTTTATACTATACTAGTGTAGCCTGCTTGATAGTTATTAACATATTATTAATAAGCATGTCTTCATTACAATTATATAAAACTGTATTTTTATATGCAACTGCACATTACAGTCTTTGAAAATTAGTATTTTACTAGATACTATAAAATAGTCGCAGAATAATTTTAAAAAGCCTAAAAATCTTAAGAATAAAAAGGCATCAATTCGAATGTAAATGAAACAAGTAAAAATTAAAAACCGATATAAAATAATTAAAATAGTAATAGCAATGTATAAGTGGGCGGGCAAAGCAACACACATATAAATAAGAGTGGAGTGATAGACAGAGAGAGAGAGAGTTATCATTAATATTAAACCACATCTAATTGAATAGACTAATATTTCTCTTCAAAGATAACTCAATTTTGATAGTCAGCAATATTGTAACATGCATTTTGTGTATAAAAATATTTTGGGAAAAAGCCTTATCAGAACAAGTAGTGTATAATGAGTGGGTGTATTACATCTGCCTGCGAACCGCTTGTTAGTGCTAAGCTTCAACAATTCATACTTGTGTGGCAGAAAAATAAGCCGCTAGTCCGTAGAACGGTCTGTACCCCACCTCTGAATGAAGGGGGGGTCGACTTGGAAAGTCACTGATATGCCGAAAGTCTGTTATTCCCGGCTGAACTTTGATAGAGGAGTGTGTGAGGTCCTGAGGCTGAGAAAGCTTTTTTTCTAACCTTATTCCAAGCTATGTGGTTGAAGGCCGATGTAGACCAAATGATGAATCGCAGATCCTAAACGAATACCGAGCTGCACTCAGA
Organism: Sepiola atlantica; assembly: GCA_963556195.1. Classification (NCBI taxonomy): domain Eukaryota; kingdom Metazoa; phylum Mollusca; class Cephalopoda; order Sepiida; family Sepiolidae; genus Sepiola; species Sepiola atlantica. The sequence goes on along the minus strand of OY744521.1, from coordinate 17,998,314 downwards.
TAACTGTCGGAGTCCAGTGACCTTGCACAGTCTAAAAGCACACTTTTACGACCAGTTTCGTATAACTATGTTTAATATAACATTAGGAAACTGTAAGATGTTACATACATATATATGTATATATATACATATATATGTATACATATATATATATATATACATATATATACATATATATACGCATATATACATCTATATGCACATACATTTATATATATATATATATATATATATATATATATATATATATATATATATATATATATATATATATATACACACGGCACAATCACGTTGACACACCAGTTCCCGTTAGATCACCGAAGTTAAGCGGCGTCGGACCTGGCCAGTAGTAAATCGGTGACCATTTGGGAATATCAAGTGCTGTATATGCTCTCTGCTTATCTCGACATTTTTCCAGTCGTCTTGTATTTTTTTGGAATCAAGCAATGCCGACTCAGAAGAGCGGTTGTTGATGATTGCGCAACCCTTGCTATTACAAATTCACGCGCGGGCAGCCCCTGGCGGGGCTCTTATACGTCAAAATCGACGGAAGAGTCCATTATATATATATATATATAGATATATATATATATATATAACATCTTACAGTTTCCTAATGTTATATTAAACATATTTATACGAAGCTGGTCGTGCAAATGTTTGGAGTCTTGACTTTTACCAAAAAAAACAATCTATAAACTACTCGTGGAATAATTTAAAAGCAGACAAAGAACTAAGAATAAATGCAGGAATTCGAATGCAAATGTAATAACTGACAATTGAAGACAAATGTAAAAGAATACAAATAGAAGCAGAACATTCTTTAAAAAAATGTGCAAAACGAAAGTCGCTTCAAACTAAGGTGTTTATTTAATAACTAATGCCAGAAGACATTCTCACATTGAAAAACTAAACATCTGCCAGTTTCAATTTAAATCAATGCGATTCTAGAAAACAATAAATCATGCGGATTTTGTTTCCTTTTATGACATAAAGTAAAAGTGACTACTTTATTGAGTCGTGCCATCAACGCTTTTTTCTACAATAAATAACTTTGATTTCATTTTGTGTAATTTAATTTTCTCTCATTTCCGACATATCTTCCGGAAGTTTTCTTATTTAGTATAGTATTTTTTAGTAGCTAAAATACATGCCATATACAAAGAGTTACATCACTGTAAAACACACGACAGTAAAAATGAAATCGATCAGTTATAGTCTGTTCACTTGCATTCAAATACGATTGTGAAATGTATAAATAGTATAGTTTATCATTATATTTTAACATTAGGTGGAGGAAAGACTGATTGATTTATTGAATGTGTTCAACTGAGCTCTAATATCTGGTAACTCGTATAAGACATCAACGGCATCAACTAGTTTTTTACCACAACTGTAATTACATTTCTTCCTCAGGTTACATAACACGAACATAATTTCTTATCAACGAAATTTCTTTCCAAGACCATCTGATCTGTAAACTGCAATACTACGAGGATTTTTCCCTGCAATCTACACGATAGTCGTCTTCAAACCTAATCTCATAATATACTTGTCATACATTGCTCTCATAAATGTTAAAATGTTAATCATGTTATTCCAAATTTACAATCCGTCATTATATTCCCCATCGTTTAACCGACAATCAATCCATATCATACACTTATAGTAGCTTGAGTGGATGTTGTTATTGATAAGTTGTGGCCGAATGTGATCACCTATGTTCACGCTAAAATAAAACAGCACAAGACAAATGTTCGTATACCTCGATTGAGTCTGAGAGGCGGGCTTTTTCTCCGTCCGCGCGAAAATAGGTACCCCAGTCGTAGTCGTCGATATGTCTCTGGTCAGTTGTCGGTCTGCTCCGCTCTGATCGAAAACTAACCCCGAACTCGCCGTCTTCTCTCTCAGTCTATAACTCATCAGTCGGCAGTTGTCATTCCAATCTGTCCCGATCCGCTCTCTGTCCAGGTTCATCCAAACTGCCCGGCTTCTCTCCGAAACCTAAACTCGTTAACTTTTTGCCATAAACCTTACTGTCGTCAAACTGTCGTAAAACTAACTTACCTTACTGTCGTCAAACTGTCGTAAAACTTTGTCACTTCTAAATTGCGTGTCCGGTATTCTTTTGTGAGTCACCTGTCCTGAACAATGAAAACTGACCACTCCTGCATTTCTTTTGTCTCTGTCGATGAGTCACTTTCTATCCTCACGGCCTTCATTGTATCACAAAGTGATGACTCATTGGTATAAGAAAAACAATGCTGAACTAAGTGTAAAGTAACAGCTTTTGTTGAACTGTTGTATAGAAACGTGTGATCGTATTCCTGTGTGGTTGGAAATAGCCTAGAGTTGAGCGTTAATAGTGATGGATGATGCTGCCAAACTACTGGACAAATAATTAAATAAATAAAACCAGCTGCATTAGTTAAGTATATTCACTGATTGAATTATTGTTGAAGGCTCAGTCACAGCAACGGCGTGTCGTAAGTAGAGTACCCCTATTTTTCTGAAGCTATACCTAATGTTAATTCGTGTCTATACGAATTCGTCTTTTGCAATTAATTTTAATTATAATTAATAAAGTTTTTGTTTCCTCTCTGATTACCTAGATATTGGTATGGTGTACTAGAAATATATACAATCAATGGTCAATATTTTAAAGTCCATGATTTTATTGATAAGTTTGTGGCAAAGTAAATAAAGGTAATATCAGTTGAAGATTTACAGGACTTTTTCGTAGTAATCTAACTTACAAAATAAATTAGATCAAAAGTAATGATAATGATTAGAAATTATATCAATAATCAATAGTTTAGTAATCTTTTGATAATTACTGCCTCAGTTCATTAGATAACACTGATAATCTGTATTACTTACTAGGCAACTCCTTGTTGATAGGAAAGGTACTCAGATTTGGGATTGATAAACACGAACACTTTACAGTTCTATCGAAATCATTTGGCAAACAGGAGAACACAAAATAAAATGTGGATACATGCCAGGACTTTACCAAGGAGCTAAAAATGTGATAAAAGAATGTTATATCCGTGCCTGGTTGGATGATAGCCAAACTCAATGGAATCAACGTTTTAGTAATTGGAGAATCCAATGAAGAATTATGTGAGAATATGGCATTTTTAACCCTCAATGAATGCTGGCCACAATTTTGGCAATTGAAGTAAACTTGGAATCATTTACTCTCAAATTATATATATATATATATATATATATATATATATATATATATATATATATATATATATATATATGTCATTTGTTTTGAATACATTTAAGTATTAAATAATAATTTGATTTAGAGAAGACTTACACACGTAAGACGCACGACGACACTGGTTTTGTGGTAAAATTATAACTTAGGAACAAAAAGATGATTCTTAATATAAGTAATAGACCATGCAATTGAATATAACACCCCTCTTGTTGGGGGTTTCTTTGTTTACCAAAATAGAAAACCACCTGCGTACGATATCCAAAAGACAAAAAGCAAGGGGACGGATGCGGTCTGTCGAGATTCTGACGAAAGATTCCATTCTTGGACTTTTTATCCGGTGTTAACTGCATATATTCGGCCAGGAATTCGTCGGAAATATACAAAATAATATTACTTGGTAAACTTTTTTATAAAATGTTAGTGTGTATGTTCTTCGTTACAAAGAATAATGTTATATGAAAGTATAGCCGGAGTATTGGTAGGGGAGATAGTCATCGGAGTTAAAATGAAATTACGTTAAATAATATTTTAAAAAATAATTGTTTCAAAATGTTATGTGCATTTTCTACGACCTGGGGGTCGAGTGTGAACCGATATTTGGTTTAATAAATAAGATGGCTCTGTCGTTAACATTTGAAGTGCTGAAATCCGTTAACTAATAGTTTCAAGTCGTAACATAAGTATTGGAACAGAATCCACGTGCTAAAAAATGCTATCATCACATTCCTGGTTTTTCTTTTTTATATTTTTTATGATTTTGTAGAATTGGACATATA
>OY744521.1:17936800-17989300 GCA_963556195.1 Sepiola atlantica | reverse complement strand
TGTATAAGTCTATGGTAGGGTATGTGTGGGACGACGGGGAGTTAAGTCTTAGCCATTTATAATTCTTTAAATTTAATGAGGTTTGATAGTTATATGTCTAGACGTTTAATTAGAGAGATTCATGTATTTATCATGTTTGATATTTTAAAGGTGATTGGGTATCTACTGATTTATGTTATATTTGTAGTAAATTACTTTAAAGAGGGATATGAGTTTAGGTTGTATTGGGGTTGGTACGAGATTTGGTTGTGATTGTGGAATGTACAATATATATGTGGGTTGTTATGTTGAATATGAATTAATATTAGAAAAGTCTTGCGGTAGGAATGAAGCGAAAGTGTGCGGAGTCTTAGTTAACTCTCTGAACCGGGTTCGCGCTCTGTGATCGTCCGAAATTGTCATTTCCTATACGGATGAGATTATAGCTTGAAACGCCGGAGTATGTAATTTTAAAGAATGTAATGTTTATTTGTAAATATTATTATTATTTAATATATATATATATATATATATATATATATATATATATATATATATATATTTGCATATATAGAGATATATATACATATATATATATATATATATATATATATATATATATATATATATTTGCATATATAGAGATATATATATACATATATATATATATATATATATATATATTTGCATATATAGAGATATATATACATATATATATATATTTGCATATATAGATATATATATACATATATATATATTTGCATATATAGAGATATATATACATATATATATATATATATATATATTTGCATATATAGATATATATATACATATATATATATATACATATATATATATATATACACACATATATATATATATATATATATATACATATATATATATATATTCTATTACATGTGTATCAAAAGGATAAGAACGATGTCATCGTTCGGCTTTGACATCAATAACAAAGAACATGTTACTTGGCACATATAAATTATAGAGATGTTAAAATAAGAGAAGAATGTTTAATACGAGGTTCAAGACTTGAAGCAGGGATACACAGAGTTTTTAATTCATACAAGTGCTGAAATGAACTGCATTTGCGACCCAGTTGTCTTGATCAGTAACCAATTACCGTCTTCTTCATGCTCGTACACTTCTCTCATTTCTCGAGATGATATCTCCGACGTTGGTTTATGTGACCTCGCCGGATATTTGTCCGTTCTCACGGGACAGCAGCTCTGATCAAGTCACCCGCTGGATAAAATCGGGTTGGTGGAAACGTGTATGTCGACTAGGATGTATTTCACGACACTGTGTTTGTTTTATCGAGAAGTACGGTTTTGCGTCGTCAAGGTCAGCTCGCCACCGAACTGAAACTGGTACATGTGAAAAACAAAATAAGCTGTAAATAAAAGATACAGTCTTGGAATTTAAAACACGGCAATATTCTTGATGTTAGTTGAAAGATAAGAATATGTGTTTTTTCCTCATTTTTTTATGTACAGGAACTTCATTTCTTTCGTATGTTGAGGGGTTAATCATCTTTGACTCTTGATGCATCTGGGTGATTTTCATCTCCGAGTTTACGACTGTCAATAGACAACTGACTGGAAAGTAATTCGCTCCAAGATGGAACGGCCACGTGCGGCATATCCCCCAACTACCTCTAAATGTCTCTTCCACTTCATCTAATTTGCTCTGACTTTCTGACTTGCTGATGAATTCGCGAAACACACCTCTTATTTGAACCAGACAAGGTTACCCAGTGTCGTCCGGACGAATTCTATTTTCCTCAGTCAGGCTAGACTCTTTCCTAGCATCGACGTGTGTCACTTATGACAGCTATACCATTCTAGCTTATTCTTGACCTTTTGTTGGATCACAGCTGAGAGTTCAACCGAAAGAATGTTTCACCAAGCCCATCAATTTAAACAATCTGTGCAAACGACAAGCTTACTCCTCATAAATTCGTGTAAACATAATTATAGTTCGATGTTCGACGTGCATGCTAGTGGTGTAAGTATCATAATTCCTCCGTATGCCCCGGGAAATAGTCATACAATTATTGTCACTTTATTTAAACTTTCTCTTACCTAGTCAATGTCGAGTGCATCCTTCCGCCCAACGAAAAACATAACATCATATGTTGTAAGATATAAAAATAAAATATATGATATAGTGTTATGTGCTCGAAGCAAGAGAACATGGTGTTCCTCTTCAATCCCGAGCAACGCAGGTTCATCCTGCTAGCAACTAAATGAATCGGAAAATAAGGATCAAACATTTACAAAGATAATAAAAACGTTGCATGCATATTTTATTTATGTATAGTGTATGCTTTTTTGTTATGTTTGATTATATAAAATGCGTAAAGAAAATAAATTAATTGCAGATAACTGTAACTCACCGTATATTAAAGGCATCCTGAAGTGTTTGGACTCTTTCATGGAGTGGGAGTTATTATATGGTTTATTTGTTATTTGTTTCTATTCGTATTGCGGAGTTTGAATTTTCGTATATCTTATTAATGTATATACTAAATTACGAATTGCAAAAATACAGTAGAGGTGTCACTGTTATTGTGAAACGTTTACAAGAGTACAGTTGCATTCATTTTAAAATTGGTAACTTGTGCTTATCTTCTTGCGTCGAATGTGTTTGCAAATGTAAACTTGAAAATATGTTGTCCCCCACACACAAGCTCTCTCTTTCTCTCTCTCTCTCTCTCTCTCTCTCAAAAACATTTTACACACGTTGTCTCTTCTTTATCCTGTTCCTTCCTTCTAGCTACCAGTATTAGGAAAAAAGAAATTGTTGGCACAGGCTTTTTGTCATTGAAGAAGGGAGGAGGAAGTCAACGAAGAGGTTAAAGCTGCTCAGAGAAGAATTGATGACTGACGTCTAATAAATAGAGAATGCGACAGAAGAGAATGACAGAAAGGAGAATGATTATGTTAAAATAAAAGCGGAAATGAAACAACACAGTGACAGATAGATAATAAATAAGAGAAAGATAGTGAATGCTGGCACATTCGATGTCTTAATTCCAAATTAAAACTAATTAGACGAATTCAAAATAGACGTTTTTTCAGGCATAACTCAATTCTCAATACATGAGATATTTTAGCATAGATTTTATGGAATGTAAATACACAGGAAATATGCGTTAGTGAAACTATCGTTGATTTACTGAGCTTTTGTATAAAAATAGATATAGAAAACTGGACTGCATTATAAAGTAAACACGAGTGATTAAACAACACAATAGGAGAAGGTGCTGAGTAATTGACGGAATCTTAGACAACGAAGTGTCACTTGGTGAGTTAACCCAATCTTACAGGTTAATCGAAGATTGAAATCATTTTTTACATCATAATTTTATTCGACAACTGATGATAATTCAAACATATATTTCTGCGAGTAAATTGTATCGGAAAACACGTTAGAGAAAGAAACCATGATTAAGAGAACCAGTGGAAACTCAGACCGCAGAACTAAAGATAACAGACACTTGATGTGATAGCTAACCTTGAAGTACTAGTTGTCTAACTTTTTACATCAGGTTGCTGCATACCATAGTCTGGAAAAAGTCCAATTAAATATACACATAACTAAAGCAAAGTAAAAAAAGAAAAGTTGTTTCTAGATTACCGTAATATTAATATTAAAATATTTTATATAATGTTATCTAGATAAATGTGTGTTAAAGTGTATATATGTGTAATTATCGTTATAGACATATTCCTTCAAATCTGTGAACGAATGGGCATATGTTATTTAAAGAAAATGTAGTGCTTTGGAGCTTGTGATGTTATTCGCTTTCATGTGTATGTTAACATTTTCGAAACTGTTCAATTTAATTCTTAACCGTGTAATATGTTTCGCATGTACATGTATGTGAACTTTTGAGTAGGGGTATATGATAGTGGTTCTGTGTGTGTGTTTTAGCTTGTATATATATATAGATAGGTATTCTTTTTAGTATGTGTGTAGCACAACGATGCGTTCCCTATATCAAACAATCATTGTGCCAGATTCGAACGAAGCAGTTAGAATCGAACGCGTATATTTAAAATATCTAGTGACCCATTCGAATGTGTCATTGTTACATCAGCCGGCCGGCAAGTTTACAGACTTAACTATGAACATTTTACTCCGCAACTAGTACCTCAAACCAAGATTGAAACTCGACCGTCGAGCTGACAGTCGGTGCCTCTGCGCTATCCCACGACACTGGCTAAATGTAAGGAAAACCTCTATGTGGACATTGTCAAATGCCGGGACCTCGAATAAGATTCACTCAATAAGCTATGCCTTAAAACTAGTGGCAGTTGGCGATTTCCTTACGAAAAAGCTTAACCCAAGAAAGGAAGTTCATATAATCATCAACATAGAGACTGTTTCGCTGTATCAAAGATCTTCAGTGCGGCTAGACCAGGTAGTGTCTCAAGCCAGAATCTAAACTCGCCGGTCGAGCTGACAGTCAACGTTTCTACCCCTGAACTATCACGCGACACTGATTGAATGTAAGAGAACTATCTCTCTTTATATATGTGTGCGTATGTTTATGTGTGTGTGTATGATACTGGGCGCGTGTGGAGACTCGATTGTCATCAAAGGGCAGTTCGAATAATCGTTGTCGTATATGAAAATGTCCACATATTGATAACACTTCTGTAATCATTCAGTGTCATAAAAAAGTTCAATTTTGTAAAAGGACAAACAACGGTTTGAAATAGTAAAAATGCTAGGAACATCCAACACGTATATTTTTTAATTGATCTATTTATTTATATTTCTCATGTGAAGACATTCGTCATTTTTTGTAAGAAGCACATTATATATATTTAGTCATCAACAGACGGCATGTTTCAGTGTATCACAGATTCACAGAGCTGCTAGACGAGCACCGTCCCAAGTCGGCGATTTTAACCAGTTGGCTACGGGTCATACGCTATTTGCGAGTGATATCCCAGAGCTTCATATACACTTTTTCTTATTTACAATGTAATTTGCATAAGGCTAAGCTAGGGATATTACTAACGACAGTTCTCAATCCGAGAAAAGGCTTATATAGTCAACCACAGAGATACTGTTTCGGTGTATCACAATTATTTGGTGCGAATAGACTAGCACCCGCCTTAAGCTGGAATCAAACTTAGGGCCATGTAGTTTATTGTCTAACGACTTAACTACGGTGTGGGCGCTGTTGGCAAAATATATCTATATGCTTTATATTAACATTGTCAGCAACTAGACAGTGCTCTATTTGTTTATTTAAAAATAGCTTTGTATTACGCTAATAGTGGTAGCTGATGATAGCACTAACAGCATTACCCAACCCAAAGACCAGGATTCTATAATATTTCTACATCTTCTGCCAGATCGATTCTAATCGAAATACACCTAAGCCAATATGATAACGGATAACTTCTTCAACTTTTAGTCCGTCTTGCTCTTACTCCTCCTCATCCTTATTGGTTTAATTCATTGCTGTTATTCATTTCAAATTACTACTAATCTTACTTCCCACTTTATTAACTTACAGCGTTTCCGATCGGCGTTTATATGCTAACTGTTTATTTTTTTCTTTCTTCGTTTTTCTTTTTAAACATTTTTTCTTTCTTTCTCCCTTTCTATTGTGTATTATACGTGACTATTTTTTCCAAATTGCGTTCTCTGTATAAATGTGAGAAACCTTTCTGTTTTTAATCCATGTTCTGCTACTAACTGATGATGATTGTATTTTAAACAATTGAAATATGTTAGTAGAGCTATTACATATGTGTTTTTGATTTTATTTTTGCTAGTTGTTGATGTGCTTATCCTTTATTCTATTTTTATTTTTACATTTTGTCTGAAACATTGTTTCTTTTATTCCTCATATATATATATATATATATATATGTGTGTGTATGTATATATATATGTATATATATGTGTGTATATATATATGTATATTTATATGTATATATATATTCATAAGTATATGCACATATATGCATGTATATATATGTATATATATGTATATATATATATATATGTGTGTATATATACATATATGTATATATATATATGTATATATATATGTATATATGCATATATATATATATATGTATATATATATGTATATATATATAAATGTATATGTATATATATATATATATATGTGTAGATATGTATGTATATATGTATATATGTGCATGTATATATATATATGTATATATGTATGTATGTATGTATATATATATATGTATATATATATATGTGTATATATATGTATATATATATATGTATATATGTGTATATATATGTATATATATACATATATATATATATATATATATATATATATATATATATATATATATATATGCATATAGAAAATAGGGTAGTGCAGTATTAGTACAATTTCAACGAGAGAAATGTATATATGTAAAGGAGTAAGGCTACCCACATTTGTAAGAAAATTCTGTTAATATTTATTTATTATTTTATTATGCTCCTGTACATATATATATATATATATATATATATATATATATATATATATATATATGTATATACATATAAATATGTATATATATATATATATATATATATGTATATACATATAAATATGTATATATATACATATCTATATATATATATATATATATATAAATACATAACTATATATATATATAGAGAGAGAGAAAGAGAGAGAGAGGGAGAGAGAGAGGAGGGGGATTTAGATAGATAGAAAGAAAATATCATATTTTTCAATTAAAAGATAAAGACGTGTAAGCCTATATTTACCCTACATATTGTATAAAAGTTTGCTGTCGCTTTGTAATCACTTTTTGCTAAATATTCCTATGTATGCGTATATTTGTTTAAGAGCGTGATTTTCCGCCAATAAAAAAAGTGTAAATGATATCCGACCGTACAACACAAATCAATGTCTACTTCTTCTTTTGGAGCTTCTAATTCCATTGTCCGTAACAATTAAAGAACTGCGTCATTCTCATATATACTTCCGTCTTGAAAACGAGACTTGAATACTTCCATTCAACTTTCGATAGGAACTACAAATAGTATCTAATGATGTTTAAAATAAATAATTATTAAATATATCTACTTCGTTTCCTTCCTTTCCAATTTAACAGTTGCTAAGTGAGAATTCATGTAGACACAGATAATTTAATCATCAGCTTAGAAAAAAAACGTCTTCAAATAGTGATTAATCTTGCACTAAATTTTTATGGCTTGTTTCATCGATTTTCGATTGTTGAGAGAAACAAATATGCCTTTGGTTGTGAACATAAGTAAAGCGTCCACACATTTTTTAACGATTTCTTTTCATGGTAGTTTCGTCAATTGATTTTAATGTTCTGCATCATACAGCGTGTCTGTAAAGGCAGTACACATAGGATGATACAATATATGCTAGTTGCTATCCATGCGTGGTTCGCTTTGTGATGTTTTGGCAACCTCGGGGGTGAATTGAAGACTTCTTCGTGAGGAATGGGTAAGTTATGTTGTGCTGATCGCCTAGGGCATCTTGCCGGGGAAGACCAAAGTGTCCAGTGCTTGCATCAGACTAGAGTGCCTTCTTCGGAGAACTGGTTTTCCTCAACTTTTCGTCGTTGTGCCACATCTTGTTTCAGTGATGGACTTGTAAATCCAATCTGAGATTAGACACACTCTATAGTATAGTGTATAAATCTTTATTTTTAATGCAGATTGTAAAAAAGTACTATCTAAGAATGCATAGAAGTTATGTTTTATTATGGCAAATTTATAACATGTTAAATAATAATACACTAAGCACAATTTTGTATACTTTTAGCAATATCTCATCTAGTGAATACCTGCTCCGCTTAATGGATAATTCGCAACCTATGGAAACATTGGGTCTATTTTTTCCAATTATGCGATGAATATCCAGAGTTCAAGCCTCAGTCGAGTCATACCAAAACTTTAGAAAATGGTACTCGATGCTTCCCATGCTAAACACCCAGCATTAGATCAAGGTTTAGTAGAGTATTGATTTAATCCTCTCCAGGAGTTAGACACAAGGCCAGTTTTTATCTTGCTTCCACAAGTAAGATGTGACCCAAAGTCGGGGCGGGAAACTGGGGTTAAAAAATTGCTTGGGCAGCCCCGTCGGCATTCTACGGTAGGGGAACTTACTCCTCCTCAAAGAGGGGAGGCGAAGCCTGGGAGGGTGGACATCCTAGAACTGCACAGGACATACCCATAGACCGGCGTAAATCAAGCCCCGAAGGCCAAGACAATACCAGTCTATGGGGTGCAGTATCCATCGGAACATATACTACACTTTGATCTTAGCCAAAAGGCCAAGAACATTAATGGTTATGTATCTACCTCCCTCAAGGTAAGATGTGACACAAGGTCGGGAAAGTGGGAGTAGATAAGCCAGCGCTCGAGAAGTGAGCACTCTGGCTATTAAAAAATAGCCTGGCCAGCCCCGTCGGCATTCCCTGGTAGGGGCGCCTCAGACAGTAAGCAATAAACTTACTCCTCCCCAAAGAGGGGAGGTAAAGCCTGGGAGGGTGGACCTCCTAGAACTGCACAAAAGGCCCAGGACATTAACGTTATCTATCTACCTCCCACAAGGTAATATGTGACACAAGGTCGGGAAGTTATTTAGGCCGGTGAATTCCCTCGGACAACCTTCATCTTTATCTACAGATGAAGATTTTACAAAACTTGGGAATTCAGCAGACCTTAGACATAGCGCCCGTTATGAAAGGGGGGTCGGGGATAAGTAAGACAAGCTGTTCAATATTTTTTTATTTTCAAAAAATTTTACAACAATAACAGAAAAGAACATTTGCTGACTCTAAACTAGATTCTTGCACCAAAATACCGCATTCACTCTGTGGGTCGATCCCTACTTAAAATATCCCCAAAAAAACATCGATGTGAAATGAATTATCGTGGGTGGGGGGTAGAATATTAACCACATCCAAAAAATAAAGAAAAATAAAGAACCAAATAAAATGATAAAAAGGGGGGTTAGTATGGCCCGGCTTTCCCTCGTGGCTAAGTGTTTAGACCGCCCACTGTTTTCCGGCATGAGAAAACAAGTGGGTCGGTCCCTAAGTGGGAGTAAGAACTTACGAGAGGAGTGTTCAAAAATAAATTCATCGGGAATGGGATCAAGGGGTGGATGGCGTCTTCAAAGATAGTAATGCCAAGAGTTTCAAAAGACCGGGGAGAAAACAAAAACAGTGGAAGTGGGAATCTTTGGAAGCTCTCTAGTGCCAGCAAAAATAAAATAGGGACAGGATATCTCTAATTCCTACTAGTTTAAGAGTTTTCCATTTTTTTTTTAATAAATCAAAAAACTCTACAGGGGTGGGTTCCGTAGAACCCAGTACCGCGTGTGACATAACTATGGAGGGAACACGAACTCAAACCTGGCGCTTCGTCGGATGCACAAACTAGTGTCATGCCCCCATCTCCTATTGAACTCCATGCGATGTAATCTTTTCCAATTGCATCTGCTTTTCACTTTAAGTTGATGTTTAAAGTAAACTACCAGATCCCGATCCGAAACAGATCCAACCCCATGGACCTCATTAAGACGTGTAACCCACGTCACTAGTCTCGCTACGGCTAGGATGGCTAGAAACATCATTCGTTTCTCTCCGGACCACGGCGGTGCTGCGTTGATGATGACAGATGCTACATCAAGGACCATCGGCTGTTCGGCGTCGATGCGAGCCGTCACCTCTCTGACGTATTCCCAGAGACGTCGAAGTTTGCTGCAGGTGAAAAATGCGTGCTCGGCCGTTTCTTCTTCGTCATCTTCACAGCGCGGGCATAAGGGGACGTCCCTTAAACCATCTTTGCGTAATCTGCCATAGAGGGGCAGTGCGTTCCGAACCCGTCGCCAGGTCAGAGAATATTCAGACTTGTTGAGATATATCTGGCCTGGCGCCCAACTCCACTGGGAGCGGGCCTCCTCTCTCAACAATCCAAGCCGCTCCTCAAGTGGGTCCGAAGCGGCACCTTCCACTAGATCCCGATATAGTCTCTTCCTAGACCGGCCTAGGTTACTGGACCCCGGAAACGCTCTAAGCGCGGCCCGGCATTCGGTGAAGAACAACGGCTCCCCTCACGGTTTACGTCGACCTTCGACCGAGAGGTCGGGTATGAGGTTGGGAAAGGCGCTCCCGACCACAGGGACCCATGGAGTGTCTTCCATCAAAGTCCGACTCAGGAAAGCCAGTCTCTCGGCATGTCGATGACTTGCCAAGGCAGGCATCCCCAAGCCTCCCACACTCGGAACATGAGTACAGATCTGTCTTCGGACGTACGCTTTCCGGCCCTTCCAAAGAAGCGAGAAGAGCAAGCGCGTGAAGGCGGGCCGCAGGCAGTAGTAGTACAGACAGCCGTAAAAGGATGAGAGGAAAGACGTAAGTGGCGCATGCCTCCGCTCTGCTTTTTAAGGAAAGCTTCCTTCGAATCCAAGTCCGGACCGACGAGTCGACCTTTGTCTGTACTTCCGACCAGTTCTTTTCCAGCTGGAGGCCTGGTCCGAACCACACGCTGAGAATTCGAACCGGACCATCCGACCAGCTGAAGTCACCTGGAAGAGCGGTCTCTCTGCTCCAGGCACCCAACCGCAGGCCGTTCGACTTGCTGCGGTTGACTATGTATACTTCTTTGTACCGAGCGAGCGCCTTAATCACCGTTCGACACGAAAATGGTACATCATCGGCGAACGCGGAAACCCTGACTCGAGCTTTGCAAAGGAAGAGTTCCAACGCCAGGATGTAGAGCAGGGGCGACAGCGGACAACCCTGACGTACCGACCGAGAAACAACGAACGATTCCGACCTCTTTCCATTGACTTGCACCACTGCCGTCCGCGAGTCATACAGAATAGAGATCCACCTGCAGAACTCCGGACCAAAACCGGCAGTCGCTAAAACAGCTTTCAGGAAACCATGGTCGACCCTATCGAAAGCCTTGGACTGATCTAAATTGATCAGCGCGGCTTCAGCGTCGTCTTCTGTCCCCTCTATGATCATTGCGAATCAAATGCAAGTTGTTCTGAATCGATCCCCCCTTCACAGCAAAGTTCTGCTCAGGCTTGATCAAATCACCGATAACAACCTGCAGGCGGTTCGCAAGAACGCGGGCGAAAACTTTAACTCTGTAGTCGTCTAAATTGCCCCCAACAGGTTGGTCCCTCTTCTTCAGTAATGTGACCACTCCTTTGGTTACCTGTCCAGGGATTGACCCTTGAACAAACCAGTGGTTAAAACACATCCTTCAGAATTGAGACAAACAAGGTCGGGAAAGTGGGATTAGATAAGCCAGCGCTTTAGAGGTGAGCACTCTGGCCATTTAAAAATTGCCTGGGCAGCCCCGTCGGCATTCCCCGGTAGGGGCGACTCAGACAGTAAGCAATAAACTTACTCCTCATCAAAAAGGGGAGGCAAAGCCTGGGAGGGTGCACCTCCTAGAACTGCACAGGACTGACCCATAGGACTGGTGTAAATCAAGCCCCGAAGGCCAAGACAATACCAGTCTATGGGGTGCAGTATCCATCGGAACAGATACTACACTTTGATCTAAGCCAAAAGACCAAGAACATTAAGGTTTATTGGAGTAATTATGGAAAAAGAGTGGGATCCTCCTCTAAACCTCGGTAAAGTAGCTAATGAAAATAGAGTCTGCGGATCACCTGTTACTATGATCGACCTCGATACTTTTTTATTTACTATACAATCATATCGTTGCTACATGTATGCACTTATCTTCCCAGTCGTGCTTAAAATAAAAGGCTTTGTTCAATTAATCATACACTATTGGCGTTGCGATTCGTCATTAAATAATGTTAAATGGGGTGATAAAGTGTACCACAGAGCAACTAAAACATTTTTCAGTGAATCAAGTTATTGTATAGTCCGTTCCGAGAAGAAAGGTATATTTTTTGAAGACGCCGACAATGATATTAACATACAGAGGTAATCCCGTTTCGTTGTAAACCCCTTTTATTCGGTCAACCTATTTCAATGTGTTGATTTAATTTATTTAGCTATAAATTTGTTTAGCCAAGCCTTTTCAGTAATCCTCTTTGTTTCATTGAAACCAATCATGCTATTTTATTTAGTCATCTACTTTTATTCAGAAAACAATTTCTTCATCAATAATCTTGATTTTGAAGCCATCCACTTTTGTTTAGTTTAATAACATTTCAATCTCTTACTCAGAAGATTTCCGTTAACTGATTCGTAAAAATATAAAAATAACAGTACAAACATCGCTGAGAAATGGCGGCGCTGTTGAAGTGAACTCCGGCACGGGCAGACAACTTTTCTATGTCCTGTTCGAGTCGTGTTGCTGCTATATTAATATATTCATCACAGTTGTTGGAAGCAGTCTCATCATCTTTCAAGTTCATGTTCTTCATAAATTAAGGAAATTCACACAATAGATTTTAGTGGTTTAAAAAGTTCAATCATTGTTATTTATATGAATAACTTTTTCAGTTAAACTAAATAATCAGGAACCATTTCTATCAATATGATAATAAATATGTAACAATATTGGTTGATTGGTTACTGCAGAGGTTGAATGAGACAATAAGTTGTTTACAGAATTTATTAAAGCCCCATAATTTGAAGGATATGATTCTAATGACTGTACAACACTATATGTTCATTTTACTGCAATATAGCCACTAAACTATATTTTAATGTTATAGATATTTAATTTTGAGCAAAGGACGAAAAGTTGAGAAATGATTTTGTGTTTACAATGGGAAACGTTTAAAACAGAAAAATCAAACTATTTGTGAACATATTTAGACAATTTTTTTCTAATCTATTCCATGTGCTGTAAATTCCTAATAAATAAATGTATTGTCCTAATATCTATTTACCTTCGCAATCTGTTAACTCTACTAAATGTTTAAAGTAATGTATAATGTGTCAAAGGTTATCCAACAAGTTAAGGGTTGTATATTTGTTTAATGCATTTGAGTATATAACAGAAACACGTCCCCATCGTATGGGCGTCTTAAATTCTATCAATAAGGCAGTTATCAGAACAAAATAAAATGAAAGGCATTCTCGTGGGATTTGTTAGATTTTTGTTTATTCAAAATAAAATAAGTTAAAGAAAATTCTTAATCCTAGATCATCAGTTTTGTTTTATTTTGTATGTTGAATTAAGAAGATAACGAACGAAGAGATGGACTGAATCAATGCGTTGTTATCTGCGCGGGAAAACGCGAGGAAGATATGGAGTCGATGAGTCGAAGCCTGTGATAAAGTGTGAGCGGATGAAAATGTCTTTATTTAAGTAGCTTTCTCACAATAGGCAGTCATATTTTGGCAACTCCTTTGCTAAAACAGACAATTTCAAATGAAATCTGAAAGCTATAAATAGAAAAGATTAAGGTGAGAAAACCGTCGAAGTAAACAGTTTGATGATTTAAATATCTGTTTCATGTGTGATTTCTACGTTTTTAGTAATTTAGTCTTAGATTTCCTTCTTTATTTATTTATTTATCCCCCTCTCTCTATCTCTCTTTTACCGTGCTCACCTATCTCATAAATAATTACTCCTCTTTCTTCAGTTTATTTCAATTCCTACAAACAATACTTCATGAAAATATTAATTTTATTTTGGTATATGATGCCAATAACATATCGTCTTAAAGATAGACATGTTTCATGATTGTAAACAGCATTGTCAATGGATGTAAATATCAAATAGGAAAATGTGCGAAAATCACTGAGTGAAAAATACTAGAATAGGACATTGAGTTTACAAGCAGATGTTTATACTCACTGTTAGTATAATAGTATTAGACCGAGGCAGATTAAAAGAAAACTGCAGAAATATACAATAATATCAGTTATACTATTCTGGTGTGACCAAATTCTAATGATTATTTTTATAATTCTGATTTTCATAAATAAATGGTTCGAAGATAAGTCCACCAGTTAGCTGGTATAGTAGGTTCGATCTTCAATTGTGACTCGATCACAACGACTTTGTGTAAAACTAAAACGATCAAACCAAATTGTAAAGTCATATTTATTTGCATCGTTTAATTAGTATAATCAATACTTTACACTACTTTACAAGAACTTTTATACTTTTAATGGTAAGGAATTATTTTATTACGTACAAAATCGGCGTTCGTATAGATTAGCACAAGTTAATACACTACATTAACTTTGTCACAGAATAATATCTATTTGCAACATTTAATCAGTATAATCCGTACGAATGCCGGTTTTGAAGTTAAAAAGATCAGCCTTAACCATAAGGGTAATGTGTTATCTGAACTATATTTTGCTCTATGACTAAAGTATCGTGAACCAATAATTCGCTTATATGCAACTGTATGTTTCTTACCCAGCATGAATTACGTGCATTGGTTTGTAAAAAAGCGATCCATTATATCTTGTTTTTATTTCTTACACTCTTTTTTGTCAATTAAATGTTCAATCCTTTCATTGTTTTCTCATGCACACTTTAACTTTATGTTTATCTTCTATCTAAATGTCAAAATCTTGCATATGTTTCGTTTTTTACTAGTGCTATAAAATGCTTTGAATAAGCGATCTCGCCGGCGCATACGTTGCATAACACTATGCTATATTCTCTGATAAACATTTATTTGAACCTAAACTAGTAAAATCAACCAATTACAGTAAATACATATACCAATAGTTCCTTGACAGCACAAAATCTACGGAATTTTTCTGTGTCCCGTCTGTTAGATTTTTGTCGATTATCATATATGTTGCATTTAAATGACGAAGAAAAGTACAATACAGATTGATAACAATATACCATGTTTCTTAAGGTTTACGAATTGAATTATTATCGTAAATATTTGTTTTCAATTTCAGAGCTGGAGTTCACTAGTGTAAGGTCAGAAGAGAAATTTAGCGCCAAAAAGTGTCTACTAAGCATATCGTACGCTGCTGAATTTATTTACCGGAAAATGTGTATAAATAATGCACACTTCCTCTTCGTGATTCTGGATGTGTCTTGATATTATGTTGTTAAATATGTTTCTTGACATATAAGTCATCCTGAGAAGCATTGGTTTTTTTTCTGAACACACTGTGCTCTTCTAAATAAACATATATTCGGATCAAACCTGTTTCTGTAAAGGTTATTTAATATTTTACATTGACACAAACTGATATATATATATATATATATATATATATATATATATATATATATATATATATATATATATATATGTATATATATATGTCATATAGTTGTTTGAGCATGTTAAAATAAGTGTTAATTAGGAGGGACAATGTTCTATGTACAATGTATGTAAAGGTTTGTTAGTGCATTTCTGTTCCAATGATTCTTTCTGAAAAGCTGCTTACATAAAAGATCGTCGAAATTACATGTTTATTTCCAGTTTTTAGCGCGCGACACGGTCCCCAAGTAACAGTGAAATGTTTTGAAATTCGGCAAGAACTTTTTTTCATTACCATTTGAATTTAACTTATTATTGGTCAATTTTGATATAAATATGACCATTTGCACCACTGATAACCGACGCAGTTATTTCTTACTTACGAAGACTAACGATTTATATTTAGTTGACACCATTATCTCTCCTAAAATATCTAAAGTCACTAAATGTAAACTGTTAGTAAGAACTTATATTGTCGGTACTCAGTTTTTCAAATAATCACATACACTGAAGCATTATCACATGCTTATGCTCGGGGTGACGTAATAATATAGGGGTAAATTGGCCGACTGCTTATCATATTTTTAAGTGATCTTGCAATTAGGTTTCGAATCTCAGTAATAAATGTTGTTTCGTATTTAACACGTAATCTCGATATATACGACGTTTGAAAATCACATGCGTCTCTGTATAAAACCAAATGAGTATAAGTATTGGTTTCAAGGAAGACACCACCTTCAAAGAAAGAAAGATCAAAATAACTATGTGCAAAAGAACATCGACAAAAAAACTATATAATTTACGGAAAGAAGGGAAATAAAAGAATAACCTTATTGAGAAAAAGAAAAATTGTCAATTCATAAAAATACAAGGAATAATTTTTTAAAACTCTCGATGTGGAAAAAGTTATTTCGAAATAATTCAGATGAAGATTGATATTTTTTATTAGTTGAACTATTCGACTTTCTATTTTTTTGTTGTTATAATCACACTATGCGGAAGATTTAATCACATGTACATCATTTCTTACTTGCGCACTTCTAGTACGACTTTTAAATATCTTGCTTGACCTCAGGAACGTGTACTGAATTGTAAACTTAATTCTAAGTGTTTTATATATATAATTATGTATATATATATATATATATATATATATATATATATATATGTATATATATGTATACATATACATATGTATATATATACATATTAATGAAATAAACTAAACACACATGTTTGAATTATAAATTAGTCTGACCTAGACGCGTGCACAGCCATATTTTAGAAACTGAATGATTAGAACACCCATTTCACACCGTCTAGTTCGAAATAATGTATAATACGGACAGCCCTAATGTGTGTTTAGTTTATTTCCTTTAATTTGTGTGCTTCTCTGTTAACAAGCAAATTGAACTCTCTCACTCGGATTCCCATCGAAACAATTAAACTCTGCACACACTATATATATATATATATATATATATATATATATAGAGAGAGAGAGAGAGAGAGAGAGAGAGAGATAGAGAGAGAGCGAAAGATAGAAGAAAAGAGAGTGAAAAATATGCGCCGATTGTCCAAATTTATTTCTAAATTTCAATTGTTCAATGCAAGGTGTATTCAGTAATAAACTAGTGTTTATTATTATTTCCTTAAGCAAAGGCTTTTCAAAGATCGAAATCTTATTATCAGAGGAGAAATACAGATGGATAAGTTGGCTTTCGAAAAAAACCAAGTTCAAATATTTGAAAAATATGAAAATTATTATTAAAATAAATTTTGTTAAAAAAACGCAGTGAATGAAAAGAAAAATTTCTGTAAAAAATATATGCATATTATCCGGGTGGTAAATTTCCGTTGAAAAGAAGTCAGATAAATTGTAGAATTGGCTTAAGGAAAGAATAATAAACACTAGTGTATTACTGAATACACCTTGCATTGAACAATTGAAATTTGAAATAAATTTGGACAATCGTCGCATATTTATCACTCTATTTTCTTCTATCTCTACAATTGCTCTATCTCGTATATTGAGCTAATCCTCTTCACAATAGGTTCCATCTACAAAAAGTGTTTACTTTAGTTTATATTTGATCCTATATATATATATATATATGTATATATATATATATATATATATAGTATAAATTATTTATACAAACAGTATTGGCTACATATGTGCATAAATGTTTCAGCTGTCATGTCGTTCGAAATAGAGCTTCCTTAGGTCAAGTACAAATTGAAAAAGCTGAAAGAGATAAAGCAATTTCACATGTTTTTAGGTGTTTGAAATGAGGTAGAAAGAGGGAGACTAATATTACATTGTCCCGTCATTTACTCACATTTGACTCAACATTTAATTAGTACACATACATATTTCACATTCTACTGATGTTGCTCGTTAATTCCAGAAGTTGCCTTACCATACCATTTCATGATATGTTAATAAAATCCCTAAACCCAGGTCAACTGTATTTCACGTCGTGGCTATATGACCTACCTATCATGGACAAGTACCACGATATATGATACGGCTCTACTTGTTATTGAGCACTATTGTATAAACACAGGAGTTTGATTGGATTTACATCTTGGAAATTTCAACAGAAGTAATATATATATATATATATATATATATATGTATATACATATATATATACATATATATATATATATGTATATACATATATATATACATATATATATATATATATATATATATATATATATATATATATATATATATATATTCTAGAATAGTTGTGCTTGACACAAAACAAAGTACCAGTCAGAACAACATAAATAAATAACATATTTCTTCATGTTTATCGTATATCCCGCTGTTTGTGGTCTTTAAAATTATCGTAATAATACTAGACAAAATATTCCTGCAATCTTAATGAGTCCTGATACATAGAAATTGCGGAATACTTCAATTTACAGCTTCAGAAATATAATGTGTTGCTCCAAAGGTACTAGACGACTAGTGTGTTGTAGTATCCATGTTACGGCCTAGCTATTTATTAGATACTCTGTATAGTCACATTTCCGCATGGAGGGTTTATAGAAAATGTATTCAGCATATATAAAAAAATACATCCTATTTGAGAATAAGCAGCCCATTAGGTCGGGGCAAATTTTAGGTTCGAGGACGCATAAATATTGTGTGGGTTATTAACCAAACCAGATCGTGTTTCCTAGAGTTACAGTAGACAAATTAGTTAACACTTGATAATCCTCGTCTGACTGTTAAATTACATATGTGATCACAGCAAAGTCCGTAGTTACATAATGTAAGGGGGGTTACGTTTTAAGACAAACATGCAAAGAGATTTTGAGAATAAAATGTTAATTAAAAAAATAATTAAACAGAAATCAAATCTTGTTTGTTCTGGGGTATTTTGATAAATAAAACGAAAGTGGAAAAATACTAGACACCGATTAAAATTTGAAACCTGAAAAAAAAATTGAATCAGCTAATCAGCGTAAACGGAAAAAAGTAATCGCATTGACTCATGTAAACAAAACTATTGGGGCTCGAGTGTTTTGAAATTTCCTGGCTAGATGTTCACTTAATTTGTTATTATAAGTTTAACTTATTACCTCATATATGAGATACAAACTGAATTAATTTAGGATATATATAGTGTGTGCTGTAATAAATTACTTAAAGCAAACAAATGCAAAGTTTAAACTAAAGCCCTGACATTTTAAATGATTCCCAACCTTTTTGTAGAAAATATTAATTAATAATATGTTCGGGGTGGGGGCGTGCAGTTAATTACAAATTGCTACAACCCGGAATTATTACTTGTTGTTGTGTTTAAACTAACAGAATCGAAACGGAATATGTCATAGAATTTCAAAACTCTACATCGTTTTCTTGATTCAATTATTTTTATTGGATGTTGTAAATGCAAAAGGGTTGACTTTATTTTAAAATTCTCTTAGTAAATAGAAAACACTGACTTTATTGCGATAAAAATCATACACACACAAGAACACACGAAGATCAGTACAGTATTTTTTTTATTAAAGAGAGTTAAATCAAATCTCGTTTTAGATATGCAACACTAAACATGAAATTCGATTGAAATTAAGTAAACGATGAATCATTGGCAATTGTGGAGTACTGTCATAGCATACTTGTATGTGAGGATGACATATTTAAATTCAATCAGTTTGTTTGGGAGAACTAGTCTCTTCTAATCAAAGGAATCGCTATTCTTAACTGATTTGTTCATATCCTGGTTTTGGCAGGTGCTTCCCCCTTAGAAGAGTGTCACGTAGTTAGAGCAAATACGCTTGATTGTATCTTAGTCAATTCCGAAGGGAAATTCACAGTAAATTCATTATTCGTTTATTTTATGCTATTTGCATACGTCATGCAATTTAGAATCCAATTCTGATCATCTGATACGAAAAGGAAAACGGGCGTATCTCAATCTAATTATCGTAACATTCAAAAGTCGAACTTCTTTACGAACTCTCGACCCGGCAATAAAATAATGCTTCATAAACGTTTTCTATGAAAATAAAATGTAAATTTAAGAGCATGTATCAACGTATACGATACTGTTAAGATTACCCACATATATCCGGGTTGTGGTTAGTGATAACAATATAGGAAATACAAAGGAATACCTTTTATAAGCACGCGTATTTAAACAGACTGAGTTCTGGCCACGTGTTTCCTACACTACTTTTTAGGTATCCTATATGTGTTTCAATTTTTATTAAAATTAGTCTCGTATTTTTTTTAAGTATAGATACATTAATTTTCAGTTGAAGGTCTGGCACCTTCTAGCCCTCAACAATAAAATAAACTGCTAATTATATTACGTAAAGCCTTATTAAAAACCGTTCTCTAAATCAAATTTACTGACTTCAAATATTTCAGTGGTCTTACCTTTTTGTATACTGACGCGCCGACGCAACCTCCGACATCGTCATCGTCCTCATCATGATCGTCTAGTGGGCTGAATTTCCTTTGACTGGTTTCTAGATGTGTCTGTAATCAAGCACTTATCATGCACATATAGGAAAGAGCGATATAAACGGAGTTCAAATAAGTCTTTATTTTGGAGTGAAATTCTCGTCATACGAACAAAAATCACACATTAACATTAAATAGATATAGACCAAAAATGTTATTGTTAAATTAACTACTTTTTTACATAATATGGTTGAGGTGGGCATACAAGTGGCGCTATCGACTTCATTTTAAGAATTTAATTCATATCTTCCTTTTTTTCAAGAAAATCATAAATTCGCGTCCGTTTGTCACCGCTTCTAAAACCTGACTCTCGATACAAACACGTATTTTATTCTTTCACACTGTATTCATTACATCACCGTGTCACACTTGATTTGTCATAACACATTTGTGTTCGATATTTCCCTATACTCCCTACTTAAAGCTAACTCACAGTTCATGTGTGTTTACATTTTAGTATCCAGAGCGAACAAATTTGTCAGATGTCTGTGACAAGATAACTTGCATTAAGCATTTTCATTATTCCTTAATTTAAAAGATATATTAGACAGGCTTTTTTACTATAATACTTGTGTTTTTGAGATGAATAAATAATTTATTTTAAAAACAAATAATCTGCGTTGTGCAAGGTTTTCTAAATATTTTATTAAAAAAATATCTTTATTATTGCCACTCACCCAACGCTTCAATTTGTGTGATTTTTCAAAGTATCCTTCCACGCCGACCACGTGACACACAGCCATATCAACACTTTTTTCACTTCGTCAAACCACCTAGACGGATTTTCAACTTGACCACGAGAATGTCTCAACCAAGAGAAAAAAAGAAAAAAAAGAAAAAGAAGAAATATTCTTCTGAAGATGGTAGATTCACCGAAAGTACTCAAGTTTATAAAAAAAAATGTTTTTGAGATGAATAAATAATTTATTTTAAAAAACAAATAATCTGCGTTGTGCAAGGTTTTCTAAATATTTTATAAAAAAAATATCTTTATTATTGCCACTCACCCAACGCTTCAAATTGTGTGACTTTTCAAAGTATCCTTCCACTCCGACCACGTGACACACAGCCATATCCACACTTTTTTCACTTCGTCAAAACATCTAGACGGATTTTCAACTTGGCCACGAGAATGTCTCAACCAAGAGAAAAAAAGGAAAAAAGAAAAAGAAGAAATATTCTTCTGAAGATGGTAGATTCACCGAAAGTACTCAAGTTTATAAAAAACATGTTTTTTGAGAATAATAAATAATTTATTTTAAAAACAAATAATCTGCGTTGTGCAAGGTTTTCTAAATATTTTATGAAAAAAATATCTTTATTATTGCCACCCACCCAACGCTTCAAATTGTGTGACTTTTCAAAATATATATATATATATATTCATACTTTTTTTATGGTTATTACTGAAATGATGCAATACACTCGTTTGAAGGCTAACCCAGCACATTGCGCCATAACCCATTACCGCATGCAACCTTCTTTTATACAATTAGTAATTTATCAAAGTATCTAATATAAAATGTTTAACCATTAGTAGCAAATACACAGTGATATCAGCTGTAAAATGAAAGACGTAAGTTAAAACGTGAACTCTATTTTAACGCCCTATTTTATATCAGCATATTTATGATAGTTTCGAACTATTTTCATTAATAATCATAGTTTCCACGTTATTACGCTATCCAACGGTTGTTTATCTTACTGACTTCATGTATTCTATATCAATAAAGCATATCATTGAGACTCAAAATAAGCTGCAAAACAAACTGAGTCGAACGGGTTTCAGTCTGAAATGTATCAACGGTTTTGCGCATAATTAGATATCAAACGCAAGATTCAGTTTAAATACATTTTTACTGCTTTAATTGTAGATATAGAGGCTGCAAGTTATTTCAAAGACATACTTAACCAGCGCTCTTTGATGGTAACCTTTTAATTAAAGAAAAGAGAATTCCTAGACGCTAACATTGATTACATCTCTTCACACTTTTTCAGATATTTCAATATTGATTACGTGATTTGTAGGTGTAATAAAACTATTAATCTCTCACGTTGTTTTTGATCGCATTTTTATATCGTGATTAATTTCGAGCAAAGCGGAAGTACATTTATGTGCACCAATAATGAATCTTGATTTATTTCGTCGTAGAATTAAGAGAAAAGTTTCCTCTGTTCCGTTGCATTTGCTTTCATCGCCAAAATAAATGTCAGATAAATAGTAATATTTCTGAAATCGGATTATAATAAAGATTTATATTTCTAACCAAATGTGTATCTCATTTACCAATGGTATTGCGACATCGTTTAAACGATTTTCGTATTAACTTGAAACATTGAGAATCCTTTCTTGTAGACCTAAGCTGAATGAATCGCTAAAAGTCAGTATTTCAATCATTAAATGATATATAGTTTCCCGTGTTATTCAAGTATTTTGCCGTTCGTCTGTATCAGTTCTTAGGTAAAACCGTAAGTACGATTTCGAACTTCGATCTGTCTAGTCGCTGGAGAAAAAAACCGACTCTAATTGTTTCCCTATTTACTCAATTGCATCTCGATAATTTAATTATACATTAAAATCTCTGCAGTATCTCGTTTATGACCTGAGTTACTCCAGGTTCAAGCTCCGTTTGAATATCAATCACATATTGTTTTAGTTTAGCTTTACACTTGCGCTAGTCCACCAAAATCCTGCCAGATGTAAACGCATTACACGGTGCATGTATTAGATAGTACATTTACTTTTAGTAATAATAATTCTGACGCTAAATACATGAATATATAAAGAGTTTGAACGCAAAACACGATAAATCCAACGCGTTTAAATTGAGAGCTTAAACAATAAATACACGAATATATTAAATCTAGACTTCGAATGAAAGCCGATTTTAATTGAAATCAGAGAGAAATTAGTTCGGTATCATATAATGTAACACATAGTTTTAGGGTGTCGTTGGGTGTTGAAATGCAACACTTTTTGTAGGGACAGTTTCGTGATTTTGAAAATGGCGTTTATCGCGTTTTGCATTCGAAATCTATATCATAGATTTCATTAATAAAAGACAAAGCTATGGCATTAATGTGAATATTTATATATGTTATTCATATAGAAATGGACAATTGTTGACAAACTGAAATGTACAATTGACATAACGATTGTGAAAAGCAGCTGTTTATGAACAAGTGGCTGATATTATTGATGTATCGCTTCATTGTTTTATATTAGCATATATGTGCAATAGTTTTGTGCACACGTTCAGGAGAAAGCCACTAAAACGACGCCATTACTATAGTTTGTTAATAAGCATTAAATACAGACTCGTTGGACCTACTCGGCGTTAAGTTTAGTTCCTCTATTTCTTTCTTAATTTTGCTGTTATTTTTATGCTAAATTATTTTACTTTGACGCTGATGGTTTTCTTTACCAAACATATTTTAGAAAATTAAAATGTAATTATGATTTTATCGTTTATTTATTGGATTATTAACTAAATTACATCGTTATAAACCACTCACTAATTAGTGAAGATGATGCTATTTTCATTTTATTCATACATTTTTTTTTAATGTAAATAACTTCTAAAACTTTATTCTGCTAGTTCATGAGGATTTGCAGAGATTTTAAAGAAAAAATATGCTTCACATTTTAGTTCAAATTCTAAATGGTCACAAAGTATTTCATTTTGACTTTCAACTATTTCAAAAAATTAAAATGGCTGATTTGTGTATGAAAAAATTCAAATGAATTCTAATGGATTTAAGTTCGACTGCACTAATATTCTTGGCTATTGCATCAATTTCAATAAATAATCGATTAATAGAATATAAAAAGTAATAATGTCAGATATAGGTGGGAAACACACACATATATATATATATATATATATATATATATATATATATATATATATATATATATATAATTATGGTAATAATCCAGGTGAAAAATATCCACAGGGTGGTAATCCAGAGAATTTTAACCGGGTTTATAAAAAGTGCTCAATATCAGAATAGAGCTTTATATATGACTAGCGGGGCTACCCGGCGTTGCTCGGGGTCATAAAAACATATACTTGAAGAAAGATCGTGTGTGTAACATCTTTATATTCAAACTTCTATGCCCCCCCCCCCTTTCTCTATAGCCGTCTCTATATCTTTCTACCTTTCTCTTCCCTGGTCGCACCATTTCACCGCTACTTTCTAATTTTGCCTTTTGCAAAAGCTGTTTCTTCCCCACTATTTCTCCTACGTTGCCCAGGGCAATAGTATGAACTATTTCTATAAAAAGTAACACCTCTATCTGCGCCTTCTATATAGGTACTTATCTCCGCCCCGGTGTTCATAATATATATGTATCTATCATCACCCCTGTGCGCATACTATATACATACCTATCGCCGCCCCAGTGCACATACTATATACGTACCTATCGCTGCCCCAGTTCAGATACTATTTAAGTACCTATCGCCACCCCGGTGCGAATGCTAAATAGTACCTATCGTTGTCCCGGTGTGAATGCTAAATACATACCTATTGCGCCCCGGTGTGTATGCTACATAATTACTTATCGCTGCCCTAGTGCGAATACTAAATACATACCTATTGCGCCCCGGTGTGTATGCTACATAAGTACCTATCGCTGCCCTAGTGCGAATAATTAATATGTACATATTGCCGCTTTGGTGCGAATGCTAAATACGTACCTATCGCCGCTTTGGTGCGAATGCTAAATACGAACCGATAGCCGCCCTGGTGCAAATGCTAAATACGTACCTATAGCTGCCCCGGTGCGAATTCTAAATACGTACCTATCACCACCACGGTGCGAATGCGACCTACATACCTTTCGCCGTTCCGGTGCACGTGCTATATACGTACCTATCGCCGCCCCGGTGCGCGTGCTATATATGTACTGATCGCCGCCGCAGAGCGCATGCTATGTACGTACTTATTGCTGCCCATGTGTACATGCTATATACGTAGCTATCGCCGCCCCGGTGCGAATGCTAAATACATACCTATCGCCGCCCCGGTGTGGAAGATAAATATGTTCATATCGCCGCCCCGGTGCGAATGCTAAATAAATACCTATCGCCGCCCCGGTTTGAATTCTAAATACGTACCTATCGCAACCCCGGTGTGAATTCTAAATACATACCTATCGCCGCCCCGGTGCGGAAGCTAAATACGTACATATCGCCACTCTGGTGTGAATACTAAATACATACCTATCGCTGCCCCGGTGTAAATGCTAAATACATACCTATCGTCGCCCCGGTGTTAAGACTAAATACGTACCTATCGCCGCCCCGGTGTGAATTTTAAATACGTACCTATCCCCGCCCCGGTGCGCGTGCTATATACGTACCTATCCCCGCCCCGGTGCGCGTGCTATATGTGAACCGATCGCTGCCCCAGTGCGCATGCTAAATACATACCTATCACTGTCCCGGTGTGCATACTATATACGTACTTATTGCCGCCCGTGTGCACATGCTATATAAGTACCTATCGCCACCGCTGAATGCTAAATAAGTACCTATCGCCGCCCCGGTGTGGAAGCTAAATACGTACATATCGCCGCCCCGGTGCGAATGCTAAATACATACCTATCGCCGGCCCGGTGTGAATTCTAAATACGTACCTATCGCCACCCCGGTGTGAATTCTAAATACGTACCTTTCGCCGCCCCGGTGCGGAAGCTAAATACGTACATATCGCCACCCCGGTGCGAATGCTAAATACATACCTATAGCTGCCCCGGTGTGAATGCTAAATACATACCTATCGCCGCCTCGGTGTGAATGCTAAATACGTACCTATTGCTGCCCCGGTGTGAATTTTAAATACGTACCTTTAGCCGCCCCGGTGCGCGTGCTATATACGTGCCTATCGCCACCCCGGTGCGCGTGCTATATATGAACCGATCGCTGCCCCAGTGCGCATGCTAAATACATACCTATCACTGCCCTGGTGCGCATACTATATACGTACTTATTGCCGCCCATGTGCACATGCTATATAAGTACCTATCGCCACCGCTGAATGCTAAATAAGTACCTATCGCCGCCCCGGTGTAGAAGCTAAATACGTACAGGGGTGAATGCTAAATACGTACATATTGCCGCCCGGTGTGCATACACCATATGCCCCTATCACTGCCCCAGTGCGAATACTAAATATGTACAAATCGCCGCCCCGGTGCGATTGCGGAATACTTCCATATCGTAACCCTGGTGCGACTGCTAAATACGTACCTATCGCCGCCCCCGTGTGAATTCTAAATACGTACCTATAGCCTCCCTGGTGCGAATGCTAAATAGGTACCTATCGCCGCGCCGGTGCGAATGGTAAATACGTTTATATCGCCGCTAAAAATTTCCACGACCCCCCAATCTCTCCAGGCCCCCCCCAACTTTTTTTTACTCTCGCCCAACCATGAGTAATATTTTTAGTTCAAAAAATAAAAAAAATTACAAAATTTGGCCCGACCCCTAAAAAGTTTGTCCTGACCTCTAAACATTTCCCCGAGCCCCCAATCTCTCCAGATCCCCCCCAACTTTTTTTTATTCTCTCCGAAACATGAGAAATATTTTTAGTTACAAAAATAAAAAACAAAAAAAATTTGCCCCGACCTATAAAAAATTTGTCCTGACCCCTAAAAAATTTGGCCTGACCCCTAAAATTTTCCCCGACCCCCTAATCTCTCCAGCCCCATCCCAACTTTTTTTCTGTGTCCCACAACCCTGAGAAATATTTTAAGTTCGAAAAAAAAAAAAAAAAAATTTTGCCCGACCACTAAAAAATTTGGCCTGACCCCATAAATTGTCCCCGACCCTCTAATCTCTCCAGCCCCCCCCCTCCAACTATTTTTTCACACTCCCACAACCCTGAGAAACATTTTAAGTTTAAAAAAAGAAAAAAAAAAAATTTGGCCTGACCCCTAAAATTTTCCCGATCCCCTAATCTCTCCAGCCCCCCCAACTTTTTTTTCAGTGTCCCACAACCCTGAGAAATATTTTAAGTTCAAAAAAAGAAAAAAAAAATTTGGCCTGACCCTTAAAATTTTCCCCGACCCCCTCATCTCTTCAGGCCCTCTCCCCCCAAACTTTTTTTTTCAGTGTCCCACAACCCTGAGAAATATTTTAAGTTTAAAAAAAGTAAAAAAAAAAATTTGGCCTTACCCCTAAAAAATTAGGCCTGACCCCTAAAATTTTCCCCGACCACCTAATCTCTCCAGCCCGCCCCCCAAACATTTTTTCAGTGTCCCACAGCCCTGAGAAATATTTTAAGTTCAAAAAAAAAAAAAAAAAATTTGGCCTGAGCCCTAAACAATTTGGCCTGACCCCTAAAATTTCCCGACCCCCTAATCTCTCCAGCCCTCTCCCTGAACTTTTTTTCAGTGTCCTATAACCCGGAGAAATATTTTAAGTTCAAAGAAAGAAAAAAAAAATTGGCCTGACCCCTAAAATTTTCCCCGACTACCTAATCTTTTTATTATAGATACAAATAAATGCACATTGGCCTTTATTATAGATGCAAATAAATGCACATTGGTCTTTATTATAGATACAAATAAATGCACATTGGTCTTTATTATAGATACAAATAAATGCACATTGGCCTTTATTATAGATACAAATAAATGCACATTGGCCTTTATTATAGATACAAATAAATGCACATTGGTCTTTATAATATATTTCCTTAATATCCCCCCCAAGAAAAAATTTGGCCTGAGGCGCTCACACCGGCGAATGCTGACACTCTCTCCTCGCAACAGATACTACACTATCTCCACCCTCTCAAAAAGGTGTGAGCGCCGGCGAATGCCGACACTCCACCTCCCCCAAATTTGGCCTGAGGCGCCCATCCGGCGAATACCGATACCCCCTCCCCCAAATTTGGCCTGAAGCGCTCACACCGGCGAATGCCGTCCCCCCCCCAATTTGGCATGAAAGGAGGAGGTAAGGCCTATCATTATAACGGAAGGGAGGGGGAGGAATATTAGCGTCTATTAAAAGGTTGTAGTGTGAGTGAATTTCTTCCCGCCACTTTGCATTATTTTTCAAATTATCTGCCATGATGACCTGATATAACCGGACACAATTTAGAGCAAGACCGGGTACATCTGGCAAGGGATTATGGGACAGGTGCGGATGTGACCCTTGTTTCACTACACACTCTTAACGTAGGATTCCTATGTTGTTATTGATGCATCCGGACAGAGGTTATTGGATGATCTGATACAACCGGACACAATTTAGGGCAAGACCGGGTACATCCGGCAAGGGATTATGGGATGTTTTCAGTGACTCAGCATTTTTATTGGATTAGTACATAAATACATTAGATTATTTCGAATTTACTTTTACCAAAATGACCGGATTCAGCATGAAATAGCCCGAAAGGGGGTTGATATGCCGTAAAATAAAACACGCAAACCAAATAGCATGAATAAACATTTGACGATATAAAGAATTTGAAGCATAAAAACTTTTGCCAAAATGACCGGATTCGGCATTAAATAACCCGAAAAGGGTTGATATGCCGTAAAAGAAAACAACCAACCCCCAGAAGTTTAGTAATAAACAGATTATAAATTATTATATAAATTCTCTATTAACAATTGTGAAGATAAAAAGAACATTAAAAAATTGACAAATCAATAAGTAAATTTCAACAATTCTTTTTCCAAGGAAATTTGCACTAAATTAAACATTAGGATTAATTTCAAATCGCATTCTCACAAAGAATCAACATTTTTATCAAATATAGTAATTGTAGTAGACATACATTTATGCGACCCTGGAACTTGACATATTTCAGCCCCCCCCCCACAGCTGGTGTCAGGACGCGTCCATATGTGTATGTAAGTATGTGTGTCCGTAATATCAATTTCCCTCAACCCCTTTCCCTCCCTCTACCCTCCGAAAAGTCCACGTGTGTATACTCGTGTGTACACGTGTGTATTCATGTGTATACTCGTGTGTACACGTGTGCATTCATGTGTATACTCATGTGTACACGTGTGTACTCATGTGTACACGCGTGTACTCATGGCTATACTCATGTGTAACCGCGTGTACTCATGTATACACACACATGTGTACACGCGTGTACTAATGTATACACACATGTGTACACGCGTGTACTCATGTATACACACATGTGTACACGCGTGTGTACTCATGTATGTATACATGTGTACACATGTATACACACATGTGTACTCATGTATACAGGAAAATAAAATAAAACATCAATCATTCTGCAAAGCCAAAAACAAAAAACAATTTCCCTCCGAAAAACTTTTACCAAAATGACCGGATTCAGCATGAAATAGCCCGAAAGGGGTTGATATGCCGTAAAATAAAACACGCAAACCAAATACCATAGAATAAACATTCGAAGATATAAAGAATTTTAAGCATAAAAACTTTTGCCAAAATGATCGGATTCGGCATTAAATAACCCGAAAAGGGTTGATATGCCGTAAAAGAAAACAACCAACCCCCAGAAGTTTAGTAGTAAACAAATTATAAATTATTATATAAATTCTCTATTAACAATTGTGAAGATAAAACGAACATTAAAAAATTGACTCATGTGTACACGCGTGTACAGATGTTTATACTCGTGTGTACACGTGTGTACACGTGTGTACTCATGTGTATACTCATGTGTACACGCGTGTACTCATGTGTATACTCATGTATACACGCGTGTACTCATGTGTACACTCATGTGTACACTCATGTGTACACGCGTGTATTCATGTGTATACTCATGTGTACACGCGTGTACTCATGTGTATACTCATGTATACACGCGTGTACTCATGTGCACACTCATGTATGTACCCATGTATGTACACATGTGTACTCATGTATACACACATGTGTACACAGGAAAAGAAAATAAAACATCAATTATTCTGCAAAGCCAAAAACAAAAAACAATTTCCCTCAACCCCTTTCCCTCCCTCTACCCTCCGAAAAACTTTTACCAAAATGACCGGATTCAGCATGAAATAGCCCAGAATGGGTTGATATGCCGTAAAATAAAACACGCAAACCAAATACCATGAATAAACATTTGAAGATATAAAGAATTTTAAGCATAAAAACTTTTGCCAAAATGACCGGATTCGGCATTAAATAACCCGAAAAGAGTTGATATGGCGTAAAAGAAAACAACCCCCAGAAGTTTAGTAGTAAACAGATTATGAATTATTATATAAAATCTCTATTCACAATTGTGAAGATAAAAAGAACATTAAAAAATTGACAAATCTATAAGTAAATTTCAACAATTCTTTTTCCAAGGAAATTTGCACTAAATTAAATGGTTGGATTAAACATTATGATTAATTTCAAATCGCATTCTCACAAAGAATCAACATTTTTATCAAATATAGTAATTGTAGTAGACATACATTTATGCGACCTTGGAACTTGACATATTTTAGCTTCACCCCCCAGCTAGTGTCAGGACGCGTCCATATGTGTATGTAAGTATGTGTGTCCGTAATATCAAGTCCACGTGTTGAAGCAGTAGCCATTGCTAAAATGGCTACTGCTTCAACACACGTGGACTTGCTATTATCGAACCCAGGGCCAAATGGCCCGGGAAAATGTTTGTTGTGTCCCCAGAGAGAGGGGACGTGTGTTTGGGTGTGCAAAAGAACGAAAGAGAGAGAAGTGTTTTCTCGTGCCATAGAAGTAAAAGAGGACAGGTGGATGGCAGTCACGTGTTTATATAATTATGCTAGCCATCCGAGATTCGCCTAAAAGAAGGCCACTGATTGGTCAAGCCAAGGAGAAAGTAGTTTGCTTGAACCAATCAGCAGGCAGCTAAGAAGTCATTTATATTTAAACAATATGGCGGCTTGTAGGAAACTGCTACACACCCTCCACTTATATTTATGCGATCCTGAAACTTGACGTATTTTTAGGATTTACAAACGCTACCACGCTCATTCTAGCATGTCACCACACCACGTGATGTTTAGGTAGCTACTTATTGTTTATTTTTAGTTAACAGATATATTTAATTCCAATTTATTCAGCTGACATCTTTGTCTTGTTCAGCCACCGGATGTATTTCCTGTTCATGTTGTTCCAAGTGCGATTAGAAAAGTTGTTTTGGTGATCGATATCCAACAATATACATGTATGACTCATAAAAGAAGGAGGAGGAGGAGGAGGAAGAAGACATAAGAAATACTACAGTCGGAAGATGAAGTTAAGATCAAAATAAAGACTAGAAAACAAAAAATTATTTTAGAAAGAAATGACCATGTGGAAACATTACTTTGTCTGTAAGTCAGTAGGTAGAAAGCATGTTTTATAGGAGAATGTTAATGTCTGGAAAAAGCTGTGAGTGGAAATCAGGTTGAAGACATTAACAGCAGAGCTGACGTCAGATGATGTAAACAAGTCTTATTTAGCAGGTTATTTTTTTCTGTCACCGAGGAATAAGCGACTGGCAGACAGGCACACCACTCAAGCAGAAGGAGGCTAGCAGACAAAAAAACAGTTCAGAGGAGATGGAGGCTGAAATACATTGCTAAAGTACATTTGTGAATGTCTTGAACAAAAAAATTAAAAGCATTTTTTTTTATAACCATTTTGTTTTTCTACAAAGGGAAGCAAGTTTTGCACCAACGATAAATGAAAAGTTGTGTTGTCTCCCTTTCACTTTGTATTACACAGATAAAGAATAAGAGATCAATTGAGTGATTACGTTACTGTTAGGCCAACCTAACGAAACAAAATCGAGTTATTTCCCTTGGACCAAAGAAAAGAGTTATCGCCCTTGGATAATTGGAGCTGTCTGCGAGGACAGTGAAAAGTAAACAGAACGGCTCTCACGATCAAATAAGCTCTCGCATTCAGCGGTTTTTCTACATTTCAATTCAATCAGTGTGTTTGCTAAATAAATCTGTTAAAGGTTCTACTTCGTATTTCCAATTTTTGAGTTGTAATTGAACCGATAACGTATAAACATCCAGACGTAACAGTTGCACCACAAGAATTATTGCTGGCAATGACTGTAAGTGCTTCTATGTTGCATGGCCTTATAATAATATGCCAATTGAATTCTGCATTGATAAATCCTGTCTGTGGGCCATTCATGTTAACAGTCCTGATGCTTAAGTTGCATAGTAGACCTGCCCCAAAGTACACAGTATTAACAAATAAAAACAAAGTCATAATTTTTACAAAGATACAATTTTGATTACTCCCTACATCATCATCATATTCTGTTTAACATTCTGGAATGTGTTGGACGGCTTTAAGAAAAAAAATTTCAAACCAACCTATCTCTGACCAGGTTTTTATTTATCCTTCAGGTCCATTTTTATCACTTCCTCCCATGTTTTCCTTTGCCTTTCCCTGTGAATTGGACCTGCTTCCTAAACTATTCTACATCTACTACCCCAATAATTCTCAACTATTCTTTCAATGTGGCCATACTATCAAAGTCTACTCTTCTGCACACATCTCCCTAGACTGTCCAGATGTAATCGTCCTCTGAAGTCATCAGAACTAAACCTGTCTTTAAGATTCGCATAATTCATCCATTGTATATAATTTCTCTCCATGCAACACATGTCCTCAACCCTCACTCGCCAGTGTGCACAAGAGTAGACTTTGATAGTATGGCCACGTTGAAAGAGAGTTCTTGGGTTAGTAGACGTAGAACAGTTGAGGTAGCAGGTTCAGCTCAGAGGGAAAAGCTGAGAAAAACATGGGAGGAAGTGATAAAAGAATGCATAAAAAAGACAAGCATAGAATATTGAGACGATGCATTTGCTATTGTAACTGTTTGGGATTCTCTATCCCCTGAACACTAGTACAAGAACATGGGTTATTAAGAACTTTTTGAATTCTTTATTTTTACTATGAATTGATGCCACTTTGACCTTCGATGAAGGAAGCGGAAAGACGATCGGTCATAGAGTCTGACCAGTCTCGACCAAGTCCGAAATATTGATATTTGCCACTGTTACAATGTTACGCTAATCTCAGAAAAAGGTAAGGAAAATCGTTTATGCTGGTATGAACAGGTACTGAGAATAAATGATAAAATCATTGCAAAAATGGAATTCAGGATGGAGGCCCCTGAGAATAAGTCGAGAGGACGGACGAAATAAATGTGATTGAATACTCAACACCGAGACCTACAGACTTCATTATTTTTACAATTGTTAAATCTTTAGCAAGTGCTTCAGTTTGTTGAGTAGGTGCTTCAGTTTGTTGAGTAAATTTAATGTAAAGTGTCACCTTCTTGCATAAGGAAACGTAGCGCAACGGATAAAAGTGCTAAGCATCAATAATCAGTTCTAAGTGAGGTTGAAGGTTCAATCCTCAGTGCGGACAATACTAAGAATACCATTACAAATTACTTCAGACTTCTATTCTGTAATGGCTGACAAAACGATAACAAGTTACCCTCGTGGATGAAACTTGTGTAGGAGTGAGCTGGAGCATGCACTGCAGGAAGCTGGTGCAGGAGTGAGATTGAGTAGGCACTGAAAGCAGCAGGTGAAAGATGGATGGAAACGGCACGGTAATGTTGAAGGTTTATTGCATTAATAGTTTGTGTTTATCACGACGAGTATTTATCTACCTCCCACAAAGTAAAATGTGACACAAGGTCGGAAAGTGCGATTTGATTAGTCAGCACCCTAATCACGACGGTTCTATTTATCTTCCTCCCACAAAGTAAAATGTGACACAAGGTAGGAAAGTGTGATTTGATAAGTCAGCACCCTAATCACGACGGTTCTATTTATCTTCCTCCCACAAAGTAAAATGTGACACAAGGTCGGAAATTTTGCCTTTTGTGAAAGCTGATTCTTCCTCACCATTTCTCCTACGTTGCGCAGGGCAATAGTATGACATATTTCTATAAAAAGTACCACATCTGTCTGCGCCTTCTATATAGGTACTTGTCTCCGCCCCGGTGTTTATACTATATACATATCTATCGTCACCCGGTGCACATACAATATACGTACCTATCGCCGTCCCAGGCAGATACTATATGAGTACCTATTGCCGCCCCGGTATGCATACTAAATAAGTACCTATCGCTGCCCCTGTGCACATGCTACATACGTACCTATCGCCGCTCCAGTTCGAATGCTGCATACGTACCTATCGCCGCCCCGTTGCGAATGCTACATACGTACCTATCGCCGCCCCGGTGCAAATGCTAAATACGTCACTAGCGTCGGCCTGATGCGAATGCTAAATATGTTCCTATCGCTGCTCCAAGCGCGTGCTAAATACGTACCTATCGTCGCCCTGGTGTGCGTGCTATATACGTACTGATAGCCGCCCCGGAGTGCATGCTAAATATATACCTATAACCGCCCTGGTGCGCATTCTATATACATACTTACTGCCATCCCTGTGCACATGCTATATAGTACCTATCGCCACCTATATGCACTACTATACACGTCCTATTGCCACCCTGGTGCACATACTATATATATACCTATCGCCGCCCCGGTGCGCATACTATATTCGTATCTATCGCAACCCCGGTGTGCATACTATATATTTTCCTACGAAATATTTTAAGTTAAAAAAACAAAAAACTTTTGCCCGACCAACTAAAAAGTTTGGCCCGACCCCTACAATTTTCCTCGACCCCTAATATCTCAAGCCGCACCCTCCAATTTTGTTGTACTCTCCCCCAACCCTGAGAAATGTTTTGAGTTCAAAACAAAAAAAAATTTGAAAAACTAACCTGACCCCTAAAAAGTTCGGCCTGACCCCTAAAATTTTCCGGGACCCCTCAATCTCTTCAGCACCCCACATCCTAACTTGTGTTTCACTCTCCACCAACCATGACGAATATTTTGAGTTCAAAAAAAGAAAAAAAAAATTTGGCCCGACCCCTTAAAAGTTCGGCCTGACCTCTAAAATTTTCCCCGACCTCTAAATCTCTACAAACCCCCCCATCCCAACTAATTTTTCACTCTCCCCCAACCCTGAGAAATATTTTGAGCTCAAAACAAAAAAAAATCAAATAAATGTGGCCTGCCCCTTAAAAGGTTCGGCCTGACCCCTAAAATTTTCATCGACCCCTCATTCTCTCCAGCCCCCTAATTTTTCACTCTCCCCCAACCCTGAGAAATATTTTGAGTTCAAAACAAAATAAAAACAAAAAAATTTTGGCCTGACCCCTAAAAGGTTCAGCCTGACCCCTAAAATTTTCCCCGACCCCTCAATCTCTCCAGCTCCCCATCCCAACGAATTTTAAACTCTCCTCCAACCCTGAGAAAGATTCCGCACATGCAATTGTGGGTGTTTATTTGAACATGCACAGATTGGCTTTGAAATATGTGCTTAAGTTGTTGTCGCAGGAACAAAAGGACCTCCATTTTACCTTGCACATTACCTTCTGGAAACTACCAACCGATTCTTGGTTTCTGCACACCGTGATAACTGGAGATGAGCCATTGGTGTACGTCTTCGACCCGGAAACTGACAGTCGTCGCAGAAGAAGCATCCCGAGTCTCAAAGGTAAAAAAGCGCAACAGGTG
Source organism: Sepiola atlantica (assembly GCA_963556195.1). Classification (NCBI taxonomy): domain Eukaryota; kingdom Metazoa; phylum Mollusca; class Cephalopoda; order Sepiida; family Sepiolidae; genus Sepiola; species Sepiola atlantica. The sequence goes on along the minus strand of OY744521.1, from coordinate 17,953,540 downwards.
CGAAGCAAAATCAGGATGATGCTGGCTGTCTTCTTTGATATCTGTTGAATTGTTCATCACGAATACGCACCGGAAGTACAAACGGTGACAAAGAAGTTCTATTAAGATGTTCTCCGGCGTCTCCGTGACGCAGTTCGTCGCAAAAGATCAGACATGTGGAGGCGAAAACATAGCTACTGCATCACGGTAACGCACCGTATATTCATCCCAATTGATCCAACATTTATTGGCCAAATATAGAATTCCAATCGTTCGCCAACACCCCTACTCTCCGGGGATGGCTCCTTGCGACTTGAAAATTGAAGCGGCCACTGAAATGGTTTACGTTTTGAGACTAGAGAAGAGATAATGCGGAGCACGACGGCGTAGATTAACACTATTCAAGCAGAAGACTTCACGAGGTGTTTCCAGCAGTGAATAGATCGTTGGACAAAGTATGTGCTAGAACTAGGAACCTACTTTAATGGTATCAGGGTCCCAACCCCGTCACGTATTTGAAATAGGTTTTCTGGTCTTAGGTAAGATATTATTTAAGCCAAACCTCCTATATTTGATTTATCTGTGAAAAAAATCTTGCCTTATAAACTAAAACTTAAGAGTTAGCGTATCAATACACGTGTTAGAAAATATTTTTAAACCCCTCACAATTGTTATTATAGTACCGACGTACAACAATCAACGCTACTTAATAAGTGTATATAGTAGCTATTCTGTACCAGCACTATATAATAACACACAATCTATATGCCGTAAAACAGTACAAAAAAACAAAAACAAAAAAACGAACTATTACAGAAAATATCTACAAGACTATGACGAGTGAATGATAATGAATTAGACAAAGATAATTATGTGTTTAGGTTGAGGGAAAATTCACTCTGACGAAATAGTGAAGAAGATTAGCTGTAATTTAAGTGCTCAATATATATATATATATATATATATATATATATATATATATACATATATATATGTATATATATATTTATATATATATATACATTATATATACATATGTTTATGTATATATATATATATATATATATATATATATATATATATATATATATATATATATATATATATACATGTGTGTGTTTTTTGAAAATTCACCAAAACATTTCGTTCACGCAATTTTGAACGAAATGTTTTGGTAAACTTACAAAATAAAACACATATAAATGCTCTGTACTCTGTAATCGTGTATCATCGAGGTTATTTTTATTGGCCTAATCCCGGTCTTCACTGAATAAAATATCTTCTAAGTGAAAAATCTAAATATATATATATATACATATATATATATATATAAGTATATATATATATATATATATATATATATATATATATATATATATATATATATATTATATGTATACATAGTAAGTTATGAAAATATACTTATGGCAATTAAGATACACAGAAGCTACCCTGTTTCATCACAGTAAAACATATCTAAACTAAATGCATGGAATTCGTGTTACTACGTATTTATATACATGTGGTGTATATCATGGCGTCTACCGAATATACACTTTACAATAACTCTAGCAACGAAAATGTATTTTATAAGTCAAGCGAAATTTACTGAACAGCTCATAAATATTGTAAATATTAGGAACAGGTAACCAATAATAATAATAATAATAATAATAATAATAATAATAATAATAATAATAATAATAATAATAATAATAACATGCGTAGAAAGTAATCAATATAGCAACAATCAAAATGACACTAACAATAACAAAAATATAACAACTAATAATAGCAAAAAACCCATACACTAATAGCAAGCACCTAAATAGAAATAAGAAAGTTAATGATTAAGAGAATAGCTCTAAATACAGAGCTCGTTTACTTTGTTCACTACAAAATAAATCCCTTTTTTACCAAATTACAATATTTGCCCAAGAAGGCCTGAATAACAAGAAGGGCTACGTGAGTATGACCTCCCAAAACAGAACACCAGATATTACGAACATAAAAGTGCATTTAATAACAAAACCACCGATCAAAACAGCACTAGCTACCCATTACCGGAGGCGCAAAGAAAGTAGATGCTCGAGTGGAAAATAATACGACAATCCAGTATATGTAAATCTCGACGAACGTGTAGATTATGTATGAATAGAGAAATTTGAAATTCTAAACTCTAAATACTCCCAAAACCTATTAATCTGTAGAAGTGAAGTAGCAAACAACTGTATACACGAAATGCATTAGTCTTTGGGATACTAACACATAAAATAAGTAATAAGTAAATATAATGAAATAAAATAAATATAAACTTATTAAAAACATAAAATAGATACAGAAAAATCACGGACGTATTAAAATTAAGCAACCTATTAATTCGACACATTCACAATAAAGAGTGAGTCATACCTATAGAAAACAGAACAAGAGAATAGGAAGAAAAAGTCAGCTGAGGATCGATTCCATTGGCTAATGATAACATGAACACGTGGGAGGGAAAAAAAGAAAATCTTATTGGTAAGCCAGCTAGAATTAACGCCACGTGCATATGTAAAACACCCGGGAACACGAATTAAATGCCTTTTAGCCTGACGCTTTCCTACGGGGATATAATTGCGGTAGCCTTTCTTTGGTTTTATTGCCATAAATATAGTTTCATAGCTTACGAGCAAGCTCTACTTACGTAGTGAGTACTGTTGAAGTAAATTCTGTAATTTGATACATTTAAATATATCTACTGATAACATGGTATGTGGATACATGAAAGAATGTATATATATATATATATATATATATATATATATATATATATATATATAGTAAGCAATGAATATATATATGGCAATCAAGCTACACAGAGGCTCCCGTGTTTCATCCCCGGGGGGAATCGTCAGGCTAAATGGATGGAGTTATTTTTGTCAGGTGTTTTTATATACACGGCTTGCTAGTTAACCAATCAGATTCTTTGTTGTTCCCTCAGCCAATCGTTGGGCTTCCCGCGAACAAACACCTGACAAAAATAACTCCATACATTTAGCCTGACGATTCCCCCCGGGGATGAAACACGGGAGCCTCTGTGTAGCTTGATTGCCATATGTATTTTCATTGCTTACTACCTAGCTCTACTTACGTATCGAGCACTGTTGAAGTAAATACTGTAAACTGATACATAAAAAATGATATCTCCTTATAATATTTTATGTGGATACATGAAATACTAATATATATATATATATATATATATATATATATATATATATATATATATATATATATTGGCGAGTCAGAAGTAACCGCGCTGTAAACATATTTTTAGTCTAAATAATGGAATGTCTTTATGGAACAAATGTTATTATTTGTACAAAACATGGCTTTCTGACTTTTATATTTAAAATTGTACGTCATGTCTTTGTTACTTAATGAACAAAACTGCGAGTGTCTAGTATAGCCTATCAGAACTTAATTACCCAAATTACTTAAACAATTATGTAAAAACAAAAATATGTTTTACATATTAAAATCTGTTGTCATTTCAGAATCAACATAAGCAACATGAAATATTAATTAGATGTTGACAAAGTAAATCATCTAGTTGTGAAACCACTCATTTTTTTTATTAACAAATAGATTTGACCCAGTGTATTATTTGTTCATAACCTTTTTGTTAGTATTAAAAGCGTGTGATTGTTAGACAAATAGGCAGACGGACTATGTAGGATTTTATATTGCGGCCTTACGCATATGTTATCTACTAATTAGCACCAAACCACACCTGTATTTCTAAAAAAAAATCTAGCCCTTACCCCAAACACGTAATGCTACTCAACCAATCAGAGCTTGTTTTCTCTCTGACTCACTTAGAATATGATATTTTCCTGAAAGCCAAACGATAGCAAATTATCCTACAGACGCCGCAGGTCTTCTAGAAAAATGTGGAAAATCGTTTTTTGAATCTTTTGGTTCCATAAAATATAGAAAAAATAAAAATGATAATGTGTTTTTCTTTATTGAATATATTTTTCCTGAAGCATAAAGAACATAGTTGACACTTAGCAATTTAAAAATAATCCTGCGAAAGCTAAGCCGAGGTTAAATATTATTAAAATAAAATGTAGTATCTCAATGGGTTTTTTAATTTTTTCGAAAAAAAATTTAGTTAATGGGTTTTATATATGATTGTTTATATAAACATCTATTCAATATTCTATCATTCGTGTTAACTGGTTGGCATTTGATTTATTGATCTATTTGTTAGCATGTACGTCTATTTACTTCTGATAACATTTATCATACTATGTATGTATCCTTACATTTATTTATTCAATGCATGTGTGTATATATTAATCCTAATATACTTAATATCGTCCAATCTACTTACGAATATTTACACCTAGTTATGTGTGTCCTTTTCTTATCAATGTAATCGCAATTATTCATAACTTTTTATATGTATATATCTACATCATCTATCTATCTATCTATCTATTTATCTATCTATCTATCTATAAATATATATATATATATATATATATATATATATATATATATATATATATATAAATATATATATATAAAATTTAATATTTGCTGATGTTGACGATAATTGGCTATATTGCAGTAACTGGTACATTTGGCTTTCCAAAACCCTATAGATTTTATTCTCCGTTTGTTTTCATAATTTCGCAAGATTGTTAGAGACGCATATACACCTATATATATTTATTTGTTTATAGATGAAATAGTTATCCGCGTACACGTGTTTCGTCGTACTGGGACTCTGCAGAGCGAACCGACTGTGACAGGTCTCGAAACTAGACCACGGGAACCGTAGTCGAGTGCTTTACGATTAAGCAATAACGCCGTCCTGAAATACGTGATCATTTTTATCGTTTTGTGAGTATTAATTAATGATTACATTTTATAGTAGGTCTACTTAGGAGGTAATTCTTTTAGACGTCTTACTTTTCCCCGTTCTTCTCTATCTATTATTTTTACTTGGTCCCATGATAGTTGATTTTTTTTTACCTCGATATGTTGTTAACTATACGCGACTTTTCAATGTTTCTACGTAATACGGTGGTTAGATGTTCCTCTAGCCTTACTTTTAGTGGGCGGTGTGGCTCATTTGTGTATATTTTGAATACTTGTACAAGATTGGCTTCACCGTTCTTGGTCATGGTTTCATTCTAGAGAGAACTGACCAGGATAAGATGTTTTCGGAGAGTCTAGTCGCTTCTGAATAGTGTACTGATGTCATATGGATTACATAGTTTCTGATTGTTTCTGCTAATCTCTTCATATTTTATAGACAGACTGGTGAGTTTTCGGGCTTTGTCTTTTAAGTGTTCACCTAAATTTCTCTGAGCTGATTTCATTCTCTCTGGATAGTTGTTTTAGTGCAGAGGTTCTTTCAATCCCTTTATTGATTTTACTACATATGTGGAATTCAGATATTGTCGAGTGAACGGTTGCTTTCAATATACGGATAATCTGAACCCCTGATCAGTGCGAGTTATCAACACATTAAGAAGAACAATATCATATTATCTTCCGTGTATATATGACAACTATATAGCCTGACGGAGGGAGTTCACATAGTCTAACAGTGTTTGAACATCTTCCTTTTTAGGCCAGACTAGGAAGTATCATTAAAATATTGCAGTCATATTGATGGCTTTAGTGATGTGGACCCTAATGCCACTTCCCTGCAGAATTTAATGTATTCACTGGTCATGGCTGTGGATAATATGAAAACATTAACAGATCTGCTTCCTGACAATATATGTTAGATCCCATCACAACGTATGTACTTTCCACCAATAAAGTAAATACATGAATCCGAATATATTTTGGTGCACCAGTGTATGCCCCTAGTTGTAATTTACCCATCCCGTACAATAGACAGAATTTCGTCAGTGACTACCTTAGTGAACAGACTACGTCTAGACCCACTATCTGGTTAGAATGGATGAGCGCATTTTTCACTTTTCCCACGAAATGAACTGAATTCTTTAAATACGATACTGGTTTTGCAGTGAGTGTGGTGAGTATATATATATCAGGAATCAGCTGAATGGATGACATGCTAGACATCGAGCGATGACAATTAAACCCAGTCTTTGTGAATTCTTGTAAGTGTAGTAGCCTGCTGTAACATTGGACGGACTGGCTATTTTATACAGGTGGTAGTATGACACAATGAGCTTTTTAGGAGCTAAGTGTTCCCCATAATATGAGTAATATACGTAAGCCTTGTGCCAGAATTGCGCTGAGGTTTCGGAAAAGCTTGAAGGTTCAACAAAGAGATTGTAACTAAAATTGAATTGTTTATATTTCATATATCAAAGTCAGTATGGGAAGAGAATCATACTTGATCCTGACGAAGGAAATATAAAGGTCAAATCAATTGGTGACAGGTCTTAAGTGTGATAGGGTCAGGGATCAGATTGTTATCATTCGACAATATCAGTTATTAACTAAAAATACCATTGGATAAGGCGTACATTGGTTGTGCCTGTATTTCTCTCTTTCTCTCTCGCTCTGTCTCTCTCTCCTTCTCTCTCACTTCCCCCTTCTTTTCTCTCTCTCTCTCTCTCTCGTTAAGAGATTTTGAAAAAGCAGACTGTTTTTTTTATTCGGACCTAGATGACGCACCTTTTGTGCGTGTCTAAAATGTTATAAAAATGTATTTAGTAAAATAAATATATATTTTTATATTAAAAGTAAATGCTTTCTTTCCTTGTTTCAAACGGTCCTAAGATATACAACGCCCCAAGGCAAGCAATCGGTTAACATTAGTGGCGTGACCAGGATAAACGTTCCAAAAGGTCTCCCCCAACCCCACTGACCAAACGACTCCGTCACAATGGTGCCGGTCCCAAGATGTACACCACTAACAAAGCAGCTTTGCCACATTGATGCAACATGATATTGTTACATTTGGTGCAGAGTGACCAGGAAAAGATCCAGCGTTACCACGGACACAACTGAAAACAAACACAAGACGATCACAATCACAATTGAAAAAAAAAACTATCCTAAAAATAAAAATAAAAAATACCACGGACACAACAACAAAAATACCACGGAAACAACTGAAAACAAACAAACGATCGCAACCACAGTTGAATAAAAACTATCCAAAGTAAAACGCATGGACACAATAAAAAAAAAACAGCCACTTCTGACCGGAACGACCATCCCAGCATAATCATCAGAAAAAAAAGACAACACACAGATAAAACCACAAAAGCAAAGGTGGGTGACCATTTTCTTCTGCTCTTATTAACTCTGAATTTGTTGGCAAATAATTTATAAACATTATTTGTGTATAGAGCTTTTTTGTTTAACGTCTTCTACTAAAATTTAAAAAAAGAAATAGACAAAATGGCTTGCACTAATCCATCCCCTTTAAATAGAGTGCTCACAGGTAGATCGAAGATCCCAATATTTACTGGAAGATCGTCTGGCTGGCTGCTCTGAAAAAGAAAGAGCGGGTTTATAACCTAACAGACCCAGAGCTAGTGAATCCGGCATATGACTACTCAGACGGTCTACCTTCGGAATGGATCGGAGAATATCTCGACGACCATCCGAATACAACCAGTAAAGACCTGCTCGATGAAGTAGCAAGACAGTATGGCGATGTTATAAATACCGCCGATGCCGCAACGGCACTAATAAGAATAAGGCAAAATCGAGGTGAAGCACTCGCTAACTTAGCTAATAGGATGAACCGACTTGCTAAGTTTACATACAGGGATGCAGATATGAGTGAAAAATTTAGCTGTACGAGTGCACCTTGCTGAATTTTGCATAGATGATTCAATAAACCCCTCTATTAAGGAGGATGTGGCCAGATCCAATCCGAAAACATTATCGGGGGCTTTGTTTGCTGCGAGACAAAGTGAAAAGCTCTACGAGCGAATACGAAGTGGCTAAGGAAATGAACAAGCTCATCTAAATGATAGCTTATTCAAAGGCGTTCACTGGCAGCAGAGACCTAGGGAGGAGGGGGGGGGGCTCAAATAGATTTAGGATAACCAAGACCGAATTCTACAGCGAGGAAGTGTCAGAGAAAACCCATGGTTGCTACAGTTGTAGCAAAGCCACAAACGCTGTAAGGAGTAAGTTTTGTGGGTACGCTTCGGCGAAATCTATGAGATCGCGGCGAGGGCATTTTAGCTATAACAGGCTAGAACAGGACTGCCAATGGTCATCTGATGAAGAAGTAAATAACTTCCACCCAAGAAAAAGAAAGACCAGGGTACCCTCGCAAACAACACATAACGACCGACGCCGGTTTCCCGAATTTGTAACCATGTTAAGTCCTCGAAAAAAGAGGACCACGGCGAAATATGAACCCCAAAGGGCATGGGTGTCAGGGAGGTGATAAAAGCGGTTCAAAACAGGCCCACCGAAGACATACATTAAGAAAAGAAACTAGAAGACATAAAGGAGCCCAGGGAAACAAACTCCCCCAAAAAGGCTCCGGAATGGGTTTATGGTGAAGATAAGCGGCCGACCAGAAAAGGCACTGATCGACACTGGATCGGAGGTCTCGCTCCTCAAAACATCAGTTTTTGAGGAAGTAAAATCGGAAAAACGAGAACTAAAGTTGTACTTGCAAACGGACAAAAGATGGTTCTCCAAAATATGGCTCACTTACCAGTTAAAGTGAGTAAGCTAATGGCTTCGTCAAGGTTATACATCACTCCAGACATGGATCAGGAGTTGATATTGGGCGCAGACTGGTTGGAAAGAAACCGAGCCCAAATAACATTTAACCCAAACCTGTTGAAGGTTAAAGGGGTGACTATCCTACTTGGTAGTAATATCAGTGGTAGAATGGACGAATCCATTTTTTCGACATTTTTCTGTGCAACATAAGTTCGGGTTGTGTTGGGTCAGAATAATTCAGAATTAATTGTCGCTAGTGTTGTGACCCTTAACGGTCGATAATACATTAGACAATATTGTAGATTGTTTACAAAGTGCGTATTTACAGAAGTACAGAATATCATGTAACAGAAAAAGTGCTACGTAACTGCTTTGAGACTTCCTCGTAATATCATCAATACGTTGTGTGTGGAAGAGTCCATTTGTTCCACGAAATAGTGTATATAACGATCAATCGATAACAATATCAGATAATTTCATGCACTACTTTTTAATTCTTCGTTTTTACGTCTTGTGGAACAAGTTTAGATGACCGTATCTGCATAAGAATTTGAGGTGGTCGCTCATAGTTTGTTATTTGTTATTGTTTTTCAATTTATTTTATTTCTGTGTTTTTTTGGCTTCATAACAATTTTATATTTTAGTTGCAAATGTTCTAAATCGATAATTTGTATTACTTGCTTGCAACCCTCGCTGATTAAATAAAGATTTTCGCTCTTAAATTCCGTTCAAATTCCCTAATTCGAGATAAAGATTCTTGTCCGCAAGTACTAACTAAATTTCAGTTCTAAGTGACAGTCATCTGAAGATTGAAGGTTCAATCCTTAATGCGGGCAGTGCGAATTTCTGAAGACGTTTTCCCAGTCATGGCATATGGAACGAAAGCATGCTACCCCCGTGGAGTTGATAAAGGGTTCTGTTCGAAATTCCGTCCAGATTAATAGTTCGACAATTACACTTGAAGAAGTTCGGAGGTCATATCGGCCGAAACGTTGTGATAAAAACACTCAAGATGAGAACAGTAGTCCTAGTATACCAAGTTCTACGAAGTACTCGAGTTTGACGTAAAGATCGTCGAGCTTAACAAGTCACATCTGAAGACGGCCGCATGTTACATCAAATGAAATATTGTGAGAATAACTTCAAGAGGAGAACAATAGTCTGAAATAGTCACATAATACGAAATATCAACCCTCATCTACAAATGTAAGACATATGATTAATACATATAAACTATTCTATTCTTTACTAAATATTCACATACTAAAAGAATATAAGTGATAATGAGATATGTAGTTCAATAAATACTGAGTCAAACTACATATAAAGAACCATGTCAAATGAACTACACTTTCTTATATGAAACCAGTCAAAATATACGAATTATCGACCATATTTCTACAATATATTATTACAGATTAAATGTTAGCTGGATCAGAAATAAATCTCATTTTTGGAAACCGTCAATATTGTCTAACCTAATTGAAAGATATTTACATGAAGTTTAAATTGAAGTTTTACCGATGATGGGCTTTATAATGTCAACAACAATCTCCCTATATTTAGGTGAGTAGATTTACAATTTGAAAAGTATTATTTTTACAAGAAGACCAAGAATGTAATGGAACGTTATAAGATGTAAATCTTTCACATCGTCTAATGTTCTTTTTTTACTGTTTTTGTTTCGAATACGAATCTATTTATTTTTATAGAATTTACCTATTCATATAATATGTTAGATACATAAATTCAAGGTTTATCGAGAACAGCGTTGGACTTATCGAACAATAGGAAATAGATAACATGCCTTTGATTGTATATACTACTTGATGAAAGTTTGACCTTTGTTGGGTTGAAACATTAAGGTATGTGTTTAGTGTTTTTTGCTTCTTTCCTGGACTGTAACCTGTTTTCCGTTTGTCATGTTTCACACACACACACACACACACCCATACATATATACATATATATATATATATATATATATATATATATATGGGGGGGGTGAAGTGCAGATCGTTAACTCTTTTGTTTAGGGCTTGTTGGTACCCCTGACTAAAGTTTTATGCACTCCGACATTTATTTAGAGGCTTACGCAGCGGATATATCCACAGGAGTAACCGTAAAGGAGATGAGCTATCCCCTTGGAAGTTTCTACTTCGGATTTTGATTTCAGGGATTGTGATTGTTCAATAGATCTCGCTAAGATATATGGGTTCTTGGCATCTGTTTATATATACAGACATGTTTTCTTGCGTGCAGGATGTATCGTATATAATATAAGACACCGTAATAGCTCTTTGTGGAACACCCTATTATATGCCTTTTTGTAATCGATCCAAGCAATGCTTACGGGTCCATAGTTGTCCTACAGTCTTTAAGAATGTTTATGAATACTTCCCTCTGCATCATATATGTTCACTTTCCAGACATGTCCCAGACGAGAGTTGTTCAGATATTCTGTCTGTGAAGAGGGTAAGTGAGACACCAGATTGTTATGTATTTCCTATATCGATGTGTCTTATTCGATTCGTTTATTAAGGATGTGTCGCTTTTTACTAGCCGTCTCTTGTGATTCTAGAATCGGGCAAACTTACGCATTATCATTACACTACATTAAATGTATGTATCTCTGGTATTTCAGGTTTGTTTTTAATAGTTTGAGTTATATTCAGGATGTGTTGACCATCTTGCTTGCATGGTCATTCATTCTCAAACAGAGGTCTTAAGAAGCCTATTAACTCTTGCTTCTTGGGTGTCCTTTCAACTGTCTCTATTATGAAAATTATTGTAAAATAGTCTTGTATTCTGTTTAAACTATGTTTTTTATATCGCCCTTTTTATTGTCCTTTGTTGCAATGTAGGTATATTGCATTCACGTTCTTTCGCTATGTTTGTATCAGTACTGGAGGAGCAGCAAGGAATGTTTTGATTAAAAAGGTAAAGGTAAAGGTCGCATAGCTTGGACGCGCACGAGTGTCGTTGCCGACATTGCACACTGCCCATGGACGTAGCGGCGGTGATTTGTTAAGAATCACCGTATCTAGGGCACAGCATATGGAAGGCGGAGCCCATCCCTCTCCTTTCGCTGCCTCGAACCTTCCCTGAGTTTTAGTCAGGTACCCATTTACTGCTGGGTGTGCAGAGGGAGTTTTCAGTTTTCAGAGTGGAATCAAACCCGGGTCGTCCAGCCCAAAGACAAGTGCTATAACCACTCGTCCACAGGCCCTCCCTAATGTTCTGATTAGATACAATTAATTGCTGCAAAACTTTAATTGCTTTTTAAACTTCACTTCCCAGGGTAGTGTCGTGTTTGGTTGTCTTGACTCCCATATTTCGCTTGTTTAAGAGCATATACATCATCTCATGATTATGTTTGAAATACAATGTTTATCAGTCTGTTACACTTTAGTTTGTTGCTATGTCATGTTTCAAATAGTGCGCCGACTCCGATATCCTTTACACATTTTTAGAGAGAAAAAGTATTTTGCAGGTATACTTAACCAACCATAAAACCATTTATTAATCAACTTAGACGTACTCATCTATCCATCTCAATCACGTTCAAGTGCATCTGCCTTTTGGTTAGGAGAACAGTGTAGTATCTGTTCTGACACTACATTTTATCTCTCGGTCAGGGAAGGAGAAATATATCGAGACCTGGGAATTTGTATTTTTTCCAATCCAGATTTCCTCTTTTGGGAGAGCTTGATTTTCTCTACACTAAAAGCCGACCTTATGTATTACTCTGCACTTGTTTGGAGGCAATTCAATAAGGAACAGGCCTTGTAAAAGGGAAGTTACGTCATAGCGCTATGACAAAATAAATCGATACTTCTGATTGGAAAGTAAAATTGTGAGGGACTTTAAAATAGAAAATAAGACAAAGTAAAACAATAATGAATAATATAAGTTTGTAATATTTGATTTTCATTTCTTTCATAAGATTAAGATTTGATTTATCAATGTTCATTTACAATAATACTATTTACGTTAATTCTTAGTATGAATAAGATTTCCAGTTTTAAGCGTAAATAAAATAATCTAATCTTATTCGTCATAGATTTGTAATAAAGAAAACCATTCAGACAAATCTCTATCGCAGTGTTTGTACAGAAATCTCGATCTAGCGACGAAATAAAAGTAAACAAATTGGGCAAAGCGAGAGAAGGGGTCATTAGTTTATGACGATCCTACACTCTGATACACAAATTATATGCATCATCAAAATTATTAAAGTAATGGGTCTGTCGTTATGTAACTAAAACAACGTCACAGTCATTAAATATATATTTTATATTTTCACATTTTATTTCATGCATACTAGGTAATACATCCGCGGTCTGGGTATATATTTTAGTCTATCTATCTATCTATCTATCTATCTATCTATCTATCTATCTATCTATCCTTCGTTCTGGCAAATACGACTCTGATATCTATTCACAGCAATAAAAATGATATATTTTTGTACGGCCGTATTCGTTTTTAATAATTGACGATAACGATTGGCCGTGAGGCTGATTCCCCCAAAGATGAATAATGTCCTCCGCTATTCCCAGCTGCAGCAAATAAATCAAAACTTGCGACCAGCAGAAACACCAGATAAAACAAAGCTACAGAATGGAAATCGTCATGCAATACATTTATCTATTTTGGTGCTCGTTTTCCATCCATCTTCATTATGGAGATGGCAACTGAATCTCATTACCGAAAAAAAAACACAACGTGGGAAAAAGAATCCAACAAAACATAAACTAAAATAAGACGACAGACAAAACAAAGAGAAAAGAAAGAAAATGACTGAAAAGTGGAACAGAAAAACTAATCACTCTCATCAAAAACTATATCGATTTTGATTGCAGTAGAAATAATAAAAAATAAAAAATGAATGATAAAATGTTGACAGACGTATATAGACAATAGTCGATAATGAGAATACGTGAATACAGAATTGAACTTAATAATAATTAAGGAGAATAATTGGGAGATTGATTAACTGCCTGTGGTAGAACAAGTACGTTTTCTTGTGTTTCAGTATTTGTTTTTTTTTAATTAAAAAGTAAATTTTCATATCCGACTTATTTTATTGTTATCCTAATCCTATAAGGAAATTGTATTTTCTTTATTTCATAAGAGATGTGCATAGTTAAATACACTTTGTGTTGTGATAATGTAAGCTTTTAGTTTACATATGCACTTTTTTCACGCTGAATCAAATGATAGTTTGTACTTCATGACTTTTAGATTCAACCTGATTTATTATAAGTCAAGATTAAAGTACATTGGACGGTTATTAAAAATACATTTCTAACATAATAGTTCTAACATCGTCGCCGCAGATTTACATCTCTGTGCTTGTTCTTCAAGTACTATCAGAGAATGTACTCCGATTAACTTACTGTAATTGTATCACCTCAACGTAAATATCTTTGATCCATCCGACTAGCTGGGAAATCACATTGCATCACTGTAGACGTATCTAGATGCTGGGAGATATTTTATTCCAATAGCTGCCTTCTTTGGACAACTTCTCCATTGAATTTCCTTCTTTCTTCCTATTTCCCTGGCCGTACAAATATATAAGAATGTTAATGAATTGTGAACAAATATTTTGCTTACACACTCTTCACCTAGATGGCTCTAATAAATCTACTTCTATCACATTATCTAAAACTCGTTTATTATTGTATTCCGTTAAAGAGGCAAATAGTTATTCCTGTGATCTAAATAGTATTAGTTATTCGACTGATAATCTTAGTGCTATATTTTAGCAAAAATACATTTAGTAAAGGGAGCATAATAATTATTAAATTCATATGAAACTATAATAATTTATTTCGTCTAAATTTTAAACGTATTTAAATGAGTTCGTGTCTAATTGTTTTTATTTTTAAAAAAGTCCAAGCATATTTGAAAATGGAAGAATCTTTATTTTTAAACTTCTCACATTCTGCGCGTCTGACATTATGTGGCAGAAACTTCGGACTTTAAGTTTGCATAAGTTGGTATGACAGACCTCCATATCGTAAAGGAATATCAGAAACATCGTGAATATGACAACACTATTAGGGATGGCAGTGATAATCTCAAAACTGTACATGAAAAACATATGATGTCATGTAGTTAAAAAAAAGGGCACTATATCTCTGTTGTTTTTTTAAATCCCATGTCTTCATTATTAAAGTAAATGAGTATTGATTGATTTTAAACAAGGGAGATTATTCCGACAATTTGACAAAAAATAATGTTATTGGTGAGCGGGTCTATCGTGGTTTCACCAAATGGTTGAACCCTGTTCTAGTTTTTTGGGTAGGTTCACACTTCAATCGTTCTTAAATCAGATATACTGAATAGCAACAAATAACTATGCATTCAACGAATAAACTTGATTCAAACCCTGACAAATTATTTTAATCTAATATCTTTTTTTTATCTAGTTTTTCATAAAAATTAACTAATTACAAAGTCGGGTTCATGCCTGATCCGGGTTAATCCATGAATCAGGAAACATTAACATTAACATTAACAACATAATTCTTACGCGTAGAGAATTATTATTAAAATGTTTATTGAATATATTTCTGATACAGCATAATTATCATCACATGATTCATGTATGTATATAAATGGTTCGCATAATTATGTTGTTTTCTTTTCATAATGTTCATTTTAAATTATAAATGCATCCATTTAAATTATTAATTATTTCTGAAGATATGTGTAATATCGTAATTTTTTGCGCGCCTTGTAATGGATTCAATTTTTTTTATGATTATAAGATAGTAATTTATTTAAACATAGGGGCTAAGTTATATTAATTTCATTGTCGACTATGAACGTAATATTGCATCGAAGGAAAATCGAAGTGAAAAGCCAAACAGAAAGATTATCCTGAAAGAATAGAAGCATAGGTGGCAAATTCCTGGAGATATATGCCGTGGTAAATTTTAGTTTGAAGGTATGCGCGATGGAATGTGGATTTCTTCCAAATAGTTGTTCATGTTTGCGATCGTGCTGATAAAACACCTGTTATGCATTACTTAATATGAGAAATAGATTTATTTAAAGCACTTTTCGGCGGCCAGTTGTCATAAAAGCTGACGTTTGTTTTGGATGCATTTTTCCAACTAAAAGTCTCATGTGTACCATGATACCTCTATTGGTCGTTCGGTACTATGCTCCCAGAAATTACCTCCTCTTTCTGGAATGGATAGTGTATTACGTACTGCCTGGCGGTCTATGCATCGCTATTTCTGTAACCAACCACAATGCCTCGGAGGAGTAATTCATTTCAGCACCTTCCGGATCGTCGTTACATCATGCTACTGAGCGAAGCAAGTCAACAGCATGTTTTACCCGCTTGTTATATAAGCGTAGATTAACGCTGACACCATTCAGGTAACGTAGGCTCTTTCCTAAACGATTAGACCTTCTTGTCTTGATGAGGTATCTTCCTGCGCCGTTTAAGGAAACTCTGCCAGGAATGACCTCCTCTTTTGGAAGGGCGTTGGTTGCTGTATGCCGGTCGGTCGCCTGTTGTGCACCTACCCAAGAATGCCGACGATTACCTGCTCGTTGGAGCTGTCCCCTACCGACGTAACACTGAATTCATGACTAAGCTTGATACGGAGAAGACAGATAAATAGTTGGCAACGTTAAATATTTCCTCTATAATTAACTATTTTTTTTACGATAATTAATTGGTTGCTTACTATCGTATACTTTTTTTCTATTTTTAACAGATTAAAAAAAAAACGGTGAAACGGGTTCTACTCAGATGCGATTGAATTAAATACATTTCTTGAAACATTAAAAAATCTGAACGCGGTTTGATATTATGTTTCTATGCATTAAAAACAACGTATTCTGATGTGTTTCTATGGAGTAGAAATAGATTTAGAAAAACGTACAAATGGCGACTTGTCACAAAGCAGAAGTATACATAATTAATTTGACAGGGAAACCTTATAATATCAAAGTAAAATGTATCAAGTATATTGCTGAAATTAGTGCCTAGTATATAGCCTATCGACCAAGGGATTCGTTTAAATGTTGCTGATGGGGGTTTATTTATGT
>OY744521.1:17904300-17931800 GCA_963556195.1 Sepiola atlantica | reverse complement strand
TGTCGCAGATTTTGTACATGTCTGTGTAAATAAAAATAATCATATATAAAGCTCTATTTGATATTGAGCACTTTTTATAAACACGGTTGAAATTCTTTGGATTACTACCCTATGGATGTTTTTACCTGGAGTATTACCATCATATATATATATATATATATATATATATATATATATATATATATATATATATATATATATATATAGGCAAATGGATGAGCGTTAGTAGAACAAATAAGGTACAGTGTTAAGACAGTGGTTTAATAAAAGCAAATTTAAATGTATAATTACACGCATTAACTTCTCCATAGACGACCTGTGACCGGTTGTTCTATACGCCTTCTATGGGTAATAAGGCACACAATCTACTGTGTATGCATCATGGTGTCCTTTATGTTAAAGTAATTGTGTATATTTTTTTCTTATATTATAATACGTTCCTACACGTTCTTTTCTCTCTCTCCCTCTCTCTCTCTCTCTCTCAATCTATCTATCTATCTATATGTGTGTCTGTCTCTCTCTCTCTACCCGTCTCTGTTTCTCTTGCCTCATATGTCTTATTTTTCATCTCTCTCATTTCCCTCTCTGTATTTCACAATGCCTGTCGTTCTCCTTCTCTCTCTCCTGACTTATGTTATGAGGTTATGACAGCATAAAAGCTGTTGTAATGTGTGACATTGTTTTGTGGCGTCATAAATAAGTAATCATTTTGATGACGTCATTCAGTCTGCACGACGCTATTTACAACGTCATGCAGCATGTACAAAGGCTTTTTATAACGCCATGCTGTATGAACATCGATAAATAAAATAACGTTATATTTTAGTGGCGTCATCCATTGTGCACGGTGACGAACAAGTCCTATATCAATAAAAAAGCAAGATCTACAAACTTCTATATTTATAGAGAGATTGCATTTTAATATGGTGTGTAATAATATTATTTTATTCTTAATAGCTCTGTGTATTGATTTCATCACAATTATGTATCGTCTTTATTATACATTCGTAAAGTGATGAGCGCGAATATTTAATGGTCTTTCAACTTTACAACAATGGCTGTTAAAACGGTGAACGTTTGTATGCCAATCAGTTGGTTGGTCAAAATCTAGTTGAAAACATCGTGTGCATCGTTAACGCACATATTAAAATGAACACCAATTATTAAGGTGCGCCTAATCATCGTATATATAAGAGGTTGAGTCCGTAGGCTGGTCGGTCAGCGTTTAACGCTTATGCTTGGAATAATAACGTTTTGTCAACCTGGATCACTTCTCTCGCACTTCTGTTACAAGGATCCAAATATATAGCAGGTTCAATCTACGAGCTGGGTGTTTCTATAAGAATAATTTCGAAAGTACCAAACATCTTTGCTTGCAGAGTAAACCTCTTGATTTTTTTGGAAAATCCTCGTGACCTGCAATGAGACGAAAGAGCGTAGTCTCAGCAGTAGACAACAGCATATCTTGTTTATACTAAACATGAGTATATTTATAATACTTATTCTTGTAACACTATTAGTACTTCTTATTACAATACTGCTGGGTTAGTAAGATGTTCGAGTTAGTATTAACTATGATACGAACAGTTCATGTATTCCAATTAACAGATTACACAACTATTATCGGCACAATAGCAACTCAATTAGGTGAGACAAATACTTAAAATAGATATTCCCTCTTTCAGTTGCTGGAATCCTTCCGATTTCAAAACTCAAAAATCCTTCCGATTTCAAAACTCAATTCTGCAACTGAAAACTTTACTTCAAATTTGTAGTCAAAGTTTTTTTAAGTAAAAAGGGGACTTATTGTTGTAGACCCGTGCTAGGGGTCACAAAGATAACAACCACAAATTGTGACAGGTTAAAATATACAATGTATTTATTCATAGCAATACAGTAACGCCACTAAATGTGGTAGGAGATGACCGTATTCCTACCATGCGGTAAAACATGAATAGGAATGTCCTCGATATTTAACACCTACCCACTATAGGAGTATGTGACACAAGGTCGGAAAGTGGGATTTGAAAAGCCAGCGCCCGAGAACGTGAGCGCTTTAGCCATTAAAAATTGCCTGGACAGCCCCGTCGGCATTCCCCGGTAGGGGCGCCTCAGGCAGTGAGCTATCAACTTACTCCTCCCCAAAGAGGAGAGGCAAAGCCTGGGAGGGTGGACCTCCTAGAACTGCACAGGACAGACCCATAGACCGGCGGAATCATGCCCCGAAGGCCAAGACAACACCGGTCTATAGGGTGTAGTATCCATCGGAACAGATACCACACGTGGACACTCACATGATAGGAATGTCCTCGATATTTAACACCTACCCACTATAGGAGTATGTGACACAAGGTCGGAAAGTGGGATTTGAAAAGCCAGCGCCCGAGAACGTGAGCGCTTTAGCCATTAAAAATTGCCTGGACAGCCCCGTCGGCATTCCCCGGTAGGGGCGCCTCAGGCAGTAAGCTATCAACTTACTCCTCCCCAAAGAGGAGAGGCAAAGCCTGGGAGGGTGGAGCTCCTAAAACTGCACAGGACAGACCCATAGACCGGCGGAATCATGCCCCGAAGGCCAAGACAACACCGGTCTATAGGGTGTAGTATCCATCGAAACAGATACCACACGTGGACACTCACATGATAGGAATGTCCTCGATATTTAACACCTACCCACGTAAGGAGTATGTGACACAAGGTCGGAAAGTGGGATTTGAAAAGCCAGCGCCCGAGAACGTGAGCGCTTTAGCCATTAAAAATTGCCTGGACAGCCCGGTCGGCATTCCCTGGTAGGGGCGCCTCAGGCAGTAAGCTATCAACTTACTCCTCCCCAAAGAGGAGAGGCAAAGCCTGGGGGGGGGGGTGGACCTCCTAGAACTGCACAGGACAGACCCATAGACCGGCGGAATCATGCCCCGAAGGCCAAGACAACACCGGTCTATAGGGTGTAGTATCCATCGGAACAGATACCACACGTGGACACTCACAAGATAGGAATGTCCTCGATATTTAACACCTACCCACTATAGGAGTATGTGTCACAAGGTCGGAAAGTGGGATTTGAAAAGCCAGCGCCCGAGAACGTGAGCGCTTTAGCCATTAAAAATTGCCTGGACAGCCCCGTCGGCATTCCCTGATAGGGGCGCCTCAGGCAGTAAGCTATCAACTTACTCCTCCCCAAAGAGGAGAGGCAAAGCCTGGGAGGGTGGACCTCCTAGAACTGCACAGGACAGACCCATAGACCGGCGGAATCATGCCCCGAAGGCCAAGACAACACCGGTCTATAGGGTGTAGTATCCATCGGAACAGATACCACACGTGGACACTCACAAGATAGGAATGTCCTCGATATTTAACACCTACCCACTATAGGAGTATGTGACACAAGGTCGGAAAGTGGGATTTGAAAAGCCAGCGCCCGAGAACGTGAGCGCTTTAGCCATTAATAATTGCCTGGACAGCCCCGTCGGCATTCCCCGGTAGGGGCGCCTCAGGCAGTAAGCTATCAACTTACTCCTCCCCAAAGAGGAGAGGCAAAGCCTGGGAGGGTGGACCTCCTAGAACTGCACAGGACAGACCCATAGACCGGCGGAATCATGCCCCGAAGGCCAAGACAACACCGGTCTATAGGGTGTAGTATCCATCGGAACAGATACCACACGTGGACACTCACAAGATAGGAATGTCCTCTGTTTGAGTCTTTGCAACCATGGTATTTATTATAGATGGTTGCTTCCATTAGTTCTTCAATAGGGGTGATTTGTACCCCACAACACTCATCTATACCGAACATTTTATCATTTTTTATATTATAATTCATAAGACACTCATTGATTGATGAGTGTGGTTTTTCTTTTAAACGTCGTGTGGATTGGCTAATTCGTATACAAATTACTGTTTTCTTATGGGTCACGTTAACAAGTCTATATACACTCAAACGCCTCTTTAACCATTTTAACTTCCAAGGTTGAACTCGGTTAACGAATGACACCATTACGATACTTGTCCGAGAAGGAAGTCGCGAGTGAAGCCAAACCCTACAAGGGCAAAGCAAGCAACTACTGAGGCATAAGAGTGCACACTTATTAACAGTGCACTCTTCATATAAGATACGTTTACGCGAATGCACGTCTTCGCAAACATTTATTTTCTTTATTTATTTTTACTGTTCGTATATTATTCTTTATTTCATGCCTAATTAAACTGTTAAATCAATATATTTGAAGAGACCATTAATAGAGTTTCTAATTTTTTCTTATGATGGGGGAGAGAATTTAGGCAGAGCCTATTTTAGAGATACATTTTTAAGAAGACAATTTTATGTAGTATTACAATGTGAGAGAGCGGGTGATATGATTAAAACAAACGAAATAATGAGTACAAAAGCATAAATTCACAAAGAAGAGATATTTTATATACGTTTAAAATAAAACCTTACATAGATAGTAAAACATAAATTGGTTGTCCATGTTTTTAGTGTCCTTGCTTCTACACGGGTGATTTATTAGTTTAGATATCGAGGAAGTGTGAGTTGATAATTTAAGAGCTGTTAATCTTACATGAGTCTGAAAACCTCTAATCAAAGTTTTCCCAATCAATTCTAAAATGTTCACTTGATTGGAAGTAAGTAATAAGAGGCAATGTTCATTTGTTTTCATTGTTTAATCTTCATTAAGAAATGTTAGAATTATCAAAATAAATATTCAATAAGTGTGTACATTTGTTTTCGATGAGCTGACGACAGGTTGAAAGAGATAATACACTGTGTGTGCGTGTGTACGTTAGTGTCGACATGAGTATGCTTATGACGGTGTGTCTGCGTGAGTTTAGAAAACGATTATTTGCTTTGCCTATTGCTCGACAGAGGGGCGAGGAAAGCTAACGAAATGACAATATTAGATCTGTTGTGAACTTTGGCTCAAACGGTTTGTTGAAGAAACGTTCTAGCTTTTTATTTACTCGGGATGAATTAAAACAGAAAATTTGATGAAATCAGAGAAATGCATCTGATTGTCTTAAAATATGTTTATCTGGTTCTATTAATTCAGGTGAGTGCATGCGTCGAGCCATGTGCGCAGAAAGTGTTTAAGCACTTGTATTTTTAATTTTCGTCTCTATTTATACAAGTATTTAAAAAAAACAATGTTCTCCAGAAGCTATCCCTATTCACATTCCGGTGCGTATTTTCAAGTGAGAAAATACAATGTTCATGCTGAGATACAAATCTGAACACTTTTGTGTGATTCAGTATGCTTAGCGACATTTGATATTACCCAACGAGCCAGCAATCATATCGTATTCCTTTGTGTTCTCTCTTTTTTTCTCTTGCCACGAACCTCTACTTTACATACAGCAACTTTTGACAGAAATAAATCTCCGCCTCTGGTATAATTATTCGCTCATAGGTCGAATCACGTAACGGTTTTAATGAAACTATTTAAATTGTATAATTTTAGCTTGTGCACATATCTTCACTATTTCTTCCTGTTTCATAAGCACTTCGATAAGGCATGTCTTTGAAGTGAAATAAGCTCACTTTTATGACGTCACAACTGGCACTGTTTCCCCTAACTTTATTAAGTATGAAGCAGATTTCTCGACGTTCGCTCCTATCTTAGATTTACATAGTGTTTTAAAATATAACCAGACATTTCCATAAAATGTGCTTTACGTCTGTCGGGTTCGTCCGTCAGTTTTTCACGTTTCAGTTGGAACTATCAATTTTATTGTTAAACACGAAGATTAACTAGAGACATTTATAGAATAGCCGTTCTGGTTTTCATTATTCTCTTTTAAAGTTATGGATTGAATGAAAGCAAACGATTGGCTGACCGTTGATCTCATATATGAACTCAGGCCATTTTAGCTGATAATGTATTGAAATGTATTGGCGAACAAATGACGGAAAAATACGAAATCACTTGAAAATGTCCGATTTAGCGTTGGGAAGCCAGACCATGGCATGGTGGATGATAGATAGATACGAGTGAGACAACGTATCACACGGATTTGCCATTTTATTGGTAGGAAGTAAATTCAATTATGTTTATTGCTTTTGTAATAAAGTTTCATCTATTCTCTTAACAATTAATTATGCTGTGAAAGGGATTGGTGTCTGCTGTTTTTTAAGATATAGACATTCTATAACACTTTTCCTATATGTTTCTCCGTTTAAAATAATGAAGATCTTCACATTTGACAAATAAAAATAGCTTAATGGAAAATATTAAATTATTTATATTATGGGTGTTACAACTTTTTATGTTTATATTTCTGACGACTTCCCTTCATCCTTTATAAAAATATTTTTTAATTAAAATTTATTGGATACGTACCTTTCATAAAATACATGAGATTTGTATCGCAGTAAAAGGTTCGTTTCTAAAATAATGCCTCGTTGTCAACTTGTATGCTGTCTCCGCGTGAATTTCTTTTGGGGGCGGGGATGGGGGACGGCAATGAACATTTATGTTTCTTGTTAATATCTTCCTACGTATCGATCTGGTACTTATTGCAATTAAATTCACATGATACATTTAATTGATTAATATTCATGTAAACACACCCAGATCATCAATTTGTGTTTGTTTAGAATAAATAATGAGTGTAATGATTTTGTTTGTGTGCATATATGAATCGAGATATAGTGGCTACTAGAATGCTTTCGAACTTATATACTATATGTCCTATTTGGTTGAAATAGTTAGCCATTTTAGGGCAGATAATTTTCTCTGATGACAAGGTTATAGTTATTAAATAAGAGAATAAAATATCAGTCTCTAAATAGTAGTGATTTTGAATGAATATCTAAGTCGATAACGAACGATAAAAAAACAAATAGAGAAACGCACATGGATGCTGCACATAGATGCTGCACATGGATGCTGCGACTTCGACCTTTATTATTAAACATCTCCAGTAGTTTATATACGAGCACTGAAGAGAGCCACCGCCCAAAATAAAGTATATTGTACAGGAGCATTTCTTCAATATAGTTGTAGTAAGTCGAAAAGATGCTATGCTTGAAATAAAACCAAAGTTTTTGTAGATCTGTTCTTCCTAATATTTTACATGGTGTAAAGCAAATAAAAATAGTTTCTACTATAGATCTAACCTCACACTATTTATCTATCACAAGTACTTTATATTATAAAATTTGTATTCAAACTATTAAAACTTTATAATAAAATAAATAAATAAGTATATATATATATATATATATATATATATATATATATATATATATATATATATAGTCTCGGAAGTATGTCAACCATTAAAACTATATAAGCTAAGAAAAACAAAAAATAAAACCGTAAGTCCGAAGTCGTTCAGAGGAAAATCACTCATGTAAGTCAATTTAATTGTTACAGTTATGATATTAGTTTGCTTCTAACATTATTTAAGGGATCATCTGTTTCGGGAATTTAAAAACGAGACAGTATTTAATTTCATGGCTTCCCAGCATAGTTAATCAGACTCCACTTCCTTTAAAAGACAAAAACATAAACGTTCCGTATACTAAATCTAAGTTATCTTCCGTATAAATGTTTTGCTAACTTATATTAGTTATTAAAAAATAGAAAGAAAAGAAGTTCTACTTACCTGTGTTGTTCGTCTGTCTAATAAAATTTATCCGTTACTTACAAAAATGTTGCTGCATTTTAAAGTGTTTAGACAAATCTATTACACTACTTTTTAGGTGATTAACGTATTTTTGGTTTTAGTTTTATATTACAAATATAAAAAATATCAACGTGTCAAAATATTAAAAAAAAAATTTTTAATCAAATATATATACATATATATACTTTTCGTCCTGTTTTCTCCCCTCCTCTTTCTCCGCCTCATCCCCCTTTGTTGTTTAATTCCTTGTCATCAATTTAAAATAAATACTAATATTCCTTGCCCACTCACAGCGTTCATAAGCTTAACTGTCGATTTTTTCTCTCCTACTTCCTCTTCTTCTTTTTTAACTGACAGTGTTTCCAATCGGCGTTCATAAGTTAACTGTCGATTTTTTCTCTTTCTTCTTCTTCTTCTTTTTCTTCTTCTTTTTTAACATTTCTTTCTTTCTTTATCCCTTTCAACTGTTTATTACACGTAACTATTTTTTATATAATTAGTATTGTGGTATATATAGGTTTATACATATTCTACATTATTTTTATTTAGATAGCTTTGGATGTGCCCTATCAATTTATTTTGATGAATTTGATAAGACTTAAAAGCATCAGGATGGCGAGTAATTGCCTTATTTAATTGTCTAAATATTTTATTTTGATCGCCACCTTGTTTAATCATTCTTATTATTTGGTCAGAAATTGAGGGAATAAAATCTACATATTTAAAGGTAACACGAGCAATCCTCAGAAATTCGGACATAATACTCCCGTAAAAGATATACACAGAGCAAGTACTATTTTTATGTGGCATCCGCACGATACGAAAAGGGAATGAATTTCTTTCATCAAACAGTTTATAGATAAATATTTTATCTTCAATGTTTATATCCAAATCAAAAAAAGTAGCTTGTGTTCCCTTATGGTCACAGTTCAATTTTAACTCTTTAGGATATATTAAATGTTTAGTATTTTCAAACTCATCGCTATCATTAATGCAAACAAGGTCGTCAATATATCGCCTACATCCATGATAACTATACGCTCTAGATATATCATTTTTTATTAATGATGATATACACATATATTCAAGCCTATGTAAATATAGATTTGTCTAAAATGGAGAAGGATTCAAACCTATTGGAATACCTACTGTTTGGAGTAGTACTTTATTTCCTATTTGAAAGTAACTCTCTTTTACAAGGTGACTTATAAGCATTGTCAGACTAGTTTTGGACACACTCGTCTTACCATTTTTAGTTTTACACCAAAAGGCTTTAGATTTTGCAAAATCTATGTATTTATCTTTTCCTCCTGCAAAAGCTAAATCTATAGTATTACCTAATTCTTTAATAAGTTCTTTATGTGGTATTTTTGTATATAATGTACTAAAATCATATGTCGAAATTGATTTATATAAGTGTGGACACGAGATTACATTCTTTGTATGTCCTTACAGCCCCACCATAGTACGACACACACAAAGAAAGCATACGAAAATATACAGAATCTAAAGGAATTCGGATTGATAAAAATCAAAATGGTATAAATATTGTAACATGTATGATTAAAACTTATGTTGGGACGAACACCAAAATACATATAACACATTTATATATATATATATATATATATATATATACTAAACTAGATGGAAATGGAAAAGTCATACATGTTATGCATTGCTAAATACTTTAGACATTGAGTAATACGTCTAGTCAGGGGAGAAAACTCATAGGTTGTTTTTGTACATTACTCAGTTGTTTAGCTTAGATTTAGTATATATTAATTATCATAAATGTGCAAGGAAACTAATAAACAATTATGAAAATCAATTCAAATTCTACGTATGAGTTTCGAGAGAGGAAAGATTTAGTGCTTAACTCAAGGGTAAAAAACAATCACCCTAAACATCGATATTAAGAAATAACTCAAATCAACGAATGTTATTGAGAATTAAAATACGTGAAAGATAAAATGATTAAAATTATCAAGAAGAATAGAAGAATATTTAAAAATTTATCATGAAGAGAGTAATTCACTAAAACAAATTATTTTAGAAATAAGACATTCTTAGAATTTAACAAATGAAAGGTCTATAAAATGAGAAAACAATCTGGAAACAATAGAAAATTAAAAGTCTAACAACTCTAATCAAAGCCTACACAAATAGTCTAACACCTCTCTATATTCCGTATGATATATATATATATATATATATATATATATATATATATATATATATATATATATATATATGTCAGAAAATAGAGAAAGCAGTTAAAACGCGCATTTTTTACGTATAAATCTATAGAAACAGATTGGGTGTACAACCCAATACATTCAGTTGCATTTTTAGTAAAAAAGTAGTCTTTAAACAGACTAACGTGTATGGATTCCCTGAATATAAAATACTAAAACTACATTTTTGTAATCATTGGGAAATAATTCGGTCATGACGACTTTTATGATGGCGATATTTCCAAAAATGACTTAAATAATATGTTTCGGAATTTTTTAGATGACGATTTATAATTTGTAGAATTTGGAATATTCGGGCTATTGTTCTCATCTTGGGTGTTTTTATCACAACGTTTCGGTCGATGTAACCTCCGACCTTCTTCATGTGTATTTTGTCGAACTCGGGAATCTTTCTGTCGAACTCGGGAATCTGGACGAAATTTCGAACGGAATCATTTATTAATACACGGGGTCATCATGCTCTCGTCCCAATGACTTACTTAGCAGACCTAGTATATAATTCCATACAGTATGCGAACCTATAATTATAAATAATAGATACGTAGTTATCTATAGTGATAAGTAGTTAGATAAAAAACAAGAATAGGTTCAAGGCCCTCTAAAATCATACTAGAATTGTCCGCAAGGACCCGTGGCGCAGTGTATATAAGTACAATTCAGTTTAAAGTGACATTCACATGAAGGTTGAAGGTTCAATATTCAGTGCGGACGATACGAAGAATTGCGAATCACTGAAGACTTCTTCCCATTCATGGCAGATGGAACGAGAGCATCTTACACCCGTGGATTTAATAAAGGGTTCCGTTCGAAATTTCGTCCAGATTTCACAGTTTGACAAAAAGATTCCCGAATTCGACAAAGTACACCTGAAAAGGTTGAATGTTACGTTGTGATAAAAACACCCAAGATGAGAAGAGTAGTCCGTATACATCAAAATCTACGACTCAAATAATGTAAGGGCGATGAATCTTTGCAGCTTAAAATATAACCTATCTCCTTTATATTATTGTAGTTACTTTTGTGCATTTTTGCATTTCTCTTTCTCTTCTTTATCTCTTCTATAAATTACAAAAACCTTGTGATCACTTCGTTTGTATACAAGTTTTAAAAAGTATAATTGGAGAATATATAAAGTGCGTCGTTTTACTTATACAATGCTTAATTTTATAACACAAAGTTAATATAGAGAATCGAAAAGAAACACGAAAATAGAGGAATCTTATTATTAAATAATACCCCTATATATTCAAAGTAGAATGTTACTTTATAGTTTATATACAAATGTATATGTTATACACTCTAAATAAAGTTCTAAATCTTAGAAGACTTTATCTTTTATACATATAGTTTATATACAAAGTTATATGTTATACAATCTAAATAAACTTCTAAATCTTAGAAGACTTTATCTTTTATACATATAGTTTATATACAAAGTTATATGTTATAAAATCTAAATAAAGTTCTAAATCTTAGAAGACTCTATCATTTATACATATAGTTTATATACAAAGTTATATGTTATACAATCTTAATAAAGTTCTAAATCTTAGAAGACTCTATCTTTTATAGATATAGTTTATATACAAAGTTATATGTTATACAATCTTAATAAAGTTCTAAATCTGAGAAGACTCTATCTTTTATACATATTTAAGATCATACTTCTTTCTTCATCTATATTTTTCAGATATTTATTTATTTTAAAATCTAATTCAAACAATAGATGCTATTAAAAGACAATTGCACCGAATCGCTAGAGGAATAACGGTACTAGTCGTATTGCTTTGTTTCATGGAATCATGACATTTTAATTGAAGCATTAACAAAATAATAAAATACAATGCTTTCAAACAGTTCTGCAGATTCGTCTATCCAGACATCCAAATATGAAGATCAATTCTTCTCATCCCGGCAACGTAGAGAAGTGTTAATTTCTATGGGAGTTTGCTTATTACTGACTGTAGTAAGGAACGAACCCTCAAACCTCGTAATATTCTAAATAGAAGTTATTTAACTTTAACAATCTCGGTCTGAGACTAGAGACATCCAATTACGCTCACTCTTCCTGGTAGGGCAAAATAAGGAATCTTTCGCGGAGAAGTCACAGCCTCATTGCGTAATAGTTTAAGGCGCTGATTTGCAATCAGTTCTAAGTAACATTACTTTTGTTGTTAAGATTCACTGCTTATTGCAGGTCATAATACAAAACAATAACATTAAAATATAAAAATATATTCCCGTGGATTAAATAAGTATAAAGTTCTGAAATCTTGTCTAAATTCCCGAATTTTACATAAAAATTCCCAAATTCTATAAAATATACGTGATAAGGTTCGAAGTTATATTACTTTGGTTGTTAAGATTCACTGCTTACTGCAGGTCATAATAATAAACAATAACATTAAAATATAACAATATATTCCCGTGGATTAAATAAGTATTAAGTTCTGAAATCTTGTCTAAGTTCCCGAATTTTATATAAAAATTCCCGAATTCTATAAAAGGGGGTACAGTTCGAAGTTACATTGCCCGAAACATTGCGGAAATAACACGCAAAGTCATAAAAATTTCAATAATAAATCCAATAGTATAATTTATACGACTGAACTATTAATGCGTTTATATACCTATTCCAACACATATTTCTAGTACGCTTTCTCATAAAATACCGTGTATTTTGCGTCAAATTTATTCATGAAAAATGACCTTTTGTGGAATTGTGTGGTTTAATGTTGAATATATACTCTATGTGCGGTGGTTGACGGGCACGAATGTGTAAGTACTTGCAATATACTGACGTATTAAAGCATGCATTGTGTTGCTAAAAAATCGAACTTATTGTTGTCAAGTCTGTATATAAGAAAAAATATATTTTTTACTTTCATTTTACTATGACACAATCTCATTCGTCACCCCGGCACATACAGCTCTCGCTGTCCGTGTCGATCTTCTGAGACCAGAAGTTGTCAAGTGCGCGCCTATGTTCTTGACATGACTCTATGGGAATTGTGAGCTGAGAAGTCTGCGATAAGCAAGACACATCTAATTGCCGTTTTCTTATCTTTTAGATGTATATCTAGCAGAGGTCTTGTCCGTTAGAATTATAATCTTTTTTGGTCTTTTACACTAGAGTTTAAAATGGCATTTTTGAGCCCGTATTCAATGCAACTATCATCATCGTCGTTTAAATATTAAATAGACTTTCTTTAACTCACTAAATATAATATATTTTTGTTCTGTCAGGTTTAGAATATCATATATAGATGCGTCCACCCTAAAATCTGAAATAGCATTTTCAACATTAAACGCTCAAATTCAATACACGCGTTTCATGACTACACGTTTGTACCTGTAACTGAACAAAGTATCAAAATTTCGACAAACCATAAAAGACTCAATGAAATCATTGAACGAGAACCATTTTAAAAATAACGAGGGTATTCAATAATTTTAGTGAAGTGATATATATGCAGTATCTATCAACAATTTATTTTTACAAATATGTAGTCATTTAATATCTATTTGCATTGATCAATAGTCATTTTTCTAATAAATCCATTTTAAGAGATTTTAATCGTGAACGGATAAACACATGGCTTAGCCAACAAATATTCACATAAATACGTCTTATGAAGTGTATGCATTTTTTTTTAATTTGCTCATTTTTGAAATGATCGTTTTATGTTTTATGTGCTGTCATCGACACACATAAATACGTAAGTACTAATAATATACTGACACATTTTATTGTTTATTTAAAAAGATAGTTTCAAGTCTGTAATACAACTGTGAATAAGTATATTCTATAAGTTTTAAATTTTCTATGAAACAATTTTTTTCATCGCTTAGGTATATACTTCCGTATTGATCTTCTGATTACCATAAATTGTGAGTTGTGTTCCTGCTTCTTGGCACGACAAGATTTGGAATTGACACTGATAAACAAGAGATATCTTCGAAAAGCAAGTCACATCTTATTGAAGTTTTACATTTTGAAACTTTATCTTGAATTAATTATTTATCATGAGAAATGTCAGTTTTGAAATGTGTACAAATAAATCTTAGAATTAAGATGTATTTTTGAAAATTAAATTCGAAACATTTATTAAACTATACATTTTTCGGCTCAAGTAATTAACAGTTAACCCCATTTAAGTGTTAATTTTAAGGAATTTAAATTATACATACATGTTTACGATTTGTTATGTATATATATATATATATATATATGTATGTATGTATATGCAAACATTGTTAAAAATAACATAATTTGTTTGTTCAATTATCCCTTTTTTCTGTTTCCAATTTTTCTAATGGTATAGTAGTTTGTATTAAAATAAAAAGATTAATAAAAATGTTCCATAGGTTTCACAGCCTTCACGAAAAAAAGCTGGAATGAGAAGAGAATAAAAAAACGGTTGAGAAAAGCGAATAGAACGTTTTCCGCATTATTCGAAAAAGTTGTTGACGATTAAACATCCAGCGTTGCTGGATGTAATCGCAGAACATATATATATATATATATATATATATATATATATATATATATATATATATATAGTAACAGAGAGAGAGACAAGTAAATACTGATAAAGAGTGTAAATATAATCTATCTATATTATCAGTTGATCAAAGCAAAGTGTTTCAAATAAAATGCATCTATTATTACTTCTTTAAGACATGGCTTTTCAATATATATATATAAGGTGGGAAAGAAAGTAATGTCGTATTTTTTACTTCATCATTTTGCAGCCTCTTAAGTTGTACACAGTTGTAGATTTGTTAGTGAATTGTTGTGTTTATATCTTGCTTTCCATTTCAGATATAGTAATAAGTTGAAAAATACTAACTGTAACGCTCTCAGTCGTCAACAAATTGGTATTAGTGAGAAGCATCTGATACATTGCATGCTCTATAAATTCAAAATTAAAGAGACTCAGCTTCAGAAGCTACAAGGAATATTCGAACTGTCTATGAGATAAATGTTCTGAATGATCCAACATGTAAACGGTGGTTTGCAAAATTTTCTTCTGGAGACTTTAACTAGTCAGATCGGCGACGTACGGGTAGGCAAAAATCAATGGTTAAAGACGCCATTAAAGACGCTGTGTTGGCCAATCTAAAGTTAACCAGCAGAGAATTACCTCAACACTACAATACAACCCATATCACAATTATTTCATGCCTTCACGAGTTAGGTAAAGTTTCAAAACTTAGACTGTTGGTTTTCCACGATTTGATCGACGCTCAACGAAATCAAAGATTGACTGTTTGCACATCTTTGCTTTCAAGGAATCATTGGAAACAATTTTTACAAAGAATTGTGACTGGAGATTTTTAACAAATGGGCTCTTTACAAGAATACCGAGCGCAAAAGACCGAAACACCAGTTCACATCCTGTTCCAAAACAAGGACTACACCCAAAGAAGGTTATGCTCTCTTTATGGTGGGGCATGAGAGGACTGATTCATGATAAGTTACTAGTGCCTAATCAAGCAATCACAGCAGTTATATATTGTTCGCAGCTGGATGATCTAAGAATTCATCTATAAAGAAAAACAACGACCAGCATTACTCAATAAGAAAAGTGTAGTGCTTCAGCATGCTAATGGAGATCTAACACAGCATAACTCACTCAGGAAAAGGCCATGAGTTTCAATTAAGAAGGTTGCTTCATCCGCCGTATTCCCTTACATGGCTTCATCTTTTCCGGTCGTTGCAGCAATAATATTTATCAAAATTACGACCAACTAAAAAATGACTAAAATGTTTCTTTCTCTCAACGCTTTTTGAACAAGAAGCTAGTTGATCGTTGGACAGAAGTCATAGAAAATGA
Source organism: Sepiola atlantica (assembly GCA_963556195.1). Classification (NCBI taxonomy): domain Eukaryota; kingdom Metazoa; phylum Mollusca; class Cephalopoda; order Sepiida; family Sepiolidae; genus Sepiola; species Sepiola atlantica. The sequence continues at coordinate 17,916,079 of OY744521.1, read as the reverse complement.
GGGAAATTATTGTATAGATTAAAAATGACCTAATGTAAATGTTTCAGATGAAATAAATGTGTTGGAAAAAAAAAACAACATTACTTTCTTTTCAACCTGATATATTAGCTATATTATTGTTGTATGTTACATGTTAATCCAATGAAAATCCAGTGTTCTATATAAAGTGCTCAATTACAAGTAGAGTAGTTCTTTTAGTTTACCTTTTTTAACTGTACAGACATTATTCGTTACACATGTCCTTTGGCTGTGATCTATTTATGAGAACCAGCTTCACCAGACCTTCGGAAAAACTGTATTACATTATATATATATATATATATATATATATATATATATATATATATATATATATATATATATATACATATATATATATATATGTATATATATATATGTATATATATATACACGTATATGTATATATATACGTATATGTATTTATATATATATATGTATATGTATTATATATATATATATATATATATATATATATATATATATATATATATATATATATATATATATATACATATATATATATATAGTGATGCAGGTTGTATTGATTTTTTGACAAACCGTACAGACTGTCTTGCTTAAAAACTAGACATTTGAAGCTTGAGGATACAAAATGTAATTAAATCGTGAAAGTTAACATGCAGTGAATATTAGACACAGAGTGGAGTTTGCATTGGAATAGCTACTTAAGGTGCAACGAAAAATATAAAATTCACTTAAAAGTTAAAGTAAGCTAAACTTCTTAGTAAAACCTTTAAACGTGTATTAACTAATGGAGGCAGGTGCTAGAAGTATATAGAAAAACAAAACCTAATAATGTATTTGCTAATTAGTTGATTGCTTGAAGTGAATAGGGAAGTATATATATATATATATATATATATATGTATATATAACCTTTGTTTGTAAAGCCTAACGATTGGCTACGAGAACAATAAAGAAACGTTGATGAGTCATCCTAGAGAAAACAAAACAATAGAATAGAAACTAGAAAGTAAAATAAACCGAAGCTTTCTTCGTGAGAAACTAACTTTTTGCATTTTAGTCTAACGATTCCCTCCGGAGATGAAACGCGGAAGTCAATGTGTTGCTTAATTGCCATAATATATATTTTCATTACTTACTAGTGTATATATATATATATATATATATATATATATATATATATATATATATATATATATATAAGTGTATGTGGGTGTTGTTAAAATAAGGGCGCCTATTAATTCGACGCAACAAAAAAACATGGATGAGTCATCCCTATACACAACAGAAATAAGAGAATAAGAAGTATAATCAACCAAACCTTTGTTTGTGAGAACCCTTCTATTGTGTAATGGAAACATTAGCCTACGGGAGAGAATAACAAAGCATCTGATTGGTTAACAAACTAGACTTAACACTACGTGTGTATATGAAGACACCCGGCAACACAAACTCTATTACCTACGGGGATGAAATACGGAAGCCTCTGTGTAGCTTACATGTATGTTCATAACGTACTACTTAGCTCTACTCACGTATTGAGCACTTTTGAGGTAAATACTGAAGATCGATACATAAAAAAGTATATCTTATTATAACATTTCATGTGGATTATGATATATAAATACATATATATATATATATATATATATATATATATATATATATATATATATATATTATAATATTAAATGAAGTAATAAAATAAGGTGTCAATCAAATTTTATTAGAATTCAAAGTTAATGCAAAGCATCCTGTTTGTATCTTGGAGTGATGTCCTTCCTGATTATGCTTCTCAACTTGTATGACCTGGATGGACTGTATGGATTCAACAAAAGTATGTTTTTGGATTGATATGTTTGATGTTATGTATTTTTATGTATTTGTGTATATAATTTTATATATTTTCAAAGCGTAATTTTATTACCTGTAGTAGTATAACTGCGGTAATGGTCCTCTGAAGAGAAGAATTATCTTTGAAAACTCATGAGCTAAGGACTTAAGGATGCTTTGCATGCACTTTGAATTCTAATAAAATTTGATTGACACCTTATTTTATTACTTCATTTTATATTATAATATTAAAGCTCTATCCAGTATATTCAGTTTTTTATCCGGTTGTTTCACTAATTATAAGATATTAGTTGACGCTTATATCTTTTGTTGGATTGCTTCATATATATATATATATATATATATATATATATATATATATATAATATGTGTGTTTTTCGTTCACATTTTAAGTATTGCATGGAAAGTTAATAAAATTGAAATAAAAGCCAAATTAGCAATACAAGATTAATTTATTTTTTTTTTTTTTTTTCTTACATTAATCCTATCGATTACGGAATAAAATTCCTTCTTCAGGGGTGACCAGTATAGAGTCATTTTTTCTTTTTTTTTTTTCATCAAAAAACAAGAATAAAGAAACTTATTTCTTTGTTACTTTGATAAACGTCTTTGATGGTACGACGTCATCGCCTTGATGTTATGAAATGGCGGTAGGATTCAAAACCGGTGTCGAACGAGAGATGCGCTGGCACGCTGTCGAGTAATATGTGTGTTTTTCGTTCACATTTTAAGTATTGCATGGAAAGTTAATAAAATTGAAATAAAAGCCAAATTAGCAATACAAGATTAATTTTTTTTTTTTTTTCTTACATCAATCCTATTTATATATATATATATATATATATATATATATATACATATATATATATATATAGAGAGAGAGAGATAGAGAGAGATAAAGAGAGAGAGACACATAGAGAGAGAGAGAGAGATATCACTATATATTTATCTCTTAAATTGAAGTTCAATTGCACAAAATGAGAAACCAGTGCTTAAACATCAATGTAGTTACCTATGTACCTCATAAAAAAGGTGAAACATTGTCTTTGTAAAATTAGAAATGAATATTGGCGGATTTCGATGAAATTATCATAATGTATCTATTTATACTTTCATATATATTTTTGTTGGAGTCATATTACTTTTTCGTTATAAGTGTATATAATGCATTGTGTATATGTTAACCCTTCTTCCTTGAAATAAAATATCGGCTAGAAAGTATTCGCAACGATAAAATCTTCTTTTATCTTTTAATATTTGATTTCTTTAGAAAGTGCCAGTACCAAACTTTTTCCTCTCATCTACCTACTCTCATTAATTCTATATTATTTCACCTGTTAATCTCTTTCCACCTTCTTTAACTCTATCATACGAAAGTGTGACAAACATACAAAGATATAAACACAGCCTGCGACTGTCTATATAATACTTCAACCGTATGTATATTACATTATTAAACCTACCCGAATTACAAAAAAAAAACAAAAACTATAGTGCTTTTCCATTTAACGGCTTCTCCTGCTGCTAAACGGTGTCTGAAATCGGAGATGCACACAGAGATAATTGGAGGCATATCTATGCGAAGACCACTGGGAACTAAATGTGTTTAAGACAAAAGTGTTAAGTCTATCTGCAGCTAGATTTCAGACGATGAATATCGATGAAGGACATTAGAGAAGAAAATATACGCGCTATGCATATTAATATTATAGGACAATAGTAGATTCAAAACCTTTTTTTTTCGATATCACTTCACGATATCATGGCACTGTATCAGAGTGTTATGATTCAGTCTTTGATTTCTTCAGCAATGGTTTTACATGATATTTACATTATTTGCTAACCAAGTCAGAGCAACAGATATTGAAACAATGGCGGCTGGGTATCTTAATATTCATTTAAGGAGGATTCGTACGATTGGTTTGGAGCTTCCTACGATGTTATTTCTCTTTCAATATATCTGATCGCTCTTTTAGTGAATAACATTAAATAGTATGTCGATGTTATGTACAGGTTCTGTCTGAGAGGAAATAGATGTAGAGACATGTACAGAGACGTACACACATGCAGATAAAGTATAGTAAAACTTATCTATTCATAAACAGTTGGTAATCAATATATATATATATATATATATATATATATATATAGTAGTAATTGGTAGTTTGCAAGAAACATTGCTGGGAGTAATAATAAAAGTTTTAAAAAGCTTGAAGGCTATGCAGAGTTGTTTCGTTTTTGTTCTGCACGACGTCCAGCGATCCGGAACTCTTCATTGCCTTCAACCTTTTCAAAACTTTTATTATATATATATAATACTATTTTATAAATAAATATTAATTATGTATTACCTACCGACATTGATGTTTCATGCTTACGCAATCTTCAGTGATTCGCAGTCAAGAGTCTTACTCGTTGGCCACCGCCAATTAGCTTATAAGTTAAGAGAAATTTAAATTTGTAAAAGCCAAGTCGGCGGGTATTTACAACGAGCAGCGAAGAATGATCAACAACAACAAATCGTGTTAGATCTCGCAATAAAGCCAGTGGTACTGTTTGTTATTAAACTCTCTCAGAGTGACCGACCTGAGTAAAGGGGATATAGAATACTATTTTATAAATAATTATTAATTATTTATAACCTACAGACATCGATGTTACATACTTACGATATCTTTAGTATGTATACATAGGTGTTACTGACATGCCGGTATGAACTTATACTATACCTACATCTAAACACGGACTAGAATAGATACACTTACCAATACGCACATAGCCGCCGTACAGAACACAGACGTTAACCTATCATAAGTTAACACATCGACATGAAAACATCGAAATCTTTAAATCAGACACATGAGTGACGCGGCATATACACTGCAGGAATCCTAAATCCCCCCAAAGAACACACACATACGCATTCTTAAAATAGTGTGGATATATTCCGATAGACACAGTAGATGTTACCGAGAAAAAAGGGCATGCGTTTGTGTGTTCTTGCACACTAGTACAAGAATGAGTTCATACCAGCAAGTCATAAACAGAAATTAATATTTTTCCCGCACAACAGAAAGAAGACAAACACGAAAAATTGCAGACGATTAATAAAAACTAAATCCCTCACACACACACACACACACACACACACACACACACACACACACACACATACACACACAAACAAACAACACACGCACACACACCCAAGAAGGAGGATACATACAGAAGAGCACATAGTATAACATAAGAACACAGATTATATATCGTATAAAGATTCATTCACCCGACCAAAGGTTAACAGGGCCACTCAGACATCCCTACTAGACACACACATACACGCTTCAGTGAAATAAAGACATCGATGTTTCTAGTAAATATAGCCATGTTTTTTTAATTACTCCAAAGACAAAAAAACACCCATATCTTCAGAGAATGGCAAACAAAAACACACATGCATATAGAACATTCAATAAAATATTCTTTTTTAGTATTTTTAAATCAGTAAACATACAAGCACGTATAGCTTTCAAACGTAAAATCTAAACACAAAATATTAAAAATGTAAACGAATTTATTTGGAAAACATAACATTTTAAAAATAACATTTTGGTAGCCTCACTTTTAATATATATATATATATATATATATATATATATATATATATATATATATGTTTCGAAGTACACACATTATATAGTTTTTTTTAAATAAAAGCGTAATTTTAGTCTCCGGGAATTTAGACTCGAGAGATCTTTCGTCCAACATCTCAGCAAGTGAAATCGTTGACGTACACAATGTAAAATGCAATATGTAATTGAATAAATTGAGTAAAAGCGTTTAAAAGTCAGATTTTAAAGAGCAAAGAAAGAATGGTGAGTCGTTGATCCGCTTTTGGGAAAGTTAATTAGTCAATTTTATTTTCGGCTTTTAAAAACTCTGCCCTTTAAACGATTTTTTTCGATATATTGAATTATATTAATGTTAAACGCGTACATAATTTTCCCGTCTTTTCTGTTTCTCGTGAATTTTATTTTACATTTTCTATTCTAACGATTTCTTCTGATGAGATGTTAAACGAAAGAGCTCTGGAAAACATATTTTCGGAAACCAAAGTTCCGCGATTATTTAAATTAATTTATATATATATATATATATATATATATATATATATATATATATATATATATATATATATATATATACAAAGATTCTTCAAAAATAGAGAATTCGTCTGTTTAATTATAACGTTTTTTTTATTTTATCAATTTTTTCTGTTGGTATTTTTTGCATAAAAGTAATTAAAAAAATAATGTTCCATAGGTTTCACGGGTTAATGAACGTTTTCACTTCTTCGTCGAATCATACTCAGGTGTAAAAAGCAAAGGAACAAAAAAGCTGGAGAAAGAAGAGAATTAAAAAAAACAGCGGAGAAACGAAAACTTGTAGAACCTATGGAACATTTATTATTATCAGAAAAATTAAAAAAATTTTAAAAAGCTAAAATTATACAATGTTTGCATAATGCTGCCTAAATGCACATAATATATATATATATATATATATATATATATATATATATATATTACTTATCTGATTTTTGCAATAAAACCCGTGTAAGTGATGAACTGTTATTTTGAAAAAGTAGTTTTGAGTGTAAGATGAGAGAAGAAGAATAAAAGCGTCATCGCAATACGGATATAAAGAGTTTTTAATAACGAATGATGATTATGGTTTTTGATTGATTCAGTGGAATGAAGAATTCAGATATATATGCTCTGAATCTTGTAATACAACTTCAGTGAGCTTAGATTGAAAAGATTTCAGATATTATAAAGAATATATATTCTTTGTAAAAACCCATGAATATGTATGTATATCTATCTATCTAGTTATCCATATGTTACATTACAGTCATCAAAACGTAACGTGCCGAAAGAGGGGGGAGAGAGAACTTCTTTATCACTACATCAGAAATCCTTCCAGACTGAGGCATTTCTTCAAAACCACCTCAGCCGTTCGGATCTCATCCTCTCCGGCCGAAAACAACGCGAAATGTTCACGAGAGGATTAATAGCGATTTCAATCTCTCCCCCCAGCACCTCCGATGGTACAGTTTACATCTCTACTCATTCTCATAGTCATTTTCATTAAACGTTTTCATTTTACTCTATAGGTCATTTTACTCTATAAGATTCGACTAGTATATCACTTTTTCTCTATAAAATTCGTAAACACAGTCCTAAATCTTCACTCATCAACTTACGGCATCTCAGCCTTTTTTTCAATTACAAATCTTTTAACGGCATCTCAGGCCTTTTTCATTACGAATCTTTTCACGTCATCTCAACCTTTTTTTAATAAACGTCCTCTGTTCAAACCACTACCGTTTACGGCATCTCAGGCCTTTTTCAATTACGTCTCTTGGAATTACACGTATCTTAAAGTCTTTAAAAAGTTCTCAAACAAATCTCAAATAGATCTCAAAGGTTACCTTAATTTCTTCTGTTCTCCTCCTTGGCCTGTGATTCGTCTAGTCTTCGCTGGCTGCGTCGTCTCGATCAAAGGAAGAAGTATGTCTCAGACAAAAGGAACAAACGAGACACTGATTTTCTTGAGGGGACAATTCACACAAATTTATTTATTCTCAACAACTTTCTTACTCCTCGGTTCGGTTGTCGTCAGGAGGATTCCGGCTTCGATTCTCTCACACTCGGGCTATCTTCTTTTCTTCTGGGGATATCTTTTGGCCCTCCCACAGCGGGGCCCTGCCCGTTTACCGGCTACATTTTCGCAACCGATCTGCACACTTTCGCTTCTAGGCACAGACTGATTCTAAAAACTAAGTTGTTGTTCTCTGTGGTCACGTGATTCTCGTTCCCACGCAGACCAAGGGGACAAAAACCGTCTCACTCTGATCTCTGACTCAAAGGTCACGTCAGGTTTCTAGATTTGTTTTGACTATTCCTGAATCAAACACTTCTCTGACTCATTTCTGAGTCCAGAAACAAAACCTATTTTTCGAATAACAAAACTAGCTATTTGATACTAGTTAATCTACCCGTTTGAAATACAGGGCCCGTCATAATATAACACATATATCTATTTATCTATATATCATCACGCGCCAAGCGCATGCAACAAAATTAAACATAATGATTTTTATAGGCTAGTAATTTGTTGATGTAAATTCCTATGCTAAGCATTTCAAATGTTTTTGATGAGTACACCAAATTAACCGAAACACTAAATTGACTAATCGAAAAATTGACAAAATAAAAAAGTATCATGAAGCAAAATTACTCCGTGTCAGGGGATAACGTTTGCCTAAATAAAAATATTCTATCTAAATACACACACACAATATATATATATATATATATATATATATATATATATATATATATATATATATATATATATATACTACAATATGTATATATGCATGTGTGTATGTATATATGCATATATATATATATATATATATATATATATATATATATATAATATATATATATATATATATATATATATATATATATATAGAGAGAGAGAGAGAGAGAGAAGAGGGTAGTGCAGTATTAGTGAAGTTCCAACGAGAGAAAAGTATATATGTAAAGGAGTAAGGCTACCAACATTTATTAAGGTCTTTTTTTATTGTGAATGTTTGTGTTGGGTGTCGAAATGTGTATGAGTTCCCCTCCATTATTATGTCACAGACCCCACATCTTTCCTTGTTGCCTTTTGTGACCCTTTGTATTGTGTGTTGGTTGAGTTTAGATGAGGTTAAAATTTGTTTGAGGTTTTTTGGTTGGCGTTTGCTTTTTATTATTTTCTTTGTTTTTAATATGTCGTTTAGTTTGTTGTTATCGTTGAGTAGGGTTAGGTTTCTTGTTATTTCTGTGAATAATTCTGGATTGTTTTTGTTGTGTGTAGAGACGTATACTAATATTTGTTCTTTGTTTCGTTTTTGGGGGTTCGTAATTGTTCTAATAGAATGTTTTCTGCTAGTTCTATACCTTTATGTATTATTTGTAGCGGGTATTCTCTTCTTTTTAAAGTTTTCCGTAGTTCCTCCAGTCGGACAATCCGGAGGTCTTTGTCACTGACTATAGTACATATTCTGCGTGCTAGGGAGTAGGGTATAGATTTTAGGCAGCTTTTGGGGTGATGGCTTCTAAAATGGAGATATTGTTGGGTGTCTGTGGGTGTGTGATAGATGTCTGTGATTATGTGAGTGTTTTTAATTTTAATCAATACATCTAAGAAGAGTAGTTCTGTTTGACTGTGTTAAATGGTGAATTTAATCTTGGGGTGTAGGTTTTGTAGTATGCTGTGCAATTTATTGATGTCTCCCCTATTTACATATCTGATGAAAGCGGACAACCGCTTGAAACGCGTTATATAAAATTATAAAATGATAAAACAACAAAATAATAAATAAATGTTGAAAAAACATTCTACAAATGTTGGTAGCCTTACTCCTTTACATATATATATATATATATATATATATATATATATATATATATATATATATATATATATACATATATATATAAATATTAATGCACCTATCCCAAATCCGGCAATATAAGACAATGTATTTACTTGTAGATATGAAATTGTTAGTAACAGACCACAGAAAATAAGGATTGTTAAAATATCTCCCGTAAAACAAATATTTCAAGTATATGCTTTCAGCCGAAATATTAATTAAGGTCTCATGAACATACCATTTAAGGATTCCGTGAAAATGCCATCTTCTCCTACCCATTCAGGTTTATATAATAATAAACTGTCGACCGTATATTACACATAAGGATGTTTGATCAATGTACTAAAATCTATTCAGTTTCAGCATTGGATCTATATGATCATGTTTCGTCTTATTGGCATACCCATTAATTTTCTATGTCGTGGTAAGGTTTCGTCATCGAAAGTTAAGTAAAACTTCATCTCTTTGTATATATATATATATATATATATATATATATATATATATATATATATATATATATATATATATATATATATATATATGGGGTAAGGTATACGATAATTCATGAAACCGAAATGCCGTGTTGGACAAAATGTGTGAAAAATGACAAACGGAAAACAGGTTAAAGTGCAGGAGAAAACATAAACAAGAGATTAGATCGGTTTCGTTCTGTTGACGAACGTCTTTTTTTTCTGAAGACGTCTGTCGACACAACTGTGTTAACAAAGATCTCATTGCACCACTCACTATTTTGAATGTCAAATGTATTACCAGGCACCCCTTATTTCTCATACCAATGCACTCTGTTTTAGATAGACATAATATATATATATATATATATATATATATATATATATATATATATATATATATATATATATATATCAGTATTATTTGAGAACCCCATATAATTAGATACAATTCTTCAATTTGGTAAATAAACTTAAACGTGTGAAAGGTTAGGTGTATTGCTATACACCATCACGATAGGTACAAAGTAAACTGAATTATATTTCGATTGGAGACTAAGACACCCCTCGACCTAAATTATATCCTCAAGGAACGATTATGATAATAATAAAAGAACTCTTGTTTGGTGCATTATGAACGTTATTTACCACGAATACTCAAACAAAGATGCAAGCACAAATATAGCCTGATTTTACTGTTTGGCTATATATATATATATATATATATATATATATATATATATATATATATATATATACAGGGTGTTTCAAAGTCTTGGGAACATAACGATTTTTAATAACTCAAAAACTATTAGGAGTTGAAAAATGAAATTGGTACCGTTGGAAAGGTTAAAGTTTCAAGTTTTGTGGGGAATCTTCACAGTTGCTCAATATGAGCACCATTCGTCACACGACAGACATCTAGTCGATAGTCCATTTCCTGCCAAACGCGTTCCAGCATCTTGACGTCAATGGTTCCCACAACTGCCTTTATCGAGCCTTTAGTTCGTCAATATCTCTTGGAAGGGGTGGCACATAGACTTGTTGCTTGACAAAGCCCCAAAGGAAAAAGTCACACGGGGTAAGATCTGGAGACCTAGGAGGCCAGGGCATAAGTACGTCATCACCTCGCCCAGATCTCCCAATCCATCTACCAGGCAGCCTTGTGTTAAGAAACTGCCTTACTCTAAGATTCCAGTGTGGTGGTGCACCATCTTGTTGAAAAATGAAGTCATCAGATTCTGCTTGTTCCAACTGATCCATTAACCAGTCTTCCAGCATGTTGAGATAGGATTCACCAGTGATAGTTGCCTCTACAAAGAAGAACGGTCCATAGACACCTTTCTTGGAAATTGCACAAAACACGTTCACTTTTGGTGAATCTCGCTCGTGCTCAAGAAGTTCATGAGTATTCTCAGTACCTCATATGCGAGTGTTATGCTTTTTAACTTTGCCATTCAGATGGAAGGTCGCCTCATCGCTAAAAACAAGCCGGTCATCAAAGCCGTTATCTTCCAAATTCTCTTGCATTGCAATGCAAAAGTCACGGCGAAGTGGCTTATCAGTGTCCTTCAACTTTTGGACCAACTTGAGCTTGTAAGGTACCATTTGCAGTCGTTTCCTTAAGACACGCCAGACAGTTGCTGGAGCAAGCTGAAGTTCCCTGCTGGCTCTTCTCACTGATTTACGGGGGCTCCGCTGAAAAGCTGTCCGAACTTGCTCAACTGCATCTTCTGAAGTTGAAGGGCGACCTGTTCGCTTACTTGGGCACAAACACCCATCTTTCACAAATTTAGCATGCCATCTGACAATGGATTTCTTTTCAGGGGCTTCTTTTTTAAATTTCCTGCGAAATGCACGCTGAACACATGTCCACGATTCAGTCTTTGCAAATTGGAGGACGCAAAATGCCTTGTCTTGTTTAGAGAACGCCATTACTGCAGCTGGAAAG
>OY744521.1:17884300-17901800 GCA_963556195.1 Sepiola atlantica | reverse complement strand
ATGAAAATCCATTTGAAGAAATGTCTTTCGATTCGAGCAATATATATATATATATATGCATATATATATATGCATATATATATATATATATATATGCATATATATATATATATATATATATATATATATATATATATATATGACTTTACTTGGAACTGCACTAATACTGCACTACCCTCTTTTCTATATATATATATATATATATGAGTGAAGTAGAGCAGTGCTTAAAAATTCCGTTAGAGATCAACTTGATAACTTAACTTTCAACAGATTTGGATATCAATAGATACTTAACCGTAACAACTACATGACATTGTTCTTTTTCTCTGGTAGGAGAATCGCTGATCTTTAAAAAAGTTGTGATATTGCTATTAGTATTTGTTGGTGTTTGCTAACGTGCGAATAAGTACTTGCTATTTTATATACTACTTAAATGATTTTTCATTTTCTAGACATACTTAACATCTTAATACTAAATTATTTAGACTATTATACTTTTTACCTTGCGTTGCTCTGTTTTTTCACCTTCCCCTTTAGGTTTATGTTATTATTTACGTCTTGTTCATTCGTGCCAAGGATGAAGATGTTATTACTTGGCCTTTTGGCTAAGATCAAAGTGTAGTATCTGTTCCGATGGACACTGCACCCCATAGACTGGTATCGGCTTTTCGTTCGTGACTTGATTTACGCCGGTCTATGGGTCTGTCCTGTGCAGTTCTAGGAGGTCCACCCTCCCAGGCTTTGCCTCCCCTCTTTGGGGAGGAGTAAGTTTATTGCTTACTGCTTGAGGCGCCCCTACCGGGGAATGCCGACGGGGCTGCCAAGGCAAGTTTTAATGGCCAGAGTGCTCACCTCTCGGGCGCTGGCTTTTCAAACCCCACTTTCCCGACCTTGGATCACATCTTACTTGTGGAAGTAAGATAAAACTGGCCTTGTGCCTAACTCCTGGAGAGGAGTAAATAAATACTCATCATGTTCTTATAAAATATGGATATCTATTTTGCCTTTGCGAAGAGTTGCTTATGGTTGGATTATCACTTCTTGGATCGTACGGTCCTATCTAACACGATCGAAAACTGTATTTCTATTTTCTAGGATAATCTAAGTTATAAGATGCTAATTTTAAATCGTTTTCATGCCACTAGACTAGATCAACAAATAAAGATCTGACTTGTATATGAGACTGTACTCGAACACGGGGTTCATCTTGTCAGTCATATTTATTCAACTATGTTGTTAGAGTAATCCTATTTACACGTTACCTTCATAAGCACATTATTATTAACTTTATAGTTAACATATCTTTTAAATTTTATTATTTTTCAGTTTAGAAATACTATGTCTAATTAATGTAAATGAAAAGTGGTCAGTGCTTTAAACTGATGCGCTCGCGTGGCGTGTTCGATTCTTGTTTAGTCAGCTGACGATGTTTGCACACTATATTTGGCCTATTTTATAAAAAGTTTCTTTTCAAAATAGTCTCGAACACCAATGCTTAAAAAAACAACAACCAATCATTAAAAAGATTATAACCTTTGTTTTTTTCTTTTTTCAATTACGTTTCCTTGTTTGCTTTCATAATGTAAACCTCACAGCCGTGCAATAATAAAAAAAATCGATCAAAGTTTCTCTAAGCCGGGACGGCGACGATGATGATGATGATGATGACATCGCCGATCTGGCCATCTGGTCTAGCTACAAACACACTTCTACGTTAGAAACTGTTTATAGCAGCGAGCGATCACTGGACGAACAGCAACTAGTTGGCTATGTGGGGGCGAATGATCATGCAAAGCAGAGACAAGGGAAAGAGCAATGTTCAACAACTCGGTCTGGGTTATTTTGTATAGAAGAGTAATGATTAATAAAATAAAAGAATTGATTTTACGTTGTTCAATGGAAGGATTAATGTCCACCGTGCTCGTAAATGTCTTTAGCAAATCTTGTTTTTTCGCTAAGTTTTTTCGCTAGTTCTCTGTGTGTGTGCGATTTTTTTACACACGTTGTTGTCGAAGTCCCAACTTAACGGGCAAAAGCGGTGGATAGAATTTTCGCCCGGTTTAGTTCTTCGGCGAACGTCACTTCGGCGCACGCTTTGGCGTCATTTCCACTCTCCCGGGCGTAGGTCTAACTTTCCCAGGCGTCAGTCCAACTCTGCTCGTGCGTGAACAAAAAACACATTCTTTTATTGAAGATGTCTATGGTTGTACACCTCCTACTCCGCCATCTTACTTCCTGTCTGCCTTCTTTTCTCAAGGAGGGTGTAAACAGTCCCCTCGCTCTTTTTTTTTATTAAAATGCATGTGATGTTATCCTACACCACCGTTATCGCCAAAAACAAACGCGACAACCGTGGCCTTCTCATTCTGTCACACAGCTGGATGTGCTCTGTACCCGTATTAACGATGACAGGCTCAAATGCATCTCTGTCAAGTGGATTCGTTTTTCCCAAGTTGTGACGTCTTCAAAACAAACGTGGCAGGATCGTGGTTTTAAAAGCGGGCCATTCACTTCAAACAATAATATCGCTTTATTGATATTTCAGAATTAAACTTGCTATATGAAATTCTCTAATCTCTACCTTCCAACTGGCAACTGTCTCCTAGCCTGTGGTGGTAATTGATTTTAAATGTATTACACAATTCCGGGAAACTAGCTGGCGTCTCGTTTAGTCGTCCGAATAAGTTCATTACTACGTCAAATATATACTTGTTTTGTATCTGGTGTAGCCCAGGGATCTAACCTTGGACCTTTATTGTTCCTAATCTATAGAAACGATCTCCCTGAAACATAGAGTCTTTGATTGGTTTATTTTCTGACGACACCACGCTTTACTCTCGCTATGTTGGCAAAACAGACGCGATCATAGCCGAGACAATGGCTGAATCCTTAGAAAATTACCTCCAGGCTGTAGTGGTTTGGGGTCATAAATGGTTGGTAACTTTTAATGCCACAAAGACAAAGCTCCTTACCTTCAATAACTACGAGAAACCGCTCCAACTACCGATTGTAATAGCAAATAACATGCTGTTGGCTCTCTCTATCGTGCTAGTAACTCCTCGCACCTGGCATATCATGTATCTCTACAAAGCCACCAACCGCCTATGCATGGAGTATTGTTGCCACATCTGGGCTGGTGCATCATCTACTAGTCTCTCCCTCCTTTACAAGGTCCCAAAAAGAGTCGCCAACCTAATAGGTCCCTTACTGTCAACCAAGCTCCAGTTCCTGTCCCATCGCCGCAATGTAGCATCCTTGTGCTTGTTTTACAAATACTTCACTGGATTGTGCTCCGATGAATTGGCTGCTCTGGTGCCTCCTAGTCGTAAGTTCACTTGACCAACTCGACAATCGACTAAATCTCATCAATTCACTGTGGAGGTCCCCTGATGCCAGATATCTTTCTACTAAACTAGCTTCTTTCCTCGTGCTGCTGACGTCTGGAACTCCCTCCCTGACCCCTGTTTCTCCGACGGTACTGACAGGCAGAAATGTAAAACTAATGTAAACAGACATCTCGCTACGCATATCCCAATTTAGGTTTACCCCCTTAACCTTCTCCCTTTTCTTTCTTCTCTGTAGCCCCTTACGTCTACAGTGGCGGCTTACCTTGTCTGGGGTGAACTATGTTTTTTAAAAAATGTAATCTTTGTCTCGTCGCAGGACACTCAGTCGGCGTAGCATCACCACTAAAATGCATACTAGCGCGTCACCAGGGTACCCGATCCTTATAAGACTCCTTATTATTTGCCACTACAAAAATTAAAATCGTTATGAAAGATTATTTTTAAATGGGACAAGATATTGATAATACAGCATTCAATAGAAACAGACGCTTTTACCTGTTTGGGTGAATCTAAAAAAAACTTCTTTTAGATTAAAGGGAATTCAGAGAATATCTGTGCGATCTTCATTGATCGCAAATGATACTTTGCAGTAGAAATCGGCCAAAACAATGATGACTGCGGATTGCATTGCTTGAACAAATACGTGTATTAAATAGTTTAGAAGGAATTTGTGGCCATTTTTGTGTGACTACATTCCTGTTCCAACAACATTCATTCGTATCGTTTACACATCCTATCTTTCTCCCACAATACATCTATTCGCGCGTTTATCGATATTTTTTTCATCACTCCAAATGTATACACACCAACACACCTACATATATATATATATATATATATATATATATATATATATATATATATATATATATATATATATATATAGTAAGCAATGAAAATATATATGGCAATCAATCTACACAGAGGCTCCCGTGTTTCATCCCCGGGGGAATCGTCAGGCTAAATGCATGGAGTTATTTTTGTCAGGTGTTTTTATATACATGGCTTTCTAGTTAACCAATCAGATTCTTTGTTGTTCCCTCAGCCAATCGTTGGGCTTCCCGCGAACAAAGGCTTTGTTGGTAAGCCATGTATATAAAAACACCTGACAAAAATAACTCAATGCATTTAGCCTGACGATTCCCCCCGGGGATGAAACACGGGAGACTCTGTGTAGCTTGATTGCCATATATATTTTCATTGCTTACTACCTAGCTCTACTTACGTATCGAGCACTGTTGAAGTAAATACTGAAAACGGATACATAAAACATTATATCTCCTTATAATATTTTATGTGGATACATGAAGTACTAATATATATATATATATATATATATATATATATATATATATATATATATATATATATATATATATATATATATATATATTAATGGTTCATGTATCCACATCAAGTTTTATAAAGAGATATAATTTTTTATGTATCAATTTTCAGTATTTACTTCAACAGTGCTCGAGACGTAAGTAGAGCTAGGTAGTAAGCTATGAAAATATATTTATGGTAATTAAGCTACACAGAGGCTCACGCGTTTCATCCCCGGGGGCAATCTTCAGGCTAAAATTCATTTTAGCCTGAAGATTCCTCACGGGGATTAAACGCAGGAGCGTCTGTGTAGTTTAATTGGCATGAATATATTTTCATAGCTTACTATATATATATATATATATATATATATATATATATATATATATATATATATATATATATATATAATAATGGTTATAATGGTAATAATCCAGGTGAAAAATATCCACAGGGTGGTAATCCAGAGAATGTTTACCGGGTTTATATATATATATATATATATATATATATATATATATATATATATAATTAATTTTATTTATACAGACAGTAACTTTTACAAAATGAACATCAAAGTGTTTATAGAATTTTAATCGACCTTCATTATTTGGTTAGCCGTTAATTGGAGATATCTAATAATATTAACACGTGGTTTTCAACCAACGTCCAAATGCCATTCTAAAAATACATATCTGTTCCTTTTCCTTTTTGCTACGAAAGGTTAAACGCACTCGAGTCTAACACATATACTTTATATATAATTAATTAGGACATTGATTATAAAATAACCGAATATTCGAATTGTATTATTCTTATTCATGTATTTATTTTAATAGACATCGTTCCAGATAAGGCATACAACGAGTTGATGTACATAGCTACACAATTCTACTTCAAGATCAAATTCTAACGAAAAATAAGTGTTATATTGATAGATTTCGACCTAGAAAACAGCAATTATTCCTCCTTTGTCAAAAGCGTCGCTCATAGAACTGTGAAGATTAACGGAAAACATATGGAGAGCAAGAGTTACGAGGCTGCAGAAAGTAAACCCAAGATCCTTTTTCTACTCATTTAAGCGACATATCCACACACAAAACATTAACCACCAGCATCCATTGCACAAGTTTTCAAACGTCTACTGAAAGTCTTCTTCATCAATTGCTATCTTTTTTTTACCTTCGCAATAAAATAATTATATAGATAACGTCATTGTGTATGTTATCTCTTCCGTGCCTAACGGCAGTAGCCGATTAACTTAATATTCGTTACACACGCACGACTTTTTTTGCAGTTAAATTCTCTCGTCGTTTATTTAAACTTTTTTTGGTGTTCTATCGTACGTCATAAAATTGATCTTAACATGTTTACATTTATTATTGCATGTATTTATTGTTAGCGTTTCGGCAAGTAGATGGAATGTGAGAGAGCAAGCGGGAGATGGAGAGAGAGAGAGTCAAAAGGTTATAAATTCTCACAGTAAAATTGGCGAAAGAGAAATGTTTTAGATCAACAGTCGGACCGTGTAAATATGAGTTTAGACGACTACACAATTTACGCGGCCACATCTCTTCCGGTATGTCGCCTACGCAATTGTATGTGACTGTGTCTCTCCGAGCATGCTCTTACAAACTCTGATGTTGGTACGTTCTTATGACATGTCGCCTGCGCAACCTTATATACCCGTTTATTTCTATGTAAGTTCGTACAAATCTATTAATTAAAATCCACTGTCTAGTTTATTTTTGCGAACAAATGCATTGCTACGACATTTCCTGTTTATTTTTATTCTATCGTTTTCATGGAAATCGCTCCAGAAAAGGCGCGAAGCCACTTGACGTTAGGACCTAAACAAATACTACTTCAAGGTCAAAAGTTAGTCAACAGTAAGTGCTAGCCGGATAGATTCCAACCCAGAAAGCAGCAGTTCTACCTCCTTTGTTAGAAACATCGATCATGGAATGTGAGGATTAAAGGTCGACATAAAGGAAGCAAGGCATATGAGGTTGTCGAAAGTAAACTCGAAGTCCACTTTCTGCTCTCCATGTTTTTACGAGACGAATATCTGTTTTTATTGTTTAAGTCATCTCCACCGAGAGGATAAACTTTCAAACTGCTTTTGCTGAGAGCGCGTTCGTATGTATTGTTGTGTGTGTTGAATATAACATATGTTAATGAATTAAAGAGTGACAACGTATTGATCTAATTAAGGTGTTTAAAATGGATTCAAATTGACATTTCCATGTGAGAGATTTGGATAGAGTGACTATGGCATAGCGTTTATTTATCGTAACATCCAAATAGAAAATGTTGTGTTTCATTCATGGTAGTGTTCACTTTGAAGTTAAACGTTTACAAAAAATAGCTCGTTGTGCCGGTTTAATGGCAATAAATATCTGCCTCAGGAATAGAGGTTTTCAAGCTTACAGATGTGAGCACAGTACAAAGCTGCATCGCAAAAAATAAAGTTGTAGCTGCATGTGTTTCCTGTGTTTAAACACTACTGTCGTGGTGTAACACCTATTTACAGCAAGTCAATATTTAACTAAAAATGTTTGTCTAAAATATCTATATATGCTTCAACCATATCTCTAGTCTTGGCCATAGTGTTGATATATATATATATATATATATATATATATATATATATATATATATATATATATATATATATATATACAAAGGGTTGCAGTTTTTAATATCGTATTAAATAAAAACAATGCATCAATTATCGTATCGCTGTTATTAGAGTATTTAACACAATAAAATGTAATGCTTCACTTGATTGGATTCGTAGAATTCCCACAGCACAACAAACATTTTAGAGTATAATTTTACTAGTGCTGCCCATTTCTGTTGTAGTTGGTATAAGTGTCAATGCATGGTTTTTCTCACAATTTATTCCTTGTGATTCCTCAGAGAAATTGACACCTCTTTAACTTAATTTTACGATGCGGGTATGAATCACCAATTTCTTAATACAAACAGTTAGTAATTGTTGCATGTCTAAATTACATCATCACGGTTAATACATAAAACTAGGCAATGATAGTCATTAATAGTGTATATGGTCTGCCATTGATTTAATAAAGTAAACAACTAATAAAATATATTATATTATAAAACACAGTAAAAACCCAATGGCGCACAAACCAAGTCTAAATTAGTTGTTCCGTGTGTACATTCAAATGAGGGTAGAAACACTATAAGACATCGTTTCAATTTGTCAAATACAGTTTGTAATTATACATTTTAGAATCAAAGAACAGTTTTGCCACATTTATAAACTAGTAATTATCGAAGATACGCTATAATTACAAAATAAACTCTAACATCTTCTTTACCTAGCGCTTGATGAAAATGACCAACGACTAGAAATTCGTTTACTTACAAATTATGATGAATAATACAAAAGTTAAAAAAATAGCTTCGAATCAAGCATAAATTAATCAATTTCAATTGTAAAACACATACGTCAACTAAAATATGATGAACCCCAATTTATGAATGAATAGTAACTTGTAAAAAATTATTATTTAAAAAAAAACATGACCATCTTATCGGAATAGCAAACCAATGGATTGGCATTAACCTAAATTAATTAGTTTTCGTTTTTAGTAACGGAAAAAAAAATGTTTTCTTGATTTGTATTACCTAGCTCCGCAGATTATGTATGATTAAGACTATAACCATGGAGACATGTGTTGTATATCGGTGGACTTTGAACCCGTTTAAGAAGGACAGTTGGAAAGAGCTATCGATGGTCAAAATGTCAAGTTTGATGTTGACAGAGATAGCGGAAGTACAAATAATGTCAGCAAGTGATTTCATTGACGAAGTAAGATAATGCTGTTAGTCACAAGCTGACTGGAATCGAGTCGAATGCAACGATTAAAATGGAATCTTAAAATAATCACCTTAAGTGTGTATCTCTATTACCCAACAATCGCGTCCTGACAACCACAAAAGACCGAATAAAAAACAATAAATCTTAATTATTCAACTGTGCACACGAAAGTTGACAACAGTATGTGTATCACATTTCAGCCTATATTAATTCACCAATCATGTCAGACAACATGATGCATCTTCAACTCAACTTAATAGTAAAAGAGAAAAATGTACCGACTGCTGACCAAAATGGTATGATTCAAATCTCAGTTTGAAAACCACGCTACGATGAGCAGATTGAAGATCTGTCCAATTCCAGATGTTGTATCAACACTTCATGTTGTTGTCTTAAAATGTATTTAATCTAATCAAAATTCTAACACCGACACGACATTATTATACTTATGTTTTGCGGTTTATGACTTTTGTTCTAAAAATCATTGTCAATATTTTTACGCCAGTTCATGTTCTCTGTAAAAGTATATTTACATCTGAATAGTAATATTTCAACATTGTGATTGCAGTCATGAATCTGACTGCAGGCGAAATATTAGCAACTGTATGGTCACGCATTTGATGTTAGAACGCAGGCAAAACAAAATAAAAAGTATACGCACTACATTATCCACACACACGTATATATATATATATATATATACATATATATATATATATATGTATATATATATATACATATATACATATATATATATATATATATGTATATATATGTATATATATATATATATATGTGTATATATATATATATGTGTGTGTGTGTGTCTGTGTGTGTGTATGTGTATTATATATATTACCGAAACAGGTTTTTCATCGTAAACAACTGACGATCCATTAAATAATTAAAAGACTAACGTAATTTCTTGGAAGAAACCTAATATAGTAACTGTAAAACGTTAATTGACTTACAAGTAGTTTTCCAACGAAAGATTTGTGAGTAAAATGTGTTTTCATATAGTTGTAGGTGTTGAAATCTTCAAGACTATACATATAAATATATATATATATACATATATTAATATATATGTATATATATATAGCACATCTCGCATATGTATCATATACATATATATATATATATATATATTTATATGTATATATATATATATATGTGTGTGTGTTTATCATAAACATGCAGCCAGTTTCGCATATCCCAGCCTTTTAGTGTCGTTAGACTAGCATCGCGGTCAAGCCCTTATTAAACCTCAACCATTCTATTGATAGTCGGCTATTTAGCCATTTGACAACTAGAGATCCGCTGTTTCTAATGTATATCTGAATGATTTATAAACATGGTCAACCATCAGACAGCTATCCATTTGTTTATTCGAAAAGTGCTATGGAATGCACCAAACTTATTAGTAATAAGCGATATCACCAACGACCGTTTTCAAGCCGGGAAAGGAGCTCGTATTTAACGAATTATAGCACAGCATAATCTGTCAGAGTATAAATACAAATGTTGATCAACTTTGTAGACACATAGTTACTTTAAAAGGTGTATATATTCGGTGATGATGACATTACGCTGATGCATATACACTAGGTATGGTCATCTATTCAGTTCGGGAAACATTGTCTTACAATTTCTTGCAATTTTACATTTTATAATTTTCGAGTTTCTTTTCGAATTCTTTAATTAATATAAAAAAAATACAATAAATAAAGAGTAAGCGTACGCTGGTTAGTGTTACCCTTATTCTTGTTTTAACATACGATTTTAAAAAATAGATGCATTACTTACAGTTTTCTTCGTTAATTATTTGATTTGATAAATGATAAATTAATTGATTGTTTGTGTGTCACTTGGGCAAGAGCGCTGACTTCTCCACGAGATTGAAAGGCTTCCCACCGCAAACCACACACTGTCGATCCGTGATACGACGTAATCCTGACTATATATATATATATATATATATATATATATATATATATATATATATATATATATATATATATATATATATATACTTTATTGGTATTATGATTTATTATATCCACTTTTTATCGTAACATTTTATTATATTTCACCTTCTTTTTTCTTATATTACTATTTTAAATTGCCGCTTTGCATTTTTAATTTATAATTTCACAATTATTATTTTTAGCTATATTTTGTTCTTTCTAGATGTTAATATGTTACATTTGCTGTATCCTATATATTTTAAATACTCTTGTTGGTATTATTGCAGATAGTCAAATTTTAGTGATGTAAAATTGCATGATAAGAAGTTCTGTTTTTTCTGCATTAATGAGATATGTGTTTTTTTTCATTAATGCTAAAGTATGATGTATTTCCCTCTTGACTTCTGTTTGTGATTATATTATAAGGAGGCGCTGATAAAAATACTTCTTGAAATCATCTAAGACATAATAGAAAATAATTTTTTCAAAACTGATTTAGAAACGATCGTACGCCAAATATTCGTTGTGTGTGAATTCTTGACATTGATATAAATAATGTTTGAATGTTATTTACCTCAACTTACCTGATATATATATATATATATATATATATATATATATATATATATATATATATATATATATATATATATATATATATATATATATATATACATATACATATATATATATATATATATATATATATATATATATATATATATATATATATATATATGAATGATTTCTATTTCATTCATTTTGTGGGGTGGACTCCCCTTTCGCTCGCTATTATATTGATAGCATTTATTCTTTTAATTTTAATCTCGGTCTACCTCTGTTTAGCGAGATTCGAAACCGGTCAATTTTCCCTTTCATTCTCTTATCTTTCTATTTCATCATTTAAAAAAAAAAGAATATGGTAATTATTTAGCAATAATAGAGTTCTGTGTCACCAGTGAATATATATATATATATATATATATATATATATATATATATATATATATATATATATATATATATATATATATATAAAGTAACACGAGATCACTAATCACCGGTGCGATAATTTATTTCGGTCTTATTCAAGCATCCAAGCGAGGCGATTACATTTTAGAAAATGAAGAGAGAAACTCACACTCACTATTCAATACACATATAGAGAGAGCGACATCATATTTAGTACATGTATGGAGACGGTAAAATTAACTATTTAACACCTACATTGAGGGGGAAACCGAGTGACAACATATATATATATATATATATATATATATATATATATATATATATATATATATATATATATATATATATACATAGAGGGGGGATTACACGATTCATAACTGAAGGCAATATAGTGAGGGGAAAAGAGCAATACATATATATAGAGAGGGGGGAATTGCATGATTTACAACAGAAAGTATATAGGGAGAAGGAAGAAGACGAGGTATCATATCCAGGTCAGTTTGTCTAGGTCCCCCTCTAACCACTTAACTATACGTTATTTTAAATCGTCTATGAAAGCCGGAAATTCAAATTACGACGTCTGCAACAGTCTGGCGATTGATGGATCACTAAATACGGAGGAGGGAAGAGGTGGAAGAAAGAGAAGAAGGAAAAACACACGAAATGAGATCGCCAGACAGTCTAGGCTATGACACGTAGCGACCATGTCAGAATGACAGACAATACATACACATATTTTTAATTATTCATGTTAAAACTATTATCAGAAATAGACGCAATAATATTAATAATAATGTCAGTGATGTCATGTATGTGATTCCGTGTTACTTTATTTTACTATTTCTCTGTTTATTGCATGGAGTTCTCATACTCGGATGTACTCATACTCGGAATTTAATTCATTCTACACACTATATATATATATATATATATATATATATATATATATATATATACTGCTTGCGCTATCGCTTTATTTTATGTTGCTATTCAATTTTCAGTCCACTGACATTCATTTTTAATTTTAATAATTAGATTCATAATGCAGTTACGTATCTTTGATACTATTAGAATCACTGATTCAAAAATATTTATCTTCAACAAAAAAATATTATATTAGAAAAAGACCGTATGCATCAAAATGACTATGTTATAGTTCTACTATAAGATGTGCTATACCATTATTTACAGGTGGATGCTAGGTACGTCACTTAACACGATGTTGTCATCGTGCAGCCTTATAAATGATTTACAAATATACACCTATACATACAATATGACACACACTCCCATGGTTTAGCACGAAGCTGCACTTCTAAAGGCATGTTCTCATGATGAACACTTCCAAGCGATTTTTGTTTCGATGTAAGCAAATTAATGCAACAAGCAAACTCTTGGGAAATTAGGTATGTGAAAAATAGGGCGAACTGAAATAGACGGAAACAACAAGATAACCAAACTTACAATGAAACATATTTTTCCAAAAATGTGTATGACTACAAAGGCTGATTTACAGAACGATCCAATATAGATAGAACCGCAATCTTCTGTAGGTGATATATTTGGTTTAAGGAAATAAACAGGATGCGCGACTTCGTCTGCTTTTATTCATTTCGTGTTCTAATGTAATCAGGAAAGTAGAAAAGTAGATAATCTTAATAATAAAGAGATTTATTTATTTACCTACATATGGTATAATTCTTTTGTCTGAATGACATCATTCATATTGCAGTTTACTCTATTCACTTGACGCGTCCGAATCTCAATCCAGATGTTTTATCAGTTTCCTGAATATATAAATATATATATATATATATATATATATATATATATATATATATATATATATATATATATATAGAAATAGAAGAAAAAAGAGTGATAAATATGCGACGACTGTCCAACTTTATTTCAGATTTCATTTGTTCAATGCAAGGTGTATTCAGTAATAAACTAGTGTTTATTATTCTTTCCTTAAGCCAAGGTTTTTCAAAGATCGAGATTTTATCATCAGCGGAGAAATACAGATATATATATATATATATATATATATATATATATATATAGAGAGAGAGAGAGAGGGGGGGGGAGGCTTAGAGAGAGTATACAAAGAAAAAATCACGTACACATTGTAACTGTCGGCATTATAATTGATTTCAACCTTTTTGTCTCTACAGACAGTTTTTTTTCAAATATGTACCTGCCCCGTAAAATTTTGAAGAGGCCAGGATGTTGAAATAAATGATAATGGCGACAGTTACAATGTGTATGTGATTTTTTTCTTTCTATACCCATTTCTGGTTCTGTTTTCTACATTGAACTCTCTTACTCGGATTTCTTACTAAACGTATTCACTTTTACACTATCTATCCATCTATCTATCTATCTATCTATCTATCTATATATATATATATATATATATATATATATATATATATATATATATATATATATATTATAGACATGAAAGTTGTAATAATTCATACGTGTATAAATGTTATGCTTTTTTCGTCGACGGCCAGCACTTGAAGTCATACAAAGCAGGAATATTAGTTTAAAACACCAATATATCAAACTTATTTTTGTATTTCGAATTGCAAAATACTATATATACTTATATAAGTATTACACGAGCAAAAGTAGATGTAGTCTTCTAGGTTCAATGAAGGTGGACTTCTACTTCTCAGCAAAAGCCGATTGATTCCTTTGCTGCTTTTTATCTTCACGTGAGTTCATTTCTATGTACTCTAGATTATCAAGCTTTTATCGGAACACTCATTAGTTAAATCATCATTTTATATTTTGGTATTTCTTCTGGTTTTTCACGTTATAAGTTATCGCTACATTTTCAATACAAATTCTTATATTCTCTTAAGATTGACAGATAAGCCACTGAACTGTAATGTTTGTCTCAAGCTACCAATAGACACGTGTAAGATGGCAACATGTTAACGATGGAATAATTTTATGTTATATGTAAGATGAAAATTGGAATAATAAATGGGTTAGAATAAATAAAACAAATAAAAAATAGAAAATTAGAGGAACTTATGAAAATGATAGTTTGGATTCATTATTACATAGTCATTGGAATAAACCAATATAGTTATATGCTTTAGATTTATTTAATACAACTTCATTTAGCTTACAATTGGAACTTTACAGATAATTTAAGGAGTTTAACATTTAAAATATACTTTTCTTCATAAAAACCTACAAACATATATATATTTTTTTGAGAAAAAATTAGAATGTGTATTCTTAAATGACCATAATTTATTTTAATCTGACCTTACGAAAACTAAAATTGTCCTTGCCAAAGCAAAATGTATTTTTTTACCTTTTCTTTTTTATCGTCCGATGGCAGGGGACTTCTTGGTGGCAGAAAAATATCGTTTTGTCTGTATAAACGCGGTTACGCTAGTTTTTTATCAATAGATGTGTATACATATTTTTAAAAAATAATAGCATCATATATTTTGAGAGAAATCATAACAATGTGTAATTCGAAAATGAAAAGGAAGACACACTTTGATTTAAAAAGGTTAATGTTAGTTTTCCGAAAGCTCAGATTAAATTTTTATTTTATTTTCGATTACGTTGCAATAGTTTTTCCATTTTGTATGATATATATATATATATATATATATATATATATATATATATATATATATATATATATATATATATATATATATATAGTTTTTGTAGAAAGAACGCAAAGAGCTGACTTACATTTTAAGGGCATAGTAGGCGTAAAACTTAATTAATAAATATATATATACATAGATTTAAAATAATAACATGTCATATTAAGAGCGTTTGATGCAATATTCTGCATACTGTTTACCGCTTAGGAAGTAGAAAATACTTAAACAAACTCCGTTGCTATCTCCAGTAAACATCATAACAAGATTACGTTACTTAATATATATATATATATATATATATATATATATATATATATATATATATATATATATATACTAGCGAGGCCCGTGTCTGCGCGTTACACGGAAAAATTATTACGGCAACAAAAGTTTGCAAACCCTAGAATTGTATTGACTGGAACGGTACAGAGAAATAAAAGAAACAAGCATGCAATAAAAGAGCTTGTCTTAATTTACGATGTGATAGATTTACAATACAATACAGCGATATACTCAGGCTTTTTAAAAAGAAGTTCATGATCATTAGAGTAAGAATTTAAAAAAAGTTCATGATCATTAGAGTAAGAATACCATGAGATTTTTTAACTTTATTTGGGTGACAATCAGATTATTTGTATCGAAAGTCACTCGAATCCGGAGATTGTCAGCAATTCACATGATAATAGTTTCCTTCTTTTGTTGTAAAAATTAACAGAAAATACTGAAAATAAAATTTGCAGATTTATTTTCCTGGTAGCTGGATTAAACCTGAGATTGAACACGCGACCATGGTTTAATTATAATTGTTTTACTAAAAAAAATGTGTTTCCGTACATTCATTATAAAAAGACAAAGATGTTTATTCTTACGACGCGTCTATTAAACATGCGCATTTACCGATGAAAACTTGTTTCAGACATCAGCTTGACAGACAAACTAAAATACAATCTCAAACTTTGACAGACCAACGGACTGACTAAATTTCTTATAGATGTGCTTTGAGAATTTAAAAACAAGTAGCAGTAATTTACCAAACTTTTAGAAAGTAGTGTGCTCAGAGACAATGTAATACTGGAGAGTTCTGCGTATTTACATAAGAATTGGTCTTGGTGAAATGGGCTTTACATGTATTTGAATAGCGAGTATTCTCGGTTGGAAAACAAGCTTTTTAAAAATGCAAATCTATTCAGATGTAAGTCTTCAACTTGACTGCACTGGGCAAACCAGTATAGTCTACTGAAAATTGGTGTAGTGCTATACATAAAAGAGACTGGTATCCGTAAAACACTTTAGACATTGATTTTGTAGACATGGATATATAATGACGTATTTAAAAAAAAGTTTTTATTGTTTCTAAATAATTCAACATAACTTTTTTTGTCTTTAAATCTTCGAAAGTATCTCGTTCTTTACTCATGATGTTATTCAAAATGCATCGATGTCACAATGTCAGCAATCATAAACAATTACATTAAAAGCATTACATACCATTAGAACTATCATTTCACATGTGGAGTCACACATACAGGTCGGATTATAGTTTCTGAATAAAAAGGGGAGCAATTCAAATAAATAAAAGCGATTTATTAATCTATCGTAACTATATTAACATAAAAGCGGATTATGCTTAATGAATTCTCTGATAAAACATAACACGTTCTAAGATCGAATGTATATTAATCTGTAAACACTCACACACACTCACAAACACCTTAAGGTATTCCGAATATGTATATATATTTGTAAACAGTTTTTTAAAAATTAATATTTTGAGATTTGCATTGGCATATTGTCTTATATATATATATATATATATATATATATATATATATATATATATATATATATATATATATATATATATATATACGCAATAATGTCCTAGATAGTAAAACGTCTGAGGTCGCTGGGGTACTACGTTTTTATCTTAGCCAAAAGTTCAAGGACTTATTAGAATAATAGTTTATGACAAGGAATTTTCAAATGAATAACAAAAAAATTATTTAATCGAATATTTAATGAGGGTGAGTAGGGTAGTATTGAATGTGTTTTCATAAAACCGTCCCTTCAGGAAATACATTCTCCTTCTTAATGGGGGGGGGTCCTCCCAGGTATTATACTGTTTTTTTTTTTAAAGAAGGGGGTAATGTATATGTTATGTTTTCTATGAGACCTTTATTCAGGGACTCCAATGTACTTTTATTTGTGTAGGGGGTGTAGTGTAGTATATTTTATGTTTGCATGATATTAGGCTCGCAGGCATTACCTACTCCTTTTATGGTGGTATCCTCTTCGGTATTACCTCTTATTTTTATAGGCGGCATTGTAATATCTGTTCTTTTGTCACGACACGATACTAACAGGTATCAACTCTTCCTTTGTGGGCTC
>OY744521.1:17834300-17881800 GCA_963556195.1 Sepiola atlantica | reverse complement strand
TATTATGCTCCTACTAACAAAGTCTAATGCCAGATGTTTAATATATCAATGCTTACACACAGGTCCCCGTGATATTGCTGAAGTTAAACGACGTTGAGCCTGACCAGTACTGATTGATTTACTATTTTAGAGGACTAGATTCACTAGGTAACGAAATAACTTTAAAAGTATCTACTAGTAAATTGTATTGTTAATATATAAGCAGATCTACCTATTTCGGGAATAGATAGTTCCACCGACACACAATGAATACAGTTACGACTAAACGTTATGGCAGATATTGGTGGCAGTCTTGGAGCCAGAATCTGACGCGTATCTTCTGTAACATACTTTCGTTTATTATACCACTGTGGTTGTCTTCATTATAAGCGGTCTTCTAAGGCCACAACATAAATATTGTAAAGGCTACAGTTTTGGCATTAAATGACACAACGATTGTCATGCAATATTTAGTCATAACTGTATTTATTGTGTGGGGATGGAACTATCTATTCCCGAAATAGGTAGATTTGCTTATATATTAACAATGCAATTTACTTGTATATACTTTTTAAGTTATTTCTTGTATCTGACAATATTTGGTGCAAATAAACTTCAGTCTATGCCTTCTTCGTCCACCAAGTTTCCATCATGAATGTTCAACACGCTTTGTGTTATCCGCGCAAACTTTTTTATGCTAACATACTTCATCACGTCGTTGCAACATTGTCAATAATTTTTACACAACCCTCTCATAGCATTGTTCTTATTTTACTTTCATCGCCGGCTTCTAACCCTACCCTAACCATAACCCTAACCCTAATATTGACGCTAACCCTAACCCTACCCCTAACATTACCCTAACCATAACCCTAATCTTAACCTTAACCCTAACCCTAATACTAACTTTAACCTCTAAAAGCATTGCTCTTAGTTTACGTTTATCGCCAGCTTCTTACACTATCCCTATCCCTAACCCTTACCCTAACCCTAATACTAACCCTAACCTGTAATAGCATTGCTCTATTTTTACTTTTATCGCCAGCTTCTAACTCTATCCCTAATCTTAACCCTAACCCTAACTGTAACCTCTAATATCATTGCTCTTATTTTACTTTTAGCCACCCGCTTCTAACCCTACCCCAGCACCTATCGCTACCCCTACTCCTACCCCTAAATTTAACCCTACCCCTAACCCTAATACTACCCCTAACCCAACCTCTAATAGCATTGCTCTTATTTTACTTTTACCGACCATTCTAACCTTAACCCTTCCCCTAACCCTAACCCTAACCCTAACCTCTCATGGTATTGCTCTTATTTTACTTTTACCGCCCGCTTCTAACCCTACCCTAACCCTAACACTTACCCTAATCCTAATACTAACCTTACAGTATTTTACTTGTATCGCTGGCTTCAATAGTCCAGCGATGTGTAGATACACATTATGTTTGAGATAACTCCCGATGAATATTTAATTTAATGTGAAACTCATTCAGTATCACGCCTCCTACTGAACAATCAGGCATAGACTAATACTTGTTTGTGCCAAACATTTTTGGATTTCAGAAAAGAGTGTGACTATTATTAACGATTAAATTATATGTAGTTTTTAAGGGTCAGCCGGTATGATATTACAGATCTGTTCCAAAGACAATTCAATCAAATAAATACGCATTTCATGTAGTTTTGGCTTTATGTTTAATGTTGATTTTCTTAACAAAATGATGTGTTCCTTAATGTCTTCAATGATGTATTATCTGTTTCCCCAACATTTAACTAATCTATTCAATTGTCGACATTATGGTATTTTAATATCCGTCTCAGTTAGACGATCGCATAGGGTGACTGTAATTTATCAATGTCATAACGGGTTTCTTGTTCGTGTGAAATGTATTTGATGATTTATTTCATCAATGAATAATTGATTACCGCCTTGTCTTTGTTTATATCTGCTTCACATTCTGACTTATATAAAGCGTATTTCAGTTAACGTGTATGCTATCTACTAAATAATAGGTAGCAATAACGTAATCCCCGTTATTATTTTCATTCCGTTGTGATTATTTTTCCTGCTTTTTCCCTATTTCCGAGATATCAATCGATTTATATTTATTAAATACTAAGCGGATTACCTACTGTAGATGATTTATTTCATGCGGAAATTATATTCCTCGCCATTTGCCGTCCAGCGATAACAATGTTCCCATAATATTATACTCTGCCTGTTTATATCCTCAATCAAAATAGAGACGACACTTTTTAAGGACGTAATGTTGATATCCCTTTCGTTAACTAATAATTACTTTAGGTTGTTATCTCTCCTATTCTGTCTGGTAGCGTATTACATATATCCTCATTTAGTTTGCTCATCAACAGATTATTCAACTTTCAACCACATCTATCACAAATGATTAATTCTGCTTAACTCGAAAGCCTCACTATTCAACCTAATATGCAATGGTTTTGATAAACTGATGGAATATAGTTTTCCTATATGTATTAGGTATGCAATTATCACAACAGATGTTATATGATTTGAAAAATAAATATCGGATTCCATAAAACCCGGTGATATTCATTAGCTCATTCACGAACTCTTCGCTCACAAATACGATCCATCTATTAGTAATACACAGTGTTATCATGCTGTTACATTCTGCTTTTATATCTATTTTTAATAATAACTGACCACATATCATAGCCAACACTAATTTTAAGATCAGTGTTTATGAGGTGGAATAATTGAATGATGAAGATTATGAGGAATTGAATGCAGAAAAAACACTTATTTTGACGTTTTTTATCAATTATTTGTTAACATTGGATTGTAAGCCTTCATGTTGTAGTCAGCAGATAAGCAATCCCATAGTAATGCGTTCAACATATTAGATATTTTGAAAAGAAAATCACCTTAATGGGCATCACGATGGAAGCACACTGTAGAAAAAATGTTATATGCAGTTTTATATGAAGACAAGAAAACTCCATGGTAATAACGATAGAAAAAATAATCCCTCTTATTTGAGAAAGGCGATGCTGTGAAAAGAAGGTAAAACCACCCACTAAAATGCGAAGTCGCTTTTGTACTCTATCATGAGAATAAACGATGCTTTGAGCATAACTTAACCCGTTAGAATTAGTAATAATGGCAGTTGCTATATAATATTCATTGTTTTAATAACGGGTGTGGGTGTAAGTTTGGTATGTATTCGCATAGTGAATGGAAGACAAGGATAGATGAAATTTAGGTTATGTCTCCATTGAGTTGGTAATCATCATATATTATGAATATTTACATTATTATATCAGGGGTTGCTGTTTAGAATAACAACACGCGTTAATATTATGTTGTTGAGATTTTAAATAGGAAGAACAGTTAAGAAGAAAAAACAAAAACAAAGTAATAAGAATTTAACTGAGACAGTTCGTTTCATTTGTGGACTAGAAGTGTCTTCCCAGGACCAAGGACGGAGAGCACTGACCGTAATGGCAAGGACTGTCTGTGACAGGTAGAAAGCACCGAATAATTCCAAAGAACCCTATGTCTGGTTCGAATAGAACAATCCGTGTTGATATTACTAGAGCAATGATTGGGTATGGATCCAGTTATGTTGAGTTGATGAATCACTTCGGAAAGTTCACGCTCCTGTATACGCATGGTCTTAGACTTAAATGGTATCCTGTCGTTGCCAGGTGATGTCGTCTATAATTGCTCTGGGTTGCTAGCACACATTTCATCCGTACATAATGACTACGTTGAGACGAGATTGTTGCTGATTGCTGCAGTGACTACAGGAATTCTTCAGAAGCCTTTTCCCTCAACCCTACCATTTAAAATCTTCTCTAAGACCAAATATCTACTGCACACTTGTATGAATTTATAGAAATATTTACTATACTTTTACATTTCAAAATGTCTTAAACCCAGATATCAAACACAGTAGGAATGTGACTGCACATGAGGGTGCTTCCAGTTTGGGGTGCGAGACGATATTCCAGGCGAATGCGAGTTTGTTTCCCAGAACTTAACTATGGACACAATATCAGATTTCGGGGGTGCAAGGTTTCAATGAAATTTCTTTCGAGGTGCAGACCAAAAAGAGGCTTGAACCCACTGTGTAGTAGGTATTTTGACTCTTGAGAAATGTTGAAATTATAAAAGTAAGAACAAGACTTTCGGAGACATTCGTCGCCATTATGTGACGAATCGTGGAAGTTATGGGCCTTTAAAAAGTTGGGCATAGTATATATTAGTCTGTTGCTCAGTCGATCAGTCACTAGTAAGTTTTATATAATCTTATCGCTAAACACGTTAAATAGATAGACGTACCTTAAATATATGCGTGGTTGTTTTGCTCTATTTGTTTGGCTCGTAATTTAGTCACATCTATAACGTATTCTGTTCACATTTTTAATCAGTTGTTGTTTAGACCTCATGTATTTTATTGTTACAATTATTATACTTACGGCTTTCGATAATTACTTTCTCTTCCGCGTTATATTCATTGAGTATTGTGTTGCGACTGCCGTTCGATGTTTATTAGGCTGACGTTTATTAACTTCCTCTATTTTTCTGCCAATCGTTTTACAGACAACATTTTCTGTCTGTTTTTTTAGATACTGCTTTTTACTGCCGTTTGTTATGCCTTGTTAATTTGTCTACTTTTCTGTTTAGTATTTAGGTACATTAGGTCCATCCAAAACTTATTTCGTGTAGTTTTACGTCTGAACTGTTCCTACATATCTGGGTGTATCAAAAGTAGTTTCGCAGAACTCGGCAAGTGACCCCAAGAATAAAAACAAGACAAATATGAATGCACAATGCACTACAACAGAAGGATGGCACTGACCGAGTTGACTTATAGTTATAGTGGACTTTGGTGATCACGCGATGAGAGAACTCGAGGAATACATGACCGAAGTAAATGCTTTATGAACTCTTGCAAAAAGTAGTGGAACTGGTAACATAAAGGTCAGAGACGCATAATGGAAAGAGAAACACGTAGAAAGGCACTTACTAAGACTGAACAAAGAAAGATACAACGAAATAATGGACATAACTGCGAAAATTACATTAGAACTGGGAAACTGAATCGTTGCTCATAGCCGCACAAAACAATGTGATTAGTACGAACCATATAAAAGCTAAGTAAGACAAAACTCAGAAAAAAACAGTAAATGCAGACTCTGTGGACAAATAAACACAACGGTAACACTTAAAATAAGTGGATGCTATGAACCAGGCTTAAAGGAATACAAAAACAGGTCCGGCTACGTGGACGAAAGCCGTCTATTGGGAAACTCCAAACGTCTAAAGTTATAATGTATAAGCAGATGTTACAGACACAAATCGGAGAAAGTATTTAAAAATGATATATTCTGGGACATGTGTTACAGTACGGATCGAAGTATGTAGAATAGTAATTACATGCGCTCGTGTGAATGTTGACATAAGCGAGTTACTGCAGGTCGAAATGATACGGAAAACTTGAAAAACAAACCAGTTCCAATGTGGATAACATGCATATCTGACCTGTAAGCTCGAATTAACAGTATGAAGTCAAAAGAGCCCACAAACAAAGAGAGGAGACAAGAACGAACTGATTACGTCACAAATGTCAAATTAACAAAGAACGAACGATTTACAATCAGTGGGAGCTTGCATTACACGTATCGCTGATAAGATGCGGTAATAACAAAAAGAAAACCGTGGGTTCCGCCCGGTGCAAAGAACGACAGATTAAGAGTTCCGTGTGGAAGTTTAAAGAGACCAGGTGTACACTATAATCATGTTATACTTGTTAAAGTTTGAAGTCGTCACAGGCGAAACGCAGGCTCTAGATATCTGTGTTCCCCTTTATGTCCATCTATGTCTATCTGTGTATCTAGCAGACCATGGTAGTTGGATAGTGGGAGAATTACTGATTGCTCATTGTTCACCACACTATTATAGAGTTTCTAGAAATTGCGAGTTCCTAATTACTGCAATTCAATGCGTTTTCTAGTTATCTTGCTATATCTTCAAGTAGCCGCGGCTATTACACTCTTACAATGGTTTCTTGATGCTACAGTTTTTTTTTGTCTATTTTTAGTTGACTTATGGCGGTTGAATAGGTGGAATGCTTGCTGCCTATGCGCAAGAGCAACTGCACAGGTCGAAGTGAACCATTAGGTAGAGTAGGTCTTACTATAGAATTTTCAGCATAGGGACCATTCTGTTTAGCAGGTAGAGAAAATGTTTCACTCCGTGGGACATCTCTGATGAAATCTGAGAGATTCCAAATAAGCCCGTTGGTAATATCGTGTTGTTTTAAGTAATGGCACTTCGATTTGAGGTCGGAGGTTTAAGGTGATATCAACCATTATCACAAAGTGATCGGCATTCCCCGAGTAGTATCCGTCACACAAGCTGTGGGCAGTGTTGTTAAGAATAGGTCGATACGTGAGGCTTGCTGATATTCAAGATCTGGGAGGCGGGACGGGAAAGTCATGGTTTGTGAAAGGGAATGTGCAATAGAGAAACAATGCATACTTTTACCAGCTGCGTCTGTGTAGTTTGAGAAACCACGTCAATCTCTGTGGTGAATATCAAACTCCAAAAATAAATACGATTTGGGCACTTAGATATAAGGAAAATGCTGCATCTACATTATCAGAGGCATAGTCAAGTAGGGGAGAGTCCTGGGTCAAAAGAGAACGGAAGAGGAAATATAGATACCTAACGCCGTGTTGTAGGGTTAATCTAAAGCACATATATGCCTGATCATTTATTGAAGACTAAGTTCTCTATTTATTGCTTATACCTGCCCTGTGATGGGTATTCTACACGCTCTCTTTCTCTCTCTCTCTCTCTCTCTCTCTCTCTCTCTCTCTCTCTCTCTCTCTTTCTCTCTGTGTCATATACAGGGTGGCGCAAAAGTGACGCATTAGTTTGAATCAGTAACAACTTTCACATTTAATCAAATTTTCTCCTTATTTTTCAGAATATTACAGATATAAACATTGATAATTGATCATGGAAAAATATAGCACTGAACACCGAACCAATATTATTGAACTTTACTTCGGAAACCATCGTTCAATATCCTTAATCCAAAGAGCGTATCGTCGGTATTATAATGGCAGACAATCTCCCAGTCAGACCACAATTGATCGTCTTGTGGCCCGATTTCGGCAGCAGGGTTCAGTCAGTAATCTTCCAAGATTTGGCAGACCACGTTCAGTACGAACAGCGGAAAATGTAGCACTCGTTGAGGATAGCATTGCTGAAAATCCAGACACCTTAACTCGAAGACGAGCCACTCAGATTGGGATGTCCAGAAGGTCACTTCAAAGAATTTTCCGTGAATTGCATCTGTTTCCATACAAAATCCAATTGGTACAGGCATTACAACCCACAGATTTGCAATCAGGCGTAGCTTATGCTGTTCACATTCAGCAATTAGCCAGAGAACAAAATGAGTTCATCCATGATAATGAGCGACGACCCCATTTTCATCTGAACGGGTTCGTAAATAAGCAAAACTGCAGACTATGGGCCATTGAAAATCCAAGAACCTTTCATCAGCGTGAATTGCATCCACTAAAATGTACCGTATGGTGTGGTGTTACCTCGGAAACAGTGATCGGTCCATATTTCTTTGAAAACGAAGAAGGTGTCGCGGTGACGATAACTGCAGAGCGATATCAACAAATGATTGAACATTTTTTAAGGCCATCTGTTCAGGACAACCCAGAAATATGGTTCCACACTGCCCGACAAAGTATGGCATTCCTTAGGGGATTGTTTGGCAAGCGCTAAATAAGCAGTTTTTCTCATTTTAACTGACCTTCACGTTCACCGGATTTAACAGCCCCTGACCTTTCCCTTTGGGGTTATCTTAAGGAAAGGGTATATGTGAACAAGCCTACAACGATTCAAGAGCTTAAAAACAATATCAGACATGAAATCCAAGAACTAGAGCCAGTTATTCTAAGGACTGTAATGGAAAATGCCTTAACTAGAGCCCGTCTTTGTGAGGCCGAAAATGATGCCCATTTAAAGGATATTATTTTTAAAACCTACTGCAAAAACATTACCAAGTAAATGTATTATTTATCAGAAAAGCCTAGTAAATTACTTGAAATGTTGTAGTTTCTATCACTTAAACAAACCAATGCGCAACTTTTGCACCACCCTGTATATATATATATATATATATATATATATATATATATATATATATATATATATATTGATGATTGTAATGATTATGATTTGTATTAAGTATAAGAATGTTTGTCTCTATCCCGAAAAATAATCTTTGACTATCTCTCTCTAAAATAAACTTATAAAAACTCTCCGAAAGTCCGTCTAGTGATTTCTGAACTGTACAAGATAAGACGTTTTATTTATACAGCGAATGCCAACCACTAGACGTAAGAATCAATGCGACCAGGGATTAAAAAGAAACACCGAAGAGAAACTAGATGATACGAAAAGATACAGTGCGCAGCAACAGTCAATGACGAAAAAGAGGAAAAAGGAGAAAAACAAACGAAGTAAAATGTAATAAAATAAGGTTCGATCGCATACATACCTATAAGGGGTATTTAATGTTTGCCACTTAACTATGTAGAAGTAAGAAAAGAACGAAATCAATAATACTGTCGTTTACGAGTGATAAACAAGAAGAGAAATGCAAAAGAATTAACGTACGTGCAAGAGGTTCATAAATAGAAACAGTCGCACTATGAAACTTTTTTCTGTAACATACTTAGTTACACATGAACGAACACATCAGTCAAAGCCGTAATAATCAACAAGAAGGAAAAACCTGCAAGGATTTTGCAGTTGATCGGGTGAAGATAAAAGAGGAAGAAAACAAATACATGGATCTCGTCAGAGAACAGAATGGAATATGCAAAAATAAAGAAAATAGTATAATACGAATAAGTTAAGTCGTGTTAAGAACGATCCCGAAATACCTGGGATAACATGTAGGAGCAAAGTGACGATTGACACCTTAAAAATAGTAGAAAGCGAACCTTGGGTTTACTTTCGGCAGCCTCATAACTCCCAGTTTCCCTATTTTGTCATTTAGTCCTCACATTCTATCAGCGTTTCTATTGACAAAGTGGAAACAATTGCTGTCTTCTCAGGTGAGAATATATCCATAAAACTTATTGTTGACTCGTTTTTGACCTTAAAGAAGTATTTTTAGCTCCTTACAACAAGTGGATGCATGCCTTGTCTTGGGTCATTTCCATTAAAAAAAAATAACACACCAACATTCTGAGAACACAGGAAATACTAAGGAAACATCTAGAAGGCGGAAACCAACCCACGTAACCAATGAACGCTAATCAACTAAAAGTAAATTGAAAAAGAAAATAAAACAACAAAAGATATATAAAGAAAGACTAAAAGTGTCCAATTAAACTGAAACTGTTAGAAATGACATCATCTGTCCCCGCTCCCAATAAAAAAATAGTGGCATCATTATCGGTCGGTACTATATAAAATGTACGATAAAAATCAAGGAGCATGTAAAACCGTATATAGAACAGAACTATCCAGACCTCCACTTGAAGGGTGCCGAGAGTACTGAAATTTGAGAGAGATTTGTTATCACTCAGACGCTAAAGAGCATGACTACTTGATCCTAGTGAGCACTCACTGATAATGACATGTGTGAAACCTACTACTAAGTACAAAATTATTAGGGAACCTATTTTTATAGAGTGTTTTTTTAAGCTGTGATGATATCATCCTCCCAAGCATTACTTTTTTCTTTGAGTGGTAGTATATGTACGTCCGTCGAGAGACCATCATACCAGATATTACTTCAGTTGTAAAGTGAAAGTAGCGTATTATCTATTCTGTTGTCATGAGACTACTCTCCTAAGCATTATCTCCTCCATTGGAGTGATGAAGTATAGACTCTTTTATCATAAGAACATAATTATATGGTTGAACTTTTTATTTGAGGGTGTAGTGTATGTTCGTTCGTCATCATGCCATAATCCCAGAAATTAACTTTTTATTTCTGTGAGTGAAGTTTATGATTCTTCGTCATGACACCATTCGCCCAGGAATTACTTAATTTTGTTGGGTTAGAGTAGTGTGGGTGTGTTAATTATTATAATACTTCGTAGGGCTATAGACCACAGGGAGCATATACTTGGAGGCGGGGAGGATAGTATCATGTTGAAGTAATGCTATAATGATAGAGATAGTATGTAATGAGTAAATGAAATCATGATTAACTTCTAACATTCTATTAAAAAAAATAGTTAAACGTTAGGGCTAGGGTTAGAGGCTGGAATAGGTGCATCTAATTATTAATACAATTATTTATAACAATATTTGTCTATGGACATCTCAGTTCCACCCTCTTGACCCGGCTGCCAATAAATCGGCCTTATGACCTTTTCTGGGATGTAAGGAAATATTCCTTACGATCGATATCAGCTCTATAGCCATCCCTGTCACAATCGATTATAGGGCACGCTGGGTGTTCCCCTCTCGCAAGGTTGCTTGCCCACTTGACCCCACGGGCATCTGCACATGATACCTAGTCACACAATTCACCACAACCATCCATTAAATCCTAACAGACACAGGGCAAAACAGAAACCCCCCATTTTAAAATTCTTATAATATATTTCTGGTCAGCCATCTAATTTCTCTGTAAGATATGCCGTATCATAATATTCGACCGCTATGCTTTTTAACACGGGCCAGAGCGACCTTTAACTCCCAACCCAATGTGATCTGTCAATTTCTCCGAGCCGGCTCCTGCACTTTGTCTATCCCTTCCAAGGGGGCTCCAATAACTTCAAAGCCGGAGACTCGCCTTTTCAATATCCTACATCTAGGGGCCCAACATTCCACATTGACCCTACCCACTCTTCCTAACTAATTCGGACATGTAATCGCTCTGGCGCCATATCAAACCGTTTCGAACCGAACCGAATTCTCTCACACGAACCCAATTTCACAAACATCCAGACCCGCCACACCGTCGCGGCGCACTGATGGGCCCCATCGACCCACTAAACAACAATGACCAATACCGATGCAGTAACTACGAGGTCCTCCCCGCCCCCCCCCCCCAAAAAAAATATAATATGGCACTCTTTTCATGGCTAAAAAATCGCTTCAACTTCACGCGTGTGGCACCGAAACAACTCTTTGTCCGTATAATCGAAAGCTCACTGGCTACCTCAACGGGTCACGCGTAGCGAACATAACTAAATCCCAAACCGTCAGTTGGAAGAGACTCGGCCTTACGGCCTGCATATTGGACCTCCGTTAAAACTCTTACCGCACCGCCAAAAGGTCAACTCTCTCATGCTAACTCCCTTTAAATTGCTGACCTAAACTCAGGTGTAATTAGTTACTGTTTCTTTTTCTTTTATATACTAACATTTTAATATGAGGAGGGCCAAAAAAACAAAGAACAAAAACAAAACAATTATCTCGGCAAAACCCAAAAAGACCAAGGAAAATTAATTAAATGAGTCTCTTTCTCTCGACGATACATTTAAATCAAACAACAAAAATTCAGAACAATACAATTTGAGTGAAAGATTCCCCACCCGACAACATAACAATACAAGATCCGTTCCCTCCACACCGAATGCATATTTATTTTAAACGTACACAGAATATGTTCTGCTTGTGTGTATGTGTGTCAGTTCGTCACCGTCTCTTTTTTTCTTTCTATAAAAGTTAAAACTGCGTGTGGCCAATAGTACATTGTTTTTAGTTCTATTTTCATATGTGCGTGTGTTCACATTTTGTGTATGTGTTCTAACAATCTTATTATTACTTTCTTTTAAATATTTGATTGTGTGTGTGCGTGTGTTTGCTTGTTTTCTATTCAGTTTTGTTTCTATTCTTTTTTTAATTTTACGGCACATCACGCCTTTTTACTTACTGTTTGTAGCTCCCTCTCTGTCTTCGCCGACCACGCCTGTGCGTCCTACACTATGTGAACCCAAGTTCAAAAATTGTATTTCGTTTTAATTTCTTTTCATAAAGTCTCGATCAGAGCAACCAAAAAGGTGTATGTTGCATAGCCCAACTCTTGGGGCCGCGGCAGTACGCGTTTCGTATAAAAGTCTCACTACGGGCTGTGGTTTTTCTCGTTTCGTATACTCTTCATTCTCAAAAGGGCCGTGGCAGTAATCATTTCGTATACTCGTCCCTGAAAGGTCATGGCAGTTCACATTAAATACTTGTCATTATTTAAACATCATAAATCACATAGTTCATATATTGTTTGCATACCTTTAGTTTTTTCCCTCGCCGTGTAGAGGGTCGTGTCGTCTAGTGGATGAATTCTTTTTCTCTCCTTCCTGCCGTGAACCACGCCGTCCGTTTTCTGCAACAAAAACCCATAACGCACTCCGAAGTCTGATAGGTTCGCCTCAAAAACCCAGACTGACGAAACTCGGTTCTCACGAAGAACGAGTGACGTCACGGATCCTTCTGTTTCCCATGCAAGGGGCTGTTACCTCACAGCCTCTCGCAGGTGCATAGTGACCCTTGATCTGGGGTCTCGTCACTCGGTGAACCTGTCACGTCTGTGATTTCTGACTGTTAAAGCAGGCCCTATTTTACACTCGACTGCCGGTCTACCCCGTGTTAATTCGCTCAAGTCAAACCAACGATTTCCAACAGATACTTCCATTCCCATGGGGCCATTATCCAACATCTGACGCTAGGCACACAGAAGAATGACGGAAATTATTTTTCACGTTGTGGTAAGAGATTAGTTCTTTCTCTGAATGTTTGCGAGAAGTAGTATATCTTAATAGAGTCCCTTCCATGGAAATAAAGATAGAGTAAAGAAAGTTCAACACGTCTCTTCTAATTTTTTAAGTCCAGTTTCTCCGGTGTAAACACAGGAAAGTGTGCACTGAAAAGTTACATCCAAGATAATCATATTTCTGAAGCCAAGTACTTTCTGGAACGAGAGAATGACCCAACAATATTTCCAGCAACTAGCCATTTTAGATCTGGAGGGCAAGTCAGTCGTAAAAGCTTATCAAAACAATGTTTTTTTCTAGGAGAAGATCATCCATTTTGATTGGTACAAAGCAAGGATACCAGTTTTGAAGCTGAAAAGAGATACTCTTAGTTTTAAAATTATTAAATGTGACAAGACACATTTTCTCCATTGCATTAAATACTCCATTTTTGAAGAGAAAGAATATTCGAGATATTGAAAACCAGATCTCTTCGAGGTGGTGTTATAGGTAGTTGTGACGTCTGCGTAAATGAAAACATATACTCCCAGATCGTTAATGAATGATCAAGAAGAGTGTGGTGCCCAGAATTAATTCAGAGGCATGGCGGTTTAACTTTAATTTACTGCCAACCTCTGCATATTAATCGACACTTGTATAGACCTATCGGAGATATATGATTCGATTGTTTCGAAGACATTGTCAGATAGTGTAGTTATTAAGTAACCGT
Source organism: Sepiola atlantica (assembly GCA_963556195.1). Classification (NCBI taxonomy): domain Eukaryota; kingdom Metazoa; phylum Mollusca; class Cephalopoda; order Sepiida; family Sepiolidae; genus Sepiola; species Sepiola atlantica. The sequence goes on along the minus strand of OY744521.1, from coordinate 17,868,350 downwards.
TTTATGCAAACACTATCAAAAACTTTCGATAAGTGAAGGGCTATTGCTCGTGAAAAAATCTCCCGTTACGTAATTCACCGATCCTATGTGATATTCCTGCTAGTACATCAGCCACTGACGTTGCACGGCGAAATCTATATTGTAAGCTGTTTTTGCTGACGTAGTTGAAGAGTTTATAATATTAGTAATCGAATGAACTTGGAATAAATCCGTTGCCATGTGCTTATTTTCTCTATGTGAACGTTGAATAAAAAAGTATTTGCTCTTATTCATTAGTTGTTTGGCATGAAAACCGGTCAAAATTAAAACGTGAATTATGTCAATCACGATAAAAATGCACATAATTGCATTACATTCATATTGTTATTTTTATTAAGAATAGTTCATGTGAAATGTTATTAATTGTGCGAGGGGGCCACGTGGTGTTTTGAAAGAGACATCGATTATTATATTGTATTAAGGAAGTGTTAACGTCATTACTTTGTCTGCCACGTGAGAATGGATGAACTCTAAATGGCATTAATGGGTTTGTTAAATATTCGGACATTGTTTCAGTTTACTGCGTTCTCTGAATAGAAATAAAACGCCTTATTTTAGATGCGTTATATTTATTAAATGATCTTTTTGTCAGTCCATAATCTGTCATGTGTAAGTTATGGCTGTCACACTTAAGTTTGAAATCACATTTTTCTCATTCGCCCTCAGGGATTTACGACCATTTAGAATACACAAGCTTCGTATTTGTCAGTTTACAAAAGAGCATACTCTTGCTAAAGCAGATTGAGAGCCATAGGAATGAGGTATTTTTAAGCTTAATCTCCTAGACCATTAGTTGTCAGGAATAATAACGACTCGTGTTTATCATCTCAACAAAACCAACCAGCTGTCTACCAACTGGCATTAAAAAAGAAATAATGCCATTAGTTCAACATGTAGATTGTTCAAGGCAGTTTGGAATCTAAATATACACGTTCTGAATTCATACTGCAGGATGATTGGGAACTTTCAAATATTTATTATCACTTACCCATAAACAGCCATTTATATTTTCATATGTATCAGCTAAATTCATGGTCATCACCATATGTCACTCTATAATAAAGAACTATGTGTATGTATGTGTATGTAAATAAATCAACGTACATCCATTTCGTCACAAGAATGTTTAGTAAAATAGTTGTCTTTTTCTAGCCCTATGGCAAAATAATTTTAACGGTTGATGGGAATCCGGTGAGAAATAACAAGTCTGACAATCACATCAGACTTGTCCCGCTTATTTGAATACATTACCAAATAAATTGTCCACTCTATGATCAAAAATTACGGTGGGTATTTTTCTTTAGATCATCAGAAATGATGATAATTTATATATGAAAAATATTTTCTATTGGATATGAAAATATATTTGTAATATATTTAGATAAAAAACGAAGCGTAATTACATATTCTCAGCTATTTTTGACGGAGTGGTTCACTATATATATATATATATACATATATTTCTATAAAGCTCTCGTTAGATTGAGCACTTTAAGTAAGTTAACTCACAGGCTGTTATTTATAGCATAATGCGATACTCTTGGTCTCGCCTATTGAGTTCTCTTGGCGACTTGCTGATATGGCCGCTGAATTTGCCATTAAGATGTTTAATTACTCTCCCATTTCTAAGCAATGCGTTGTTGACTAATCGGCATGCGCTCTGACTAATAGGTCAGATATGGGTTTAACAGTGTAACCGGCAGAGATTGTCTCCTCTCATACTGATAGTGCATCATTGGCATGAACCACATGTGTAAATAGCTTAATTTTAAAATAATATATATATATATATTTATATATATATATATATATATATATATATATATATATATATATATATATATAAATGTATAAAAAATTAATGTGAAAGGTGTATATTTTAATATATCTTATTTATTTTCTATATTTTGACGTGTAGGAATATCAATTATCCCTTATGCATAAAATAAAAAGTTTTTTTTAAAAGGAGAACAAAATATTTAGCTGTGATCCTTCGGCCTTCGTCAGTGTAATGGGGGATTGTGTGTGTACGGTGAAACGTGGGTGGTGATAAAATGGGAAAAAGTGGTGGGAAGGCCATTGAAATGGTGAAAAAAACAGGAATTATCCTTAGTAGCTGAGACGCAAGAGTCAAGTGGTTATAAACATGATCCAAATGTACCCGAATATGAATGAATGTAAATAGATTAATATATAGATAGCTACACAAGTTAACCCGTGTTTATATATACTCACCCACAGACACTTCAGCACGTCCACCTACGTATGTCAGGTTACCTATACACCCGCGCGCACAAAGGCATCCATCCATATACACATGAAGCAAGGAGAGAATGGAGAAGTATAGGGGGCAGGTCAATTGGCTGGAGTCATGAAAAGGTCGGAGTAAGGTGGGTGTGTTTTATTACACGGTGCGTTTGTGAACTTAGAACAATGAAAAATGAAAATAGTGTGTAGATAGGAACATACATATATCCACATACACGTCAACACACATGCATACACATATACACATGTACACACACATACACACCCGTATATACAAATACATATACATACATCTACATACATATATACATACTCAGGCATACAAGCGTACCCATACATACACACCCATATCTACACATACATGCACATTCATGTAAAGAGAGAGGGAGGAAGTCATAAGAAGATACAGATGTATAGGTATATGCATGCTAATACGTACATCCACAGGGGCATGCGCACACACACACACACACACACACACACATATATATATATATATATATATATATATATATATATATATATATATATATATATATATATATATATGGAGAGAAGGAAACATAGAGTGAGGGAGAAAGGGGGATAGACAGATTAATGAATACAATTTACTGGTGGGCCTGGCAAGTATGAACAAAATAAAATTAAAAAACCAACAAACTAAAAAGTTGATATTTTAAAGTGGGGAGATGTGACCATACCACCGTAACACACACTTGTTCCTCGCCTGTTGGAAAATGTTTTCCGTCAGTTCGTATGTTTGTATTGAGAAGTCCCAGGTCTGTATTTAGTCCTGAGGTATGCGTGTTTAGTTTCAGAATGAGTTTTCTCTCATATTTTCGTCTATGTCGTAGTGATCTGAATTTGAAGGCTACGAGGATGCATTTCATGTCGTCTGAAAAGTGGGTTGAGAGATTGAAATCATCGGCTACTGGGTGTCGTGTGAATTTGTCCTTAATCGTGTGTTTGTCGCTGTTGACGCGTTTGAGGAACTCCAGGCTTGTTTCCCCAACGTAGTTGCTTTTTGTGCATCTGGGGCAGTATATCAGATAAATCACTTTGGAGCTACCGCAGGTGAGTTGTGTCGTTTGTTTGTTTTAGGGCTGAAGTCAAATACCATTGGTATTTCTGGCGATTATATTTTGCTGTTATTGTATGTCTGTTTGTGCTAGATGATTTCCTAATACTTTTTTTATTATTGTGAAGGGGTAGTTTCTGTGGAGGAAGTGGTTGGCTGAAATGCCTACCTGTGTTTCGTACTCAGTAGGGCCTGGGCAGATTTTTTTATGCGCAGCCATTGACTATATACAATAGATCTTTTTGTGGTGATCGGATGGCAGTTGAGGTAACCGTGTCCGTCGGTGGGTTTAGTGTAGAATGGTGTGGTGATTTAATGTTCGTGATGTAAACTAAGACGTCGAAGAATTGGGTGTAAGTGGTGGAGTCTTCAGTAGTGAATTTTATGATATTGTGGCAGTTGTTGAGGTATCGATAAAAGTTCATCAGTGACCCTTCTGCATGTTTCCAAATAAGAAAGATGTCATCTATGTACCTGTAATAGTGTAGTGGTTTGTTCAAATGTGTGTATGTAAATGTAAGCATAGCTGGAAGCCATTTCAGTGCTCATGGTTGTGCCTTTTTCTTGTAGGAAGTGTTGGTTGTTGAATGTGAAGTTGTTGTATGTCAGAATGAATATATTATGTTGCATACATCGTTAATGTGGATGTTTTGTAAGTGTTGGGTTTGTAAGAAACTCCTGCACGTGGATACTCCCTCCTCGTCTGGAATGTTGGAATTGGGTGAGGATGCATCCGTTCTGACGAGAATTGAATTGTGGAGTATGTTGTCTATCCTGTGTAGAATCTGTACGAAGTGTGTGATGTCCTTATTGTCGCTGAGGATGTTCGACAACAAGGGGTGGAGGATGCTGCTGATATATTCCGAGATGTTTTCAGCAAGGATTCCTATACCGGAAACGATAGGTCAACCGGGTTGTTATACCTTGAGATCCTTAGCTATATGATATTTTTTGAGGGTCCGTTGTCGGGTTGGAGGTGGTTGAGTAAGTTGCTGACAATATAAGGGAGTTTATGGATTTTGGGGATGGTGTAAAAGATAGCCGGTTTGGGGTGTCCCGGTATACATTTTTTGACAGTAGTCTTTGTGTCGTAGCCAAGATTGCTAATTAGGATGTTTAGTTTGGATTTGAATGTGCGTGAAGGGTCAGTGGGGAGTGTTTTGTAAAATTCTTCGTTGACGAATTGTGTGCCTATTTCTGTTATGTATTCGTTGGTGTTAATTATGGTGATTACTCCTACCTAGTCTGCAGGTGTTATAGTGATGATTTGTAGGGATTGTATGACCTTCGTCCTTCGTGATATTATAGTAGGTGTGTTATGAAGATTGTCTTTGATGAACTGTTCTAGGTGTGTGTTGGCTGTGTTGTTATGTGCATCTATGGTTGCGGTGCGTCCATTGGGAGGTGTCCAACTTATAGCCTTTGAAGTTCCTGTCTGTTTTGCTGTAGCGGGGCTGCTGGTTGCCTGTAGCTAGTTGGTTATTATTATAGAAGTATTATTTTTGTTTTATTCTTCTAAAGGTCATCCCAGAACCTATTATATTACGATCGAAAAACAAACATTTAGTGTATTTTTGTAATTCCGGTTTCACACCCAATTTAATATATATATATATATATATATATATATATATATATATATATATATATATATATATATATATATATATATGTATATATATATATATATATATATATATATATATATATATATATATATATATGTATATATATATATATACATATATATATATATATATATATATATATATATATATATTTAGATGTTTCACTTATAAAATAGATCATTCAGTGAAGACCGGGGTTTTTCCAATAAAAACAAGCTCGATGATACTCGATTACAGAGTACAGAGCATTTATATGCGATTTTATGAAGGCTTACCAAAGCATTCCTTTCAGGAAACTAATGATCAGCATTAAAGATGTGTTTTCTTACAAAGATTATTTATTCAAATTAAATGTTTTTCCTACACGTGATTCATACACAGCAGGTACTTGCTTGGCAGATCATCAGGGAAATTAAATGTCTGGAATAAGGGCTTCAACTGCCGACAATACACAATGTGGCGTTGCAATAGTTGAGGTCACTTAAGAAAGGAAGAGGAAAAAAATAAAAATAAAAGTTAAAATTAAAAAACAAGATAAAACAACGATAAAACAAGAAAGTCCAAGAAAATGTCTTCGAAAAGTAGCTCGTGCATTATTTCTGTCACCAAGCAAATAATCGGTCCCAAATGCATTAAAAAAAACAAAAAAAAACGGAACAATGTGCGATAATACACTTTCACGTCGGACGGCACAATGATGAAAAAATCCCCCCCCCCCAAAAAAAATAATACACCATTCAAGACCGCTCACAAGTTACCATTCCAATCCGATGATAATATGGGAATTCTAAATCTAATGCATCACAAGGAAAAGTAACGTAAATGTTCGTCCGGAATGCCAGCGGTCAGACGAGCCTTATTTCATGAGCTGACTTGTTCCCCTTCGAAATAAACATATATATATATATATACATATATATATATATATATATATATATATATATATATATATATATTAGTATTTCATTTATCCACATAAAATTGTATAAGGAGATGTAATTTTTCATGAATCAATTTTCAGTATTTACTTCAACAGTGCTCGATACGTAAGTAGAGCTAGGTAGTAAGCTATGAAAATATATTTTAGCCTGAAGATTTCCCCGGGGATGAAACGCGGGAGCCTCTGTGTAGCTTAATTTCCATGAATATATGTTCATAGCTTACTACATATATATATATATATATATATATATATATATATATATATATAGTCTCGGAAGTTTCTCAACCATTAAAACTATATAAAGAGAGAAAAAAAAATATATATGTAAAAAAAACAAAAAAAAACTTATAGTCTCAAGTCTTCCAGTGGAAAATCACTCATGTAAGTCAATTTAATTTTTTACAGTTATTATATTAGTTAGTTTCTAACACTATTTTAAGGGATCATCAGTTGTTTACCATGAAAAACTGTTTCTGGAATTTATATATATATATATATATATATATATATATATATATATATATATATATATATATATATATATATATATTGCGTCACCAGAGGTAAGAGCATATTGAAAATGATATCATTGGTTTCCAGCTTTTACAATTTAAGATGACGAGATATAACGTAACGTAAGCAAAACGTTATTGTTGTCAGCCATGTTTTAATTAGAGTCAGACGTAGATTTGTGGCAAGAAATGTATATCGTTGCATCATAAAAAAACTATTTATTTATTTTATCCTCTCTTTTTATGAAATTAAATTTGTAGACTTTGTTTGTAAAAATTGAAAATATTTAAAATAATTCAAAATGCGAAGGGAACTAGTAAGGCACAGACTAGATCGACTGAATTCATCTCGAATATTTACGGTCATTGAGGAGTTTGAAATAGTCGCTTTATTTCTTTTTCTAAGCAATTATATCAGTGTACTTTATTTAGAAACTTGGGTATTTGTAGTGAGAAAAAAGTTAATACATAAGAACGTATTGACCAAATGTGCAGGGTTGTAAAACGTAGGATTCAAATATGTTTATTTCAACCGGAAAAAAGAATAATCCAATGGAAGTAATCCAGCATATCAAATTATTAATGAAATTATCTCCCCTGTTTCTTTGAAAGTCATTGTGAAATATTGAAAACTTTAACATTTAACAGATCACCGACGATGTTTCAATACATTCAGACTTTTGACAATTTCTAAATTGTGAAATATTTGAATATAAGTACAATATAAACATCTTCTTTAAAGATACCTATACACGCATAAAAATCATATAAATAAGGAAATATTTAAAATGCACATAAAAACTAAAAGAAATTTTTAAAATGTAAAGCACTAAAAAGCTAAAAATCTAAAAGCATAAAAAATATGACACCAAAAATCACTCCAAGAGTATAAAGTAAAAACAAACCAAACAAAAATCAAAAAAAGGGTTTCGATAAACCCTCGAGATTCTCCTATCTATTTCTAATGTACACTACTAATTCTATGGACTTTAAAATTGTATTTTCGGTTAATAATTATATTTCTCTAATAAAGGGCTTATTTATTTTATCAAGTATTACAATTACTTTTTTTTAAATTTTAGGTTTAAGTTTTTTTGTTGTAGATCCCCAGCATTAGCCATCCATGGCCTTGTCTAAACATATAATGTCTTGAGCGACCAATTTATCAGATTCAACATTCAAAATTCTTCAAATGTAGGATTATTTTATAGCATAAAGTCAGCTATAGCTCTATAGAGCGTGACTAGAGCTATTTTACAAATTTTAATTATGTTACCCTGAAAAATAATGATGAAGCATAGATGTTCACAGGAAAACAAAACGTTTTTAATCAAGGCAAACAATTGTTTCGGCTAAAACCAAGTATATCGTTTTCCAGAATTTTAAAGTATTTCAAAATATTTAAAATATTTACATATGTACTTTTTAAAGTACGTTTTAAAATATATCAAAATACGTTTCAAAAATACGTTTAAAAGCACATTTAAAACTCCTCGGTTTCCCAAACTAAAGTACGTATTTATGAAAGATTCACTTTTAATGTAGTTTTGTTGACTTAACTCATGACAACTTATCTTTTATTAAAGCAGATTATGTTGGGGCAATTTAATACGTGTGAAATGTAGTATTTATGCAAACCAAACAGATTATAGAAATGCAAGCATGGTGAGTGTGTCGGTTACTTCTCTAACAATCTTCATTTGATAGTGATTGGAGTCCTCTCGTTTTTCAGGTTACACTCCATGGCTTCAAGTGTCGTTTTTGCTTCTTCTTTATAATAAAATATGTGTTCATCTACATATACTTTCTGTCCCAAAGACCCCTGTGACATGCCTATATATATTTCGGACGTTTCATTAGGTTGACTAGTCAGAGTAACTCTGTACATAATAGATTTACCTTTGCAGTTCTCATTGAGGAGACACTTTTCTGTGACAGTCTTCTCCGACCGTACAAGAACAGTCTGCGTTGCAAGCCATGTATGGTTTGGACGAAAACAATATACTTGATATATAGGGTATTGGGCGTGCTGAACTTGACTGTATTGCTATAAAACAATTCATGTAGTTTATGGTGTGCCGGAAATATTTCATCCAGCTATCTTTGATTACTTCTCTAGCGGCGTTAACCAAATTATCCTTCTGTTTCTTTTATGGCTGCTGTAGGCAAGAACTTGGTTGGGCAACAAAGATAGATTTGCTTCAAGGTCGCTTTTCCGCAGTTCTTCATTATAATATGGTTCTGCTTGTTCAGAAATTACAGAATAGGATAACAGACTGGACATTCTCTTGTGTATATTCCTAATCGTGTTTTAGATGATAAAAAATAGTATACATAAATAGTGTGCTTTTATTATGTTATAGTTGAGCACTGTGTTGATTGTTTTTTTCTACCAAACAATACCAGGGAGCATATATATATATATATATATATATATATATATATATATATATATATATATATATATATAAGGTTAGTGAGAGAAAATCTAACGGAGTGCTCGAGTATTATGAAAAATAAAAAAAATAAGAGCGTGATATTCAGTTGTTAATGTGTTGTATTACAAAATATCAGAATAAAAGCTGTGCAAATTGGGACTGTATTCAGCCTCTTTTTATGTCTGTCTTCCTGGAAGATGATTGGTCATGCTATGTTATGTTAATTGTCTCATGACATTTCAATTTTATTTTAATTGTTATCAGTTTTAAAAAATAGGTATTTCTACCTGACAATTATTCCGGTATTGTAGTCATAATCAGTGTTCTTTTCTTTTGTTCTCTTTCTTTCTCTGTATATGTCTGTCTCTCTCTTTCTCTCTCTCTATATCTATGTATATATATATATATATATATATATATATATATATATATATTGCACACATATAATGTGTATAAATCTATATTTCTGTATGAGATTTCTTTACTGCGGTTGCATTCTGTGTTGTATTCACATTTTTCTCGGGTTCTGTTTTCCGTTTCATTCACTAACGCCAATTCCTGTTCGAATATGAACCCAAGTGTCGATTCTAGTTCATATAACTTCTATTTTGCTTTCTATCAAATTCCTCGTCGTCTGTTACTAATTAATTACTTGAAAAAGTTACAAACACACCAGACAGACTTTATGTGATCTTTACACTTGAACCTTGGTACTTCGATGAAAAGAAAATAACACTTTCTGATACACAACCACTACTGATGTCATATCTTCTTCATCACATGTTTGTTTGAGGTAGGCGTGGTTAATCAATATAAAAGATACATTAGACAGTCTTCATCTCTAATATCTTAAACAGATCTTGAATTTCCCTGATATACTTTCATTTCTTTTAAACTTAGGGACGCCTTATTCTGTATACGGTAATATTATTATCACAATATCATTAGTAACTTTGAAAGTTTCTATTGTTTTGCTTACGGCATCCCTTTTTTTTCTCCGAATTACATATTCACCACAAGTAATTTCACGTAGCCATTATTCCTATCGATTAAGTCGGAAAGTAGATTATCATCTAACACGATTTCACTACGAGGTGAAAACATGTCGTATCGGTCTATCATATAGCGGCCTATTTTACTATACAATATTGGCGCCGTAATGCTATCTAGTTTTTCACATCTCTGATAGTTGTCATGGTCTATCGTCTCTCTTATTTGAAACTCTTTTATTTAAACAGTCGCTGAATATACGTTGACTACTGTGTGATAATGATCGATATCCCTCTAAACTCTCAACTCAAAGCTGAAGAGCCGTTGCTAAAAACAACTAGATACTACAAACGGACTGATTGAGAATCCGTCAGGGAACACACACCATAGACGCCTCAGTGAATGAAATCTTTTCTTCTCTCTGCTAAACAATGTGCAAATTAGGAGACTGAATGGATCAAGGTCGACATTGTAAGCACATGTCCTTGCGCGGAAATTGCTTAATAAGTCTTACGATCCAAAATGGTTCACTTCAAACTGTGCAGCTGCTCTGGTGCATATGCAGAAAGCATTCCGTCGATTCAACTGCAATGAGTCTGATGGTAATAGACAAAACTATATACCATCAAATACTGATTGCAAGAGTTAAACAGCCGCAACTAAGAAATGATTGGAATGCGTTACGTAAGTCACGTGACTACTTTTCATCCTTTCATACAAACACTCAATATAAAGGGTAATCTCCTCCCCCTCTCTCTCTCTCTCTCTTTCTTTATCTCTCTTAGATCTTTATATATATATATATATATATATATATATATATATATACAGAGAGAGAGAGAGAGAGAGAGAGAGAGAGAGAGAGAGAGAGAGAAGGATGAAAGGGAATTAGAAAAGCGACGGAGGCAGATCTTTTTTCAATTCAGTTGCTCAATGCAAGGTATATTCCGCAAAAAAGCAATTTATTTAATTAATTTTCTCCTTAAGCCAGGTTTTTCAAAGATCAAAATCTTGTCATCAGAGGAAATTGCTGGGATAGATATTGAGCTGTGTACTTTTCACAATAGGTTTTACCTTTCCTAAAAGTTCGCTTTTAGTTCTCTACTTTATATATATATATATATATATATATATATATATATATATATATATATATATATATGTTACATCTTTTTGCTCACATCAAATGATATGTTTAACCATATTTCATCGTTTAATAACGTCAGCCCCAAGTTTATCCTTTTTCTGTCAGCTTATCTCTCATACAAGCTGCTTTTAAATATATTTCGCATCTGCACAATTGGGGATGCCCGTGCATTTCTTTGAGTATTTCCAAAGATCGACAACCATAAGGCTTCCATAAAAACAAGTACTTCGTGATCTTGAGATCAGCTTTGCATCTAATTATAGTAATGCTTATCTTTTTACCTTACCGTGAGGAATCTATTTTAATTGCCCCCGTATCTGCACTACGCTTTTCTTTGTAGATGTAAATACAAGTTTATTTATTTCTAATCGTTTTCTAAGGAAATTCGTAAATTCTTAAGTATCAATTCTGTATTTGATATTCCTTTACTACTACTACTACTACTACTACTACTACTACTACTACCACTATATGACACCACAACCTATTTAAGTATAACTATGTGACTGTTACACCTAAAAATTATTTTCCAATCGCCATCTATTCTATTCTCTCTCTATGCAATAAGATTGTTATCTAATATATTTCTAATGTTAAACTCCAGTGATTGACTAGGGCTTCAATGAAGTGTCGAAGACTATTTCCTGATGTTCCTACTGCGCATTATTCCTAAATTTTAAGCAATACTTGCACCATTTCCCTGCAGCGATCACGTTCGAGAATAATACTTCGGTAAAAATGATACGCTATATAGAATCCGTAATTGATTTCTGATCATTTCAACATAAAATATATTATTTTGTACTTGTCGACCTTCACTACGAACTGTTATCTGATTGCATATATGTTTATCTATACTTAAACTTCCTCTAATAGATAATCAAAATGTCTATTTCGATGTCTAGCAACGATCATTAAGTTATATCATCGATACATATAGTAATGGAAGTAAGGTATAGATTATTAGCATCGGAAATATCCTGTCTGTTCGGTGACCTCACAGGAAACTATTATATTAGATTATCGAATTCCTCAACCCTTATTGTCTTGAAGTGAGCCTTATTCCTTTCTCTATAATAATAATAATAATGTTATATTAATATAAAATTGTATTAATATCATATTAATCGTATCATATAATAATAGTGTTATATTGTCAGATTATCATATAATGGGAGACCAACATATCTTCTTATTGTCAGATTTGTTGCAGTAAACACAGCTTTAAAATGATATACTGCTTTTTTTCTTTTATTAATCATACGATCAGCCAAAAATCAAAGTTATTTCTTAGTTGTTGATCTTCCGTGTCAATTTGTTTCAAAGTGTTGTTCTCGATGCAGAGTATTTAAAAAGGTTTATTTGCTAGCATACCACTATAGAAAATGGTGAGTTCATGATGACATGATAGTTTTGTAAACTTATCGACAAGCCTGTTTTTATCACTGCAGTTAACACGTTCAACATCAAACTGCTTTTTATCATGCCTCCTATTTTGACACCTACATAATATTTTCCATCCATTTTTTGTCTCGGCCAACGCATATTCCATCCTTCGCATAACATTCCACAAGAACATGTTTCCTTTTGGTCTTTTAATCATTTTTTTAACTTTAGGACTAACAATATTTTATCAACCGGCAATTTTAAATTAAGAGTTTTTCATTTAAACATGTACATTGTAGTTCTATAGTTTGAACCCAACATGGTTGTTTGAGAATCGAATCAAGTTTGTGTCCGGTTTTTGGGGAGGGGACGTTTTCTCATTGTCTCCTTTACAGTGGGTTTTTCGTTATTAACCTTGACGTTTTTCTCATCTTTCTTTTTTACACATATTTTTTTTCTGTTTTGGAATAGTGTGCTTGCGTCTATATTATTTAACAAATAGTTTTCTGAAAAGCAACATGTTAAACTAAAGACTATATCATTGTTTAAGGGTCGTGAAACGCGCGTAAGACGGAATGGAAAAATTATAAGCATTCGCCGACATTAAATTAATAAAAAACATTATTAATGTTGACTGACTTTTCTTTGCGTGTTAAATGCAACAAAACGGTATATATATATATATATATATATATATATATATATATATATATATTCGTTGAAGCACATCCCATTAGATGATATGTAAAACAAGTAAAGGGAGGAAACATTGCAGCGGGGTGGCAGGGGCTGGAACTTGGTTGATAGCATTGGACTTACTAGTTATTGGTTATTTATTTTGAACCTACTTACGAGAGCAACACTAGTGGTTGTTGTACCAGACGAAATATGAGAACAATACGCTATGGCTGGCCAAATGGTAGCTTTGTAGAAGTGTAACATACTAGCAGGTGTTATAACTTTTCAAGCACATCAGAACATTTCCTTTCTTGCAGCAGTATTCGCAATATGTTCTATTTATCTGTTCCAATTCATGCTACGTGTTAATGTTAAGCCGATAGTGTAGAATAATGTACTTTCATGTAAAGTGATATTAGTCGTGTCGATCGTTGTTTGAAAAAGGTTTCTTATAATAGTTTAAAACAAAGAGTGTTCTCTTAATACAATTAAATATTACCATACATTTATGTTTTTATTTTACTACAGACTGAAGTTTATTTTCCAATAATTTCAGCCATTGCTTTAGATATGTGTGTGTTCGGTTTGCCTACCCACCGAGAATAGACCGTGGTGTCATCAGGAAATAGAACATGATTTCGTTTATTAAAATCAAGAATAGTAAAGGTCCTATGATCAACCAATGAGGAACACACGTCTTAATGTAATGTTGATCTGTCTTTTGGCTGAGAAGAATCTAATTATATTAAATATTTGTCTAGTACTGGCGTGCAAAATACTTTTTAGATGAACTTCATGCTAGACGGTTTCAAAGGCTTTGAATATATCAATCCCTGACGCCCTAGCTTCGGAAACATTGTCCAATGTATGGTGTATGCGTTCAGACATACCGTTAAAGATATTCGTAGTAGAACGAATTTGCGTCAATCCATATTCTTGGTCAAAAATATTTTTACATTAACGGGGTGGTTGACTATCGTTAGGTTGGTTAATAATTTAGAGATTTTTGGGAAAAACGTGAGTGAACTTCTGTGGCGATAATTTTGCGGGCAGTTTCTCACCCGAATTATTGAACACTAGTCCGACAAAGGCTATCAATAAAGCAGGCTTCAACAAAACATTTGTTGTAGAGTTGTGAGAGAACAGTGGCCAGCTCAACATATCATTTATTTAGTATCATAGCAGCGATAAGATCATGGCCACATGCTTTAGAGATGTCAATTATTTTATATGATATCCCAGTTTTCAGAAGCTGTGCTGATCAGATCATCAAGTGTGTTTTCAGTCCGCGGTGTAATATTTGGAAGGGAGTTGTTTATGGAGTCCAAGCTTACCTTCAATGCGTTCTTCTTGGTACTCAGTTCAGCGTCATCAAATGTCGTGCAGGCCACTCCATGGGGGTTGAATAGTGTAGAAATTGTTTATTCACCATAATTAACCACACTTTTATAGATGTTCTAAATATCGCGAGTTCTTGATTTCTGCGACTTAAAGCGTTTTACTGGTCATCTCGGTATACATACACTAAGATGCAGCTTTTACACTTATACAATGATTTTTTATTTTGGTTATTTGTATTTAACTTATGGCGGTTGTATCGGCGGAATGCTTGCCACCTATGCCAAATGGACGCTGCACAGGTATAAGTGAACCATTTTGAAAAATGTGACTTGGTATAGAATTTTTGCGCAAGAACATTAACTTCTATGCCTGCTTTGACCCATTCAGTTACTTCATTTGCGCACTGGGTAAGAAGGGAAAAAGGGTGTATTCCATGGAACGTCTGTGGTGTGATCTATTATAGATTTCCAATCAGCCAACGTGGAGTATCTCGTCGGTTTGAGTAACGACGCTTCAGTTTTGGGTCGAAAGTTTAGTATTATATCAACCATTATCACAAGCTGATAAGCGTCCCCGTGTTGTTTATGAACATCCTTAACACACACCTGGGCAGTGTAATCAAGAATAGAACGAAGAGTGAGGATTGGTTTTCTTCGTGATCTTGGAAGTGAGACTGTGTAAACCATTTAATGCTACAAAACAAATCTCCGTATTTTTGAGAATTATAAGAATTCTTCAACCATCGTGTGTCATGACAAATAGCACCCTACCTATAATTGCAACATTTAAATTCCTCGGCCTAACATTTACAGGGGGAAAAATAAAAACCTATACATAGAAGATACTACATCAGCTGTCGTAAATAAAATAGGTTTCCTCTACCGTGCGAGAAGAGTGCTCACACCTGCCAGTATGCTTTTCCCCCACGAGGCCACCATCCGCTTATGCATGGAGTATTGTTGTCGCATCTGGCCTGGTACACCATCAACTAGTCTACCCCTCCTAGACAAATTCCAAAATAGTATGTAATCTAATAAGTTCTATACTACCTTCAAAGCCCCAGCCCCTGTTCCATCGTCAGAATGTTGCGTTCCTGTGTTTGTTTTACAATTACTTCAATAAGATGTGCTCCAACGAATTTGCTGCTCTGTTACCCACTCGACCTTAATACCCCCGACAAACCCGAAATCAGCTAAGTCCAATCCATTCATTATGGAGGTCCTTAGACACCAGGGAATTTCTACTCTGATAGCTTTTTCCTCGAATTGCTGGCCTTTTCGGATCCCTACCTGCTCCCGGTGTTTCTTATTATACCGACATGCAGACATATAATATAAACAGCTTCTTGATTAAGTTGACCTTTAAAAATCGGTCCCCTAATTTGCAGTAGACCCTTACGTTTCAGTAACAATGTGACTTGTTTAAGGTAAATTAAAGTTAAACAATGAGAAATGTGCAATAGAGAAACTATGCACGCTGTTAACATATGTATCTGTATAACTTGAAAAACAAAGACAATTACTGTGGTGGACATTAAATCCTTGAGATTTTTGGGGCTCGGATCAAAGCGAGTGCAGCATAAATACTATTAGAAACATAGTCGAACCGGGTACAGTCCTGCGTTAAACTAGAATGATAGAGGAAACAAAAGTTATTAACGCTGTGTTGTAAGGTTAGTCTATTCTCGATTTTATTTTCTAGTTAAGCGATGTGTTTGTGCATATATTTGGTTGACTCCTCACAACAGGTATCCCGTCATGGTTTCGGTGCTTTGTGAGATATTTATTGGGACGGTATCCCTTGCTGAGGTGATCAGCCTTTCTGTGTTCTAAGTTATGTATTTCTCCAGCTCTTTTTTGTGTCTTCCACACAGTCTTCTATACGGTACAGTCCTCTTCCCCTTTGTTTCTTTTCACGTAGAGTATGTCCCTATCGTCTTTTGAGTGTAGTGTTTTTTGTATGATCATTAATTATATTTTCTTCTGGACAAGATGTCTGACTTCTTATTTAGTCCAGCCTATGTATGGTCCAGAATATTTCATTACTGATACCTCCTAGGTGTTAATTCCTTTTACGACGTTAATGCTATATAATTTTGTTTCTAAGAGCTTTCTTGTTCTTCTCAAATATTCTGTTCCAATTTTTTTTTTCATTTCGGTAGATTTGATTGTCTTTGCTTCCAGAACTCCCACATATGTGTAACGATCCTGTTCGTATAACACCCTAATTTCCTCTTAGTTTGGTAGTGTCATGCCCTCTGTCGTTTCCAGTGTTCCCTTTTCATCTCAAGCAGTGATATTATTATTATTATTATTATTATTATTATTATTATTATTATTATTATTATTATTATTATTATTATTATTATTATTTCATAGTAGTCTTAACTTTTGGATGTTTTTAGTTGACGTTTTGTTTTTTGTTTTCTTTAACATCAAGTCAATTCCCTTAACCCTAGATATTCAAGCTGTATATTAACACTTCCCCCGTTCCTAATAGGCAAGTCTTTTGCAGAATTGGAAAATAAAGTGTCTCGCCAATTTGTTTAAGCCATTTATGGTGGCTTTTCGTTATGATTCCAAGCGCTCCAATTACAACGGGGATCACCTTTACTTCTTTACATTTCCATAGTCTAACTAATTCCCACTTTAGATCTTGATATTTTTTTCGTGTTCTCTCTCCTGTACTATGGTATCGAAGGGGCAGGCTATATCAATTATTAAGCAAGTTCTCTTGTTTTTGTTCAGAAAGACTAAGTCGAGTTTAGAATGGTCAAGAACCTTGTCAGTTTGTATGCGCATGTCCCAAAGAGGTTTGACATTGCAATTCTTTTGTACCACTTCTGGCTCATGCTCTTACCACTTTTCATTGTGGTCCAATTCGTAAAGTTTGCATATATTCCAGTGTAGTACCTGAGCGACTCTGTCGTGCCTCCATTTTTTATACTGATGTTGTGCCAGCATTGGGCACTCGGCTACAATATGCGCCAAGGTTGCTTCCCTTTTATTACATAGTCGGCATATCGGTGATTCTGCAGTTTTGTCAATGTAATGTTTGATTGACCTAGTGCGAGTGACTTGTACCTGGGCTGCCATTTAGGTGCTCTCAGTAGATCTTTTGAGATCACCCCTGACTAACCAATTCCAGCTGTCATTATATCTAAATGCAGTATTCTTAAAGAATACAATGTGTAATTTATTTCCAAACAATTTTAACCCTCTTTATTGTAACCTTTGATACTTTTTCACCCCAGTTCTTAGGATGTCCTCTCTTTTCATTTCACGAAGAAGAATCTCATTACTTTCCGAAATATATTTATAGAGACAACCTTCTTCTATATTCACAACATCTTCAAGACTAAGTAGGTCTCAACCACCCTCATTTCTAAGTAAATACAATCGGTCTGTATCTTCTTTTCTTCGCAAAAGCTCCATACATTGTGAGCAGTTTCCGTGTGTTGATATCCAAACACTTTAGTTCATCCACATTCCAGTCAAGTATTCCGGCAGTATATCGGAATGATTGCGACTGCTCTGGCATTGATTGCATAGATGGTATGTCGACTGTGGAGATGTGGTTTAAGGATAATCTTTACCCGTCTGTTGTACTCAGCTGTGACCTGGTTTTTCATTTTCTTGTTTTTTTTTATCTTATCTGCCTCCAGTATTCCTAACTATTTGTAGCCCCTCCCACTGTCTACATTCTTTATTAGATCTGTTGTTGGGAATTCAAGGCCATCTGAGTGAACAAGTGTACCCCTTTTTATTACAAGAATGGCACATTTAGTGATGCCTAATTCGTATGTCGTCACTAAATACTTTAACCGTATTCATTAGGGTATCTAGTTGGGTTTCATTCTTTCCAAAAACCTTAAGGTCATCCATGAATAGTAAGTGGTTGACTGTAGGAAGTCCTTTCCCAAGTTCATATGCTGCCTTCATATTACGTAAGAGAAGTGGCATTGGGATCAAACAAATGACAAAAAGCAAAGGGGAAAGACTATCGCCCTGTAAAATCCCGCTCTTGATTTTCACTTTACCTAATGTACCCCCCCCCCCCGAAGGTAAATTGGTTTCCCAATTCTTAATGCTATTCTTTAAATCCTTGAGATTTTTGGCGCTCGGATCTAAAGTGGGTGCACCATAAATACTATTAGAAACATAGTCGAACCGGGTACAGTCCTGCATCAAACAAGAATGATAGAGGAAACAAAAGTTATTAACGCTGTGTTGTAAGGTTAATCTATTCTCGATGTTGTTTTCTAGTTAAGTGATGTGTTCATGCATATATTTGGCTGACTACTTACAGCAGTCATGGTTTTGGTGCTTTGTGAGATATTTATTGGTACTGTATCCCTTGCTGAGGTGATCAGCCTTTCTGTGTTCTAAGTTATGTATTTCTCCAGCTCTTTTTAGTGTCTTCCACACAGTCTTCTATACGGTACAGTCCTCTTCCCCTTTGTTTCTTTTCACGTAGAGTATGTCCCTATCGTCTTTTGAGTGTAGTGTTTTTTGTATGATCATTAATTATATTTTCTTCTGGACAAGATGTCTGACTTCTTATTTAGTCCAGCCTATATATTGCCCAGAATATTTAATTACTGATACTGCCTTGGTTTTCGTTGCTTTTATGAGGTTAATGCTATAGAATTTCGTTTATGAGAGCTTTCTTGTTCTTCTCAAATATTCTGTTCCCATTTTCGTTTTCATTTCTGTAGATTTGATTGTCTTTGCTTCCAGAACTCTCAGATATGTATAACTATACTGTTCGTATAGCGCCCTCTGTTTTTTCCAGAATTCTCTTTTTCATTTCTAGCAGTGATATTGTTGTTATTATAATAATAATAATAATAATAATAATAATAATAATAATAATAATAATAATTATTATTATTATTATTATTATTATTATTATCATTATTATTATTATTATTATTATTATTAATTTTATCATTATTATTATTATTATTATTATTATTATTATTATTATTTCTCAGTAGTCTAAACTTTTGGGTGTTTTTAGTTGGAGTTTTCTTTTTTGAACATCAAGTTCATTCACTTGACTTTAGACATAGACATGTTAACATGTTTACATTTTCGCTATTCTTAAAAAGCAAGCGTTTTTCAGAATTAGAAAAGCAAATGTCTCGTCAATCTGTTTAAGCCATTTATGGTATTTTTCGTTATGATTCCGAGAGGTTCCAATTACACCGGGATCACCTTTACTTTTTTTACATTTCGATAGTCTAACTAATTCACATTTTAGATCTTGATATTTTTTCGTGTTCTTTCTCCTGCACTTTGGTATCAAACGGGCAGGCTGTATAAAAAGTTTAAGCAAGTTCTCTTGTTTTTGTTTAGAAACATTTAGTCGGGTTTGGAATGTTCAAAAATATTATTATTATTATTATTATTAGTAGTAGTAGTAGTAGTAGTAGTAGTAGTAGAAGTATTATTATTATTATTATTATTATTATTATTATTATTATTATTATTTGTCCTCACTCCAAGTTATCACACTAGTCAGCATCAGTGATTGCTCACTAATAAAAACCGGTGTGTTCCCTGGAGTCTGGGTGGCAAAAAGCCTCTCCAAGTTTTCAGTACTTTCCACCCTTTATTGATACCCACCACAAATGATATTGCGGTATCGTAACAGTCGCCTACTATTAATTACTCGCTGGCAGCGACTATTTGTCTCGTCTGGTATTTGGGTGACAATAAGCCTCCCCAATGTCCCAGTACCCCCCTCACTATTCCAGTGGAGATCTAGTTACTGCTCTTCCTCATCGGTCCTCATATACTTTTTGACCCTTCACTGCTATATTGTGTGGTATAAGCCGATGTTAGTGCCATCACTTTATGAGGGAGGAGCCGTTTATAAGATTTCTTCCAGTTTCCCTTGCTTGGTTCGTGCGGTTGTGTTCTTCCTGTGGTTTTGCTTTCTTCCTATTGCAACTTCGATGTTGCTGGTTATCATCCGTAACTTATGTGGGTTGGTTTCCGCGTTCAATTATTTCTTTAAAAAACAGATGTGTTTAACTATCGCCGTCCTTTGTATGGTCTCACTGATCCGTTTGATTCCAATGTCTCGTAGTTCTTTCTCCAGGTGTTTTAGACTGTTCCTAGTGCTCCTACGATTATTGGTATTATATCGACTTCATTCATGTTCCATATTCCTTTCAGTTCCCATGCAAAATCCGTGTATTTTCTTCGATTTTACGCTTCCTTCATCTTCACTCTGTTATCTGCTTGAACGGCAGGATTTTTTCCTTGTTGTCGATGATTAGGACATCCGGTCTCCTTTCTTGTATAAGTTTATCTGTGTTTAAATCCATGTCCATGAGGAGTTTGTGTGTTTCGTTTTTCGTTCTGTCGCTGGTTTTTGTTTGTACCATTTGTCTGCGTGTTCAAAATGCAATCAGTTGTAGAGTTGCCATTGTACTGCTTTCCCTTCACAGTCATATTTTTTTTTGTATTCTCTTGGGGCTAGTTTGTTGTTATCCCTTATTTAATGGTTCGTCTATTTGCCCACACAGTCTGCATTTACCGTTTCCTGTTTGTTTCTATTTTAGCTTTAATGCAACTTTCAGTGAAGATTCCGTTTCTCTGTTCAAGTATCCTTTTCTTAGCCATGCCCATCTATTTTCGTTGCATTCTTCTCTTGTTAGTCTCATGAAACGTCCATATAATTGTTTTTCTCCACGCTTCTATTTTCTGATATTTTTGTTTCTGGTTTCAGTGCTTTCCGAGTTGTTCATTAAGGCGGTGTCTCTTGCTGCGGTGATGAGACTTTCTGTGATCTGGGTTATGTATTTCTCCAGCTCTTTTTTTAGGTCTTCCACACAATCTTCTATACTTACTAGCCCTCTTCCCCTTTTGTTTCTTTTGATGTAGAGTCTGTCTGTGTCGTCTTTTGAATGTAGTGCGTTGTGCATGACCATTAATTTTCTAGTCTTCTGATCAACGTGCCTGAGTTCTTCTTTAGTCCAGCCTATGAATGGTCCAGAATATCTTATTAGTGCTACTGCTCAGGTGTTTATTCTTTTTACTTGATTCCTGCTATATAATATGTTGTGTCTGCTTCCAGAACTCCAATATATTTGTAGTTATCTTGTTCTCCTAGCTCCCTAATTTCCTTATGGTTGGGGACTTTCATGTATTCTGTTGTCTTCAGTGTTCCTCTTTTTATTTCTAGTAGTGCACAGTTTTCCATTCCGAATTCCATTCGGATGTCCTAACTGAAGATTCTGGTCGTGTTTATCAGTTTTTCCTATTCCTTTTTGCTGTTTGCAAATAGTTTCCGGTCGTCCATGTACACCATGTGGTTTACTTTTAGTGCTGTGTCTGTAAGCTTGTATCCGGCATCACATTTTCTGAGTATGTAGTTCAGTTGAATCATAGCTATTATAAACAGTAGTGGTGATAAGGAGTATCTTTAGAAAATGCCTCTCTGTATTGTTATCTCTGAGCTGTCAGTTCAAGTCTTAATGGTTCCATTGCTTTCTTAATAAGATTAATTATCCTGTCGAGTATCTTGCATATTTTAAGCATTCAATTATACATGCATGAGGAATTCTGTCGTAAGTTATTTTCTAGTCAATCTATGTCATGAATATGTTCTTTTTTCTGTTTTTTTTTTACTTCATCAGGATCTTTTGATAGATGTATAGCAGGTCATGCGTCCCTCCTTTCCCTTTACGCATCTTTTTTTGTTCTCCGTTTGTTTAGAGATTGCTAGATTTGTTATCTCAATTGTCACATCAGGATGTTCCACATTGTTGTTTAACAGGTTATTGGTCTGTAGTTACTTGGTGGTCGTTCCCTTTTTGGAATCTTTTTGTATTTGCGTTGCCCTTCCTTTGGTCATCCACTCTGGTACGTCTGTTTTGTGGATACATCCTTTCAGTTTTGTCGCTATCCTTTCATGTAAGGTCGTGACTTTTTAAACCAATATGCATGTATTCCATCATGGTCTGGTGCTTTCCAATTTGGCATTTTCCCTACGGTGTCCTTAATGTGTCCTTCATTAATTTCTGTTTCTGTTCCTTTTTCTATTTACCTTAGTTCTTTTTTATGTTTTTCAACCCCTTGGCATAGTTGTTGTGTTTTTTAGGCTTTTCCCACGCTTGCTCCATAAGTGTTGTTATTATTATTATTATTATTATTATTATTATTATTATTATTATTATTATTATTATTATTATTATTATTATTATTATTATTATTATTATTATTAAATAACTGTAATAATGTTTGAATAAATTTGTAAATTAAATAAATTAAACATATTATTTTACTCAGTTAGTAATGAAATACTTAAGTTTACAAATATGTGTTTTAATCCTTTTTTTTTAGTAATTTTTGAAAAAGCAACTTTTATTTGAAGTCTTTTTTTTTCATTTTCAGTGACGCTGCGTAAACACAGCCCAAATTATTACGGACATAATATTACAGGAAACCAAGAGAACTGAAACTGTGCGGTTAGATATATGAGGAAAATAAAAATGAAGATAGTCCCAAAATCTGACAACCAACCAACCACATGATTGATTGGAACCACAAAAAATGGTCGTGAATAGTAAATTCTGGATGCTTTCTTGGCACTCAAATTCCAAAGAACGCAAAGCGCTGTTATCACGGAGTAATCACTAGTAAACAGCTGGTGTAAAAACGCAAATGTAATTGCAACGAGTATCGAAAGAAGCGGGGAGTAATGGAAATCTGAGGAGACGTGTTATTGCCAGCGAGCAATCACTTCTTAAGAATAGTGTAAAAACTCCAAGTAAATAATATTAATAATACTCACAAAGAGCGCGGACGCAACCTAGTACTACTAATACTACAAATAATAACAAAGAGTCGAATACAATTTCCAACTATATTACAGTCGAAATGTATACTAATAATATCCAAAAATGATTTCACTTTTTCCCCGAATCCATGTCAATGTTTCCTGTTCTGAATTTAAAAGAGGTTTTGGTTTCAAAGTTTTGCGTTGCGACATAGGCTCCGTTTTCAGTTATTTAATGAAACGGGTCATTTAATACGCGTAATAGAACACAAGTTGTTTTCCAATATCGGGGAGGGTGTGGGTTCATACGATTCCAAACAATATCAGTGCATAACTGATCGAATCAAGTTATATAATCTATTAAGTAATTCTGTCATAAATCAGATTACGCCATCAATTTATTTTTCAAAATATTATATTTCGTAAACTTACAGAAGTTAAGCGACGTTGAGCAAGCCCAGTATTAAATGGGTGAGCACTGAGGAATGGTTATGTTCTGTATGTAACACAAATCTCGGCTATAAAATGTAAATTCGTATGAAGCAGAATGGTACAACTTTGCTGATCGAGAGACCATGCAATGGTTGCCAACATTCCTAAGTGAAAGTGGTATTATGGAATCGACTGGATTCGAACTTAACACAGTCAGATCATCAGTCCGTGTTGTAATCCACTAAACCACAGTCACCTCTTAAACTCAATTTTGTACTGAAGTCAACAGAACAAAAAAGGGGTAAAAACACTGAAATATGCAACAAATAAATGTTACCAAAAGCAAGATAAATTACTCTTCTACCTACCTAGATATGTTAAATTGTGTTTTAAAAAATGGCTTTAAAATAAAAGCGATGTTTTTGTAAAAAAAAAAAAGAAAAAAACTAGTGTCGGTTCTGTTCAGTTTGAACGGAAAAAAGGAGGACGCACATAAAGCCGGCACGACGACCCCTAATTGCTCAATAATTGAAAATCAAACAAAATACTAGAAGAAACACATCCGAAAAATCTCATTACTCGTGCGAAATTGTAATGTTCTACCAGTATTTTGTTTTTTTTTGTTTTTTATTCTCGAGAGATTGTTGGAGGACCGGGCGCAGACTTTATCAGTGCCCTCTTCTATTCAACTTAATTTAATCTATAAATAAATCGTTTACTAAACCATGTACGCTTTCGGCATAACATCGTCCAATGATTGTTAAAATGCTGTAAAACTTAAAAATAAATCCAACCTAAACTTACACAAATGTAAACAAATCCAAAGAAACCAAAGGATTTTTTATTTTATTTTTATTTTTAAAATGTTATCCCAGGACGAATAATTTGTCTCGGATAGTTTATAAATGAGGATTGATAATTTGTATTATTTGGATTATTCGGACCGCTGTTCGCATCTTAGTTGTTATTATTAAAAAAAATACCCACTAAGATTAGAATAGTAGTTCGGAAAATCGAAATAATGCGAAGAATTTTTTATCGAACAGTTTTTCATATGAATTTTAACTTAAAAATTTGCATCGGCGATGGTACTTTTTCTAAGGGAAATAACTCGTGAAAAAAAACACGAGTTACTTACCTTTGAACGTGTCGGCCTTTTCAAGTATAAAGATGGAAGCGAGAAGAAAATATAAGATATACACTGCCGATATTGGACAATTTTTTTTTACATTTTTTTTTACGCTTTTTATTTTAAACAAAACTTTTTGTTGCTTTTGCAGAATTATTTGTTTAATGATACATTTTATTACTACGCTTCATTATTAAATTAATTAATTGAACCAACTGGTTATAAAACTATGACTGTAAATCGCATACATAGAATGAGCAAACTAGCCCAAACGGAATGCGGAATCAAGCACGACTGCGTGGAGAAGGCAGTCCACTCGGAACTATGCAACCTCTTCACTTTTAACATGTAGAAAAAAAGTGAGAGACACACATCGGAGGAAGTATATATATATTGTCATTGAAATCGCTCCAGACAAGACATGACGCCACTTGATGTAAGTAGCTAACAAGAACACATATAATTATCGCAAAGACAGGATATTTTTATTGGCGTTGAAAAGATTAAGGTTATCGGTAATAGGAAAACAGTCAGCAGAAAGAGAGTTCCACAAGCTTGTTGTTCTTGGGAATAAGCTACTTGAATAGGAAGCTGTATTACAATGAGGTATCAAAACAGCGACTCGATGAAGACCACTAGACCAACGAGTCAAACGAACTAGAACAAAAGAAGCTGGTTATAGATCACATAATTCTGAAGAAGACATGTCATAACAGTACTTAATGAAAAGACTGAGACTAGCAACATCACGTCTGCGAGAGAAAGGTTTCAGAGGGTGCACTGATGAGGTTAAGAGAACCGAAACGACGTCGCCTGTAGGTGAAAAACACTTTAATATTTAAATAATATTTATAGTATATATATATATATATATATATATATATATATATATATATATATATATATGTATATATATATATATATATATATATATATATATATATATATATATATCAATTTATTAATATTTCACGGTTTAACGGTTGTGTCCATCTCGCCTTTTCGACCGCTCGGTCATATTTTTGAACTTTTGATAATGAGAGGTTCTACTCTCGAAAATTAATGTTTACCTTTTCCGGACCTTTTTAATTGCTTAACAGCAAACTTCTTTTATATTTACTGTTCTGATATTTAACCCGTTAAACTGTGAAATATTAATGAATTGATTTGAGATTCCATCCATATTTTATCTTCTCATTTATTTTTGTTGGTCTGTTCCACCTTCCGGTACCTATATCACATTTCTCCTGCCTCGGATTACGAACATACATTCATATTTACTAGCAATGCTTCAAGTAAACTACAACTTATATATATATATATATATATATATATATATATATATATATAGAGAGAGAGAGAGAGAGAGAGAGAGAGGGGGGGGAGAGAGAGAGAAGGAGAGAGAGAGAGATAGAAAGAGAGAGAGAAAGAGAGAGAAAGGCAGAGAGAGAGAGACAGAGAGAGACAGAGAAAGTGAGAGAGAGTGAGATAAAGAAAGATATAGACAGAGTAAGAGAGGCATGGATAGAGAGACAAGCAGAGATCCAGAGTGACAGAGAGACAGAGAGAGAGTGAAATATAGGGTGAGATTAAGAGAGATATTGACAGAGAGATTGTGAGAGAGAGAGAGAGAGAGAGAGAGAGCCCGACTTATCTTAATTTTCTATACAATAAAATAGAACGTCTGTGTGTGTCTCTCCGTTTAGAGAAGGACAAACTTAAGAGTGCACCTATAATTAAAAGAAGAGGCTACTTTGCCGGTCCCGGCAAAATAACGTTCCTTCGTTATTTTGCCGGTCCCGGCTTGGCCTTGGGAATTTCCTTGCTTTTGTACATTTAGTGTATATGAATTTTCATCTTAACCCTAGTAAGGGCATATGATTTCAGTATACTGGCATTTTTCATGAAATGTCACTACTTTTGTAAAGGCTATGCCTCAATACAATGATTATTTTAAAGTTTTTTTTAAAATTTTCTAGAAAACTAAGGTATATAGTAAACTGAAATTAAAATGCCATCAACTAGACCCTAGAACCTCTATCTATGCCAACAATCAGCTGAATCCATCAAGTAGTTGATGAGATACAGGGTGGCACATACGTACGTACGTACGTACATACGTACACAGATAACATGATTTCATGATTGAACATGGTGGATCTCTGGGTTGCCTTGACTAATGACGCCAAAATTCTACACACTTATAGAACCTATCAAATACAAATGTTGTGCAAAGTTTTAACTAATTTGGTTTATTGGTTTTTGAGTTATGATTGATCAAAGAAATGAGATATCCAGCATAGGCCATTCGTGAGTATATTAAAGGATAGAGCGCTCTTGCGTACTCCCTGATTAAAAAGGAGACATATCTTGCATATGAACAGTTATTTACACTATTTAATGCGATTTCACCCTGCAAAAGAGCCTTCGCAATTTAAACGATTTTACAGTAATCCAATAGAATAGAAACGGCGGATGCTTTTTGTTTTAACAAAGATTAGTATTTTGTTTAACGTGTTCAATTCAGATATGAATCAATCAGCATTTTTCTGTCATTTTCCTGCTCATATATGGTTTCATAAGAAATTGTTCATAGTAAATGAAATTAAAAAGACTGAGAATAAGAAAAACATGATTAATAAATGTGTTCCATGACTTTGAGAGGGCGAATCAATCTTACAAGCGTGATCTATGAAGAGTTCAAATCTTTTCGGCAACCTTTATTCAAATATGTGCTGAAACATCTATTTAGATAATTACTAAAAACAATATGTAAGTTAAAAGCAATGTGTGTTCAGCTGTTCAAAACTGGCCTATCGGTTAGCGACGTTGGATTGGGGTTGAAAAATACTTGTAATCCAGAGTTTCGAATCGTGTGACCGGTAGTGAATAGTCGTACTTCTATGCTGATGAGTCTTGATTGAAAATAGACGAAACGTATACGTCGCTTGATTGCCATATATATTTTCATTGCTTACTACCTAGCTCTACTTACGCATCGAGCACTGTTGAAGTTAATACTGAAAACTGACACATAAAAATTATATCTCCTTATAATATTTCATGTGGATACATGAAGTACTATATATATGTATGTATATACATATGTACTTTGAAAATGCAGACAAATAATTATTTATATATATATATATATATATAAATAATTATATATATGTGTGTGTGTGTGTGTGTGTGAGAAGGTGGGTGTATATATATATATAAATATATACATATATATATATATATATATATATATATATATATATATATATATATATATATATATATATATTAGGGTAGGTCGATTTTACACTTTTTTTTAAATATTAAAAAAAGGCACGTACCGAAAGTTGTATATAGACCTATTAAATACTCATGCAAAAAATTAGATCAAAAACTTCAGCAGTTTTTTGAGCGTTTGGTATCAAAGATCGTAGACAAGAATATACTGAAAATTCCTCGTTTTTTGCAAGATTTGCTTGAATACTGGTGTTAAAACCAAATAATTTGTGCATTTAAAATCAGCGAATGTCCTTTTATTTTATAAAAATGATATTAATTAAAGAAATCTTCAAATTAAAAATTTGCCCCCCCCCTCATTTTTAGTATCTGCTTTTGTAAACTACCTTTTAACGTTATGAATTAAACAGTAATATTTGAATACCTAAAAAAATGATTTTTTTCTGTTATAAGTGAAAATATAACAAGCAAAGAAATAAGGAAAAACCTAACACTATTTTAATGGAGCTTAATATTGAGAGTCAAATTGCTCCATATAAGACCCCTTAGACAAAAATGCTGGTCTCAATTTCTGACTCAAAACTTTGGCTGTAATGTGTTGATGCCTTGCTTCAAAACCATATACAGTTTGTGAAGCTTCTGTTATTAACTTAACTGCCCGTTCCACGCCCTGAGAATGCCAAAAATGCAGCATAATTTTAAATCTATTAATTTTGTCCAATGTGTGGCATTAAAATTAATAGGTGGTATTCTTTTTAATCTTTTTCTGGTTGACTCCTCACTCCTGAAAGAACACATTAATTAATTGAATTATTAAAAAATTCCAATCTGTACTGCTTTAATAATTATGGTGAAATTAGATAAAATCTTTAAAAATCATTCTATGAATTGGAATAAATAATTGAGTCAGAAATATATGAATAAATATTACTTACCTAATGGCCAACATTCTTTTTAAAGCTTCTTCTCTTACTTCAATCTCTTCAGATTTAACCATGGAATATAGAAAGTTTTCAGGCAGTAAACAAAATGTATTACCTTGTATATTTCTAAATGTGATATCTTGGATTTCCTGAGGCTGCTCCTTAATCCTCTGGGTCATATTAAAAATGTGCACTTGCTGATTGTGGAATTTACTATTTCTTTTAATTTCAAACCAAGAAGTGGCATACACATTTACAATAAAATTTACTACATAGTGTAGTTTTGTCGTGTGCCTTTGTTGGTATGCACCACAGGTCCATAAACACATGAGCTTGATGGCCAAAGTTAACCATCTTGTATGGTTTAAAGGACCAATTTTCCAGGAGGTATATCTAGAGTCAACCTTACCTCTAGAAATACCTACTGTGTATTCATAAAGGAGTCTTTGGTCAGAACTAAGATCATGTATTTCATCAATTTTAAAAATTGACTCTAGAGGATTGCTAATAGTGGAAAATGATATTTGGGGTAAATCATGGCAATCATTTGAGCATAATTTCCCCAGAGGGCCACTGAATGTTGTATGGCCCTTTGCGCAACCATCTATGTTTTTAAAAAGGGCTCTGAAAGGTAGTTCATTATGATGCAAAGAGCAACCAATTGTGTGAAGATTTTTTTAAAGTTTTCTTTCTAAAATTGCAACCATTCCACCTTCGCAACCTGTGTTGGTATTAGTGTTGTCAACAAGTATAGCCTTGATACTGTTCTCACTGTGGAATTCATGCAAAACATCCACCACTTGATCTGCATGAACAGCACCTGTTGCACCACTATTAGGAAGAACTCTGTGTCAGATATTTACTTTCACATGGTGTTTCTTTTGTAAAAGTTAAATGGTGTTCTGGTCCATTAGTTTTTTTCATAATTCTCTGTCTATTTTCATCCACAATTTCCTTATACATCAATGTGTCCTTATCCATTCTCCCATCAACTCCAATACATATAATATTTTAGGTGGGATAAAAACCCCTGGTTGAAATAGTTTTATTTGTCTACCTCCAACAAGGTAAGATGTGACACAAGGTCATGAAAGTGGGATTAGATAAGCCTGCGCTATAGAGGTGAGCACTCTGGCCATTAAAAAATTGACTGGGCAGCCCCGTCGGCATTCCCCTGTAGGGGCGTCTCAGACAGTTAGCAATAAACTTACTCCTCCCCAAAGAGGGAAGGCAAAGCCTGGGAGAGTGCAACTCCTAGAATTGCACAGGACGGACAAGCCCCAATAGACCGGCGTAAATCCAGACCCAAAGGCCCGGACGATACCGATTTATTTGGTGGGGTAAAATCCCCTGGCTGAACTAGATTTTATTTATCTATCTCCAACAAGGTAAGATTGACACAGGAAAGTGGGATGAGAAAGCCAGTGCTCGAGAGGTGAGCACTCTGGCCATTTAAAAATTGCCTGGGCAGCTCCGTCGGCATTCCCCGGTAGGGCCGCCTCAGACAGTAAGCAATAAACTTACTCCTCCCCAAAGAGGGAAGGCAAAACCTGGGAGGTGCACCTCCTAGAACTGCACAGGACGGACAAGCCCCAATAGACGGGCGTGAATCCAGACCCAAAGACCCGGACGATACCGGTTTATTTGGTGGGTTAAAAAACCCTGGCTGAACTAGTTTTTATTTATCTAACTCCCACAAGGTAAGGTGTGACAAAAGGTCGGGGAAGTGGGATTAGATAAGCCAGCGCTCGACAATTCAATATATATTTGTGATAATTACATTTGTAAAGACAGAATCAACACGTGAATTCAAATTCGCTCGTTGAATTTTCAACCGGTGAATACCATAAAAAATATCCAATAAATAAAACGCCTATGTAAATAAATAATTATTTATATATAACATTAAATATTATAGTGTTTTATTCCTTTTTAATTTGAATATGTACATTTAATTTCTTAAGAAAAAGAATAATAAACTTTAAAATATTTATTATTAAGTAATGTATTACTTTTTTTTGTTAAAACCCGGGTTTAATTTAAGGCGACACATCTGCCGGTGAAATCTAGGCTGTGAGAAAAAATCTCGATTTATTTGATCTTAAAGTTGCAATGCTCAAATAAATACAAAGTTTTGAAGAAAAATATTTCTTGTGGTTACTTTTGACATTATTTGGCAACTTTCTTCGAGTGCGATAATTTACAGTTTCAAAATCGACCTCCCCTAATATATATATATATATGTATATATATGCATATATATATACATATATATATATACATGTATATATGTCTATATATACACATAAATGTATATATACATATATATATGCATATATACATATATATATACATATCTATATACATATATATACGTATATATATATACATATATACACATATACATATCTATACACATATATAAATATATATACATATATACACACACACACATATATATATATATATATATATATATATATATATATATATATATATATATATAAACTCTTCGGATAGAGAAGGGTTCACAACTGTTATGTTTGCATACGTTGATAAAATTGTGGTAGAATAATTCTAAACTTTATGTCTAGAATACTTATTGCAATATTGATCATATCAATCACATAATTTGAATTCTATAAATGTATGTAATGTAAGTCTTAAGCTAACGAATTCTTAAGAAATAGAAACGTACAGCATCTTGCTTAATCGATGACTAATGGCTATAGATAAAATTGTATGCAAATTCGAAAAAAAAAATGAATGTTAAACAAGGGGCCTGTACTCGATTTAAACTATCTTATCATAACTACAATTAGTATAATATTTATACATTATTTAACTATTATTGTCCATATCTGAATTTCCATTTTATCATATCATCCTCTCTGTGATTCTTTTGCATAAAACTAAATATAGACTACATTACGCAATTTTATGTCCAACACCTGAGTTCCAGCTTCATAGTGATCGTGTTAGTTTTTTATGAAAGAATACATGGAAATATATAAACATACATAAATATCTAACTGTATATTTATATATATATATATATATATATATATATATATATATATATATATATATATATATATAAATTTAATTTGTTTAAAATAACACTTTCTTATCATACAATATTTTCGACTTTTTTTTTTAATGCATTTTCGCTTGATAATGAATTCAATATATTTTAAATGGCTTCTTCAGTGTATTTTTCTTCCATTAAATTTAACCCAAAAAAGCTACGTAAACGTGCACGTTTATTTTATTTCAAAACACTTTTCACTGATATTTTTACTCAGTAAATAAAACTCTAAACAAACACAAAACCGTAAACATATAATTATTTATTTTCCATGTGAATGATTTACCCCGTTTTTCCAAATAAGATCTCCGAATTTTGTGGAACAAAAGGGGTTAAATAAATAAAATAAACGTGCATGTAAACGTGGCTGGTAAGACGCTGGACTACCGGCATCAGCATCGAAGGTTTGATATTTGTCATAGTTAGCCATGCTGATTACGGCTATAAGCCAGAAACACATGCCCATTGATTACTTTCATGTACGTATAAAATAAATTAAAATAGTTATATTCACGAAAAGTACGTCCTATAAAGTTAAGGGCGACTAATAATGCAATGTTCCTGCAACACCTGCTTCAGCTCCTCCCTTCGGCTCAAGCTCCAGCTCCTTCCTGTTGTTCCGGTTCTAGCTACTTCATGCACAAGCTCCTTAAGCGACATCTGCTCCAGTTCCTTCCTTCATCACTATCAACAGCTTCCCCCAGCAGCGCTTTATCCAGCTCTTTCCAACACCTGCTGCTTCAGTTCCGTCCTGCAGATCCTTTCACAGACCCGTTTCTAGTAGCACCTGTACCAGCTATTTCCAGCAGCTTAATTTCTGACCACCACTACTCAAGCACCTGTTCTTTATTCCAGCAGTTCCGTTTTCTCTCGATACAGCCCTTGACAACGTCCACTATGAGCGGACTTATCTGACGCATCTCATTACACTTCAGGGACGTCTACTGCAATCTCCGTGTGGCGTCATCCAATGCATTCCAGGTGCCAGTTTCCTCGCTTCTGTCAATACAGCTTTTCCTGCTGCTCAGGTCAGGAAACAGCTTTTTCATCTCCCTCATTCATGTCGATCCAGCCTTTACTACTGTGCAAGTACATCATTTCTGTATGTCCAGTCTTCTATCCCCCAGACATAATCATCAATTTTCTTCCTTCAGTTATTCTCCATTATTTCCTCTTGTATTTATTGTGCAATAAATACAAATTCTATTTTACAATGGTTCATCTGCCTTTTTTTTCTTTTCTTAGCCAATCTCGTATATTTGTCTGTGTCTACTGTCTTAGCTGTAAAACCGATCATCATAGATACCGGAGTAGTGATGTTGTCCAAGCGTGGGCTAAATCTCCTTTGTTGACCGGTCCAAAATAACAATAACAATTTCAAATATCAAAATATGATTTCACTTCTTCCTTGAATTCATTTCAATGTTTCCTGTTCTCAGGTTCAAATAGGTTTTGTTTCTTTAATGAAACAAGTCATTCTATACACTAAATACAACAGAAGGTGCGAGTTTGTTAACATCATAGAACAATACACAAAACATATAAGTCGTAACTGATTGGATAAAGTTATATAATTGATAAAGTATTTTTTGTTTTAAATCCCATCATTTTGCTTTCCAAATATATTCCGTAAGGGCCCTGAAGTTAAGCGACATTGAGCCAGACCAATATTAAATGGGTGATCAGATCCTGTATGTAACAAGGGTCTCTTCAAATTCAATTGAATCTATAAATACATTGTATACCTTAATATGGACGATTTCAGGATCAAATGGCAAATCATTGTTGACATGCCGTAAGCCCTCAAATCCTATTAAATCTAAATAATAACTTCTACAAATGTAAAAATTGAAAGACACAAGATTAGCATTAAATATTGTCTTTAACGTTTGTTTCGACGATGATAGTTATATAAAGGGAAATAACTCGTAAAAAATAAAGAAGAGTTACTTACCGTTGAAGTCAGCTTTTTTATTATTTGTAAAGAAAATATAAAT
>OY744521.1:17796800-17829300 GCA_963556195.1 Sepiola atlantica | reverse complement strand
GAGTTTTCACACGAGTATTAAGCAATGGTCGCTCACTAGCAATATCAGTCAATGTTCTCTGGAATTTGAGTGACAACAAGTCTCTCCAAGGTTACCACTACTCTCTTCTTCTTATAATAATCTTCGCAGATCCATATGCGTTTTCACACCAATTGTTTACCATTGATTTTTCGCTGAAAACAGAGGTTGGTTTTCTTAAAATCCTTAGAATTGGAGTACTCGCCATACATTTCCAGTGAGGACTAAAACAATACATTCCTTCCTAGTTTGCTAGTTTTTCGGAACTTTTCCCAGTGCTCCGACAATCATTGGTATTACAGTAATCATCTTCATGTTCTTACTTCCTTTCAGTTCTCTGGCAAATTTCGTGTGTTTTGCTAAGTTATTCTGCTTTCTTGATATTCACACTGTGAAATACTGGGACGACGAAATCTACGCTTAGGAATTGTCTTCCCATTTTTGTTGAATATCTTCGCGTCCTTTGTTTAATAATTTACATTTCCCCAATACTGTCTCTGTTTTACGTCTTTACCATTTGTCTGCATGCTCACTTGCACAGTTTTCACTGAGGTGTCTTCCCTATGCAGTCATAAATGTTTTTGTTTCAAGCGTAAAAATAACATTTACTATTAAAAAAATAATTCTGTAAAAAAAAAAAATGATACACCATATTAAAAACAAAAGCGAAACAACAATGAAAGTAAGAAAAACTTTGAAACAGCATCATCTATTTCTATCTAAAAAATTATTTTCTCTTTTTGCTTGCTTCTTTATAAATTAAAGTATCGTGCAAAGTTACGTAACTCTTTTTTATTTCTTTTTACTCGAGTTATTTCCCTTTGAACATGTCTCACTTTCGAAACAAAGTTTTACGTTAAAATTCGTAAAATTTTCAATAAAAAATTAACCAAGCGCATACCCGTTACTAAATTTTTTATTTAACTCTTGTAGTTTTTAATTTTAGACAAATCATATAATAAATAAAATTAGTCCAATTGGCAATTGATTATTATTTTAAACTTAATTGCATTAAAATAGTTCTGTAACAATAATAAAACAACATATTAAAAAAGTACGCGAAACAGAAATTAAAGCCAAAAAGACTTTGGGGCAACATCGACTTCGACTATGTAGATCTAGTCACGGCATCACTTTTACCCTCAGCCCAGGCCGCCCATCGCCGCCCACCGCCGCACACCGCCGCCCTCCTCCCCCCGCCGCCCAGCCCCCGGCGCCAGCATTTTGGCTGACGTGACTACATCGTAGTCACTTATGAACAGAATAGTCTTCCTTATTAGCAATTAGCATGTATCCCACCCCCAATACATTTTTTTGTATATTAATTTTTTACCTTACGAAATAGAATGAAGATTGATGGATTTTCCCTTC
This sequence comes from Sepiola atlantica, assembly GCA_963556195.1. Lineage (NCBI taxonomy): Eukaryota > Metazoa > Mollusca > Cephalopoda > Sepiida > Sepiolidae > Sepiola > Sepiola atlantica. The sequence goes on along the minus strand of OY744521.1, from coordinate 17,827,911 downwards.
TGAGTATATCCCCACTGAAAAAAATAAATGTTTCAAATTCTTTAAAATCAGTGCTCTGAAAGTAATTGAACCAATTTTCAATTAAACAAATTTGTAATACTGCACTTTGTTCCTAGCCAAGAAGCTAAGAAATGTTGTTTATACCTTTCATATTTGTTTTACGAATGTTTCAGATAAAAACACACCCAAATTCAATTTTCACAAACGCTGTAAACAATGTCGTTCGAAATAACCTGTTTCTCAACCATTAAAACTATATGAGGGAAAAAAAAAAAAAAAAACAACACATTTTAGCATATATTTCTAATATACATTTTTTTTGTTTATTAATTATTATTATTAGTAGTAGTAAGGTATACTAAATAGAATGAAGATTGATAGATTTTCCGCAAACCGCCACCCAACCCCTGCATGTATATATATATATATATATATATACAGGGTGGGCCAAAATAAGGGTCCTATCTTTAAATTTGAATAACTTGAATTTGAATAACTTCCACAAAATAAAAGTTAAACTCACCGAACTTTATGTGTGTGTAGACTGACCCTTCCGAGATTTTTTGAAATAAACAAAACAAATTTTAGCCGAAAAACACTTCTTAAAACTTACAAAAACTAAAGTATTGTTTTTTTACACTGTTTTGAGTTTTTTAAGCAAAAATAATGTTTTCTAAATGAGGGTACGTTCCTTAGGGCTAATACGGCTCATGCTTGCTTCGGAAAAGGTCCTTTACTTATTCTAAAAAAAAATCAAAAAAAAATCAATAAATAAAAAAGTTATGAATTTTTAAAAATAGGACCCTTATTTTTGCCCAACCTGTATATATATATATATATATATATATATATATATACATATATATATATATATACATATATATATATATATATATATATATATATATATATATATATATATATATATATATATACATATATATATATATATATATATAATGGTAAAAATCTAGAATACTGGCCGCCAATGACCGGGTAACCTGGCTGGGCAGTGACAAAGTGTGCCAGCAATAAAATAAAAATTGTCCTTGGCCGATTTAATACAACCAAAGAGATGCTATATGACCACTTAGCAAATAGGTGTCAACACAAATTTGAACATTGCAAAAGGTTTGATAAACATAAGTGAACTCCAGAATGTCAGGTTACCCGGTCATAAAGTCTTTGAAATTAATGGAATCATTTACACACACACACACACACACACACATATATATATATGGTGGCTGTCTGAGAGGCTTGGATATGGATCTTCAAGCCTGACAGACTTTTACAGACCATACAACACACACACACACATATATATATACGCACATACACGTATATATATATATATATATATATATATATATATATATATATATGAATACACGTGTGTATATGTATATACATACACATGTGTATATATATAAATACATACACATGTGTATATACATACACATGTATATATCAAAATACATACACATGTGTATATGCATACACATATGTATATATATAGAAATACATACACATGTGTATATGCATACACATATGTATATATATATATAGAAATACATACACATGTGTATATACATACACACATACACATGTATAAAGATATACATACACACATGTGTATATATACATATATATATATATACATATATATGCATGTGTATGTACATATATATACATAACTATACATATGCATGTATATATACATAATCATACACACATATATGTATACATAATCATACACACACACACGCATATATATACATATACATAATCATACACACACACATATATACATATGTATATGTACATATATATATATGTATGTATAAACATATACCTATACATGTGTATATACATACACATATGTCTTTATATATATATTAATACATACACAGGTCTATATACACACATGCACATATATATGCATATACACATACATACAAATTAATCCTAAAATTGCAATGTATTATGCGAAATTTATTGGATTTGAAGTAATGGCACTTATATTTAAGTTAGTTATATCAAATAAAACTAAAAATAGCACTGAACAAAAACAAAAAAAAAACAACAAAAACAATGACTACAAAAAGAAAAAGAAAAGCAAGAATTTTCTTCAATAAATGTTCTATGAATATACTGAAATGGCAAAACAAAACCTTTTCGGTGAAATTACGTACTTAAAGAAAGCGTTAGCGTTAGCGGATTTCTGGAGATTTTCTTTCCGATTTAGTGGGTTTGGAAAATCGCTAGTAGGTTTATGAAAAGTGGGGCATTGGCCGGACGGTATTGTATATTTTTACTATATATATATATATATATATATATATATATATATATATATATATATATATATATATATATATATATATATATATATGTTACCGCGTTCGTGAAAATTGAATTTGTGTTGCAGTATATGTTCTAATGTTGCACTTACTTTATTCTGTCCTCTGTCAATAAAGGAGAAGTCATTCTAGACTGAGGCATTTTATTTTTGGTCCCCATCCAGAGTTCCCGTTTCGGGAGCTACATTTTCTCCAGATTAAAAACCAACCTTGTGTCTAACTCTGCCCTAGTGGGAAGGCAACTAAATAGGAACGACAGAGTAAATGGTTAAAGTTCAGAATAGTTAGCAGTCGAGAAATCGTACACATATACGCACATACACTCATATACATATATATATATATAGTATATATACACACACACATATATATACATACATATATCTGTACATATATACATATATGCATGTATATACATACATGTACACACATATATATACACATACATATACCTGCACATATATACATATATGCATGTATACACACACATATATACACATACGTACATACACATATACATACACACAAATATATACATTCATATATACACACATTTCAGCGGTAAACCATTTTTTTACATATTTATTACCGTATGTTCCAAGAATTCCACATCAACCAAGGTTTCCTTTAACAATTTTAGTGGAATACTAAACTTTGGATTATTTATTTGTGAAAAAATGTAAAATATATATTTTGACAAATTAGGCACAATGTCATCAAGTGTTGGGGTCGCTGGTCCTGTCTTGGATGACTCTTTTTTGGCTATCCTAATCTTAGAGAAAAATCATTTCAGTCAGCACAATACTCGAGTGGCAATCTACTTTAAATATCCCTAAAATGTTGATAAATTAAATTTTATTCAATACTCTAAATCTACACTCTGATTCTAGGTTGAGGGCCGAGAAAAATCTGTGTAATTATTAAGTCAAGTGTGTCTATTAATCGGAGATATTTGGAAAACCTTCAAAAGATATCAGATATAATTATGGATTTTTGGGGTTGCTATTTGAGAGATAGTTTAGCAGTCCTAAGTATTAACATTTTTCATAGATTGAACATTCATTTAATTAATTTCAGAGCACTAAGTCTAAAGAATTTGAAACATTTATTATTTCAGTGGGGATATACTGACACCCGGTGACTGCCTGGAAAGAGCTAAGGCGTCTGTAAGAAAAACAAAAGCCCCCCCCCCCCGGAGGGTTTAATACTCTTCCATGAAGTCTTGGAGAGGTGCCATATAGCCACTTACCAAATAGGTGTCAACACAAAGTTGAACATTTCAAACGGTCAGATAAACACAAGTGAACTCTAGAATATTCACCTTTTTGTAAGCATAGTTTATTCTTGGGGCACTCCTTAAAAGACGAACGACATAGTAAATAGGAATGGGGTAACACAAGTTTAAAACCGGGGCTGGGCGGCGGTGGGCAAAAATCCATCAATATTCGTTATATTTCGTAAGGTAGGCCTAAATAATTAATATACAGAAAAAATGTATTGGGGGGGATACATGTTAATTGTTAATACGGAAGACTATTCTGTTCATAAGTGACTACGATTGAGTCACGTGAGCCAAAATGCTGGCGCCGGGGACTGGGCGGCCGTAGGCGGCCTGGGCTGGGGGTAAAAGTGTCACCCGATCTAGTAATGTATTTTTCTTTACAAATACAAATAAGCTGACTTGGAAAGTACCGTTCAAAGGTAAATAACTCTTTATTTTTTACGAGTTATTTCCCTTTACACAACTATCATCGCCGAAAAAAACATTTAAGAAAATATTTAATGTTAATCTTGTGTCTTGGATTTGTTTACATTTGTAGAAGTTATTATTTAGATTGAATAGGATTTGCGGCCTTACGGCATGTCAAAAATAATTTTGCCATTTGATGTTGAAATCGTCCATGTTTAGGTATACAATTTATTCATAGATTGCATTGAATTTGAATTTGTTACATACAGGACCTGATCACGCATTTAATATTGGTCTGGTTCAATATCGCTTTACTTCAGGGCCCTTACGGAATATGTTTGGAAAGCAAAATGATGGGATTAAAAAAAAATACTTTATCAATTATATAACTTTATCCAATCCGTTACGACTTATATGTTTTGTGTACTGTTCTATGATTTTAACAGACTCGCACCTTCTGTTGTATTTAGCGTATCGAATGACCTGTTTCATTAAAACACTGACAGAAGGTTGACATGCCGTAAAGTAAGACTAAAGAAACAAAACCTATTTGAACCTGAGAACAGGAAACATTGAAATGAATCCGGGGAAGAAGTGAAATCATATTTTGATATTTGAAATTGTTATTGTTATTTTGGACCGGCCAACAGATGAGTTTTAACCGACACTTGGGCAACATCACTACTCCGGTATCTATGATGATCGGTTTTACAGCTAAGCAGGTAGACGCATACAAATATACGAGAATGACTAAGAATAGAAAAAAACGTAGATGAACCATTGTAAAATAGAATTTGTATTTATTGCACAATAAATACAAGAGGAAATAATGAGGAATAACTGAAGGAAGAACATTGATGATTGTTTCTGGGGAAGGAAGATTAGTAAAGGCTGGATCGACAGGAATGAGGGAGCTGAAAAAGCTGTTTCCAGAACCTGGACTGAAGGAAAAGCTGTATCGACAGAAGCGAGGAAACTGGCACCTGGAAGGCATTGGATGACGCCACACGGAGATTGCAGTAGACGTCCCAGAGGTGTAATGAGATGTGTCAGATAAGTCCGGTCATAGTGAACGTGGCCAAGGGCAGTATCGACAAGAATCAGTGCTGGAACAAAGAACAGGTGTTGGAGCAATTGGTGTCAAAAACGAAGCTGCTGGAAATAGCTGTTACAGGTGCTACTAGAAGGGGTCTGTGTAGAGATCTGCAGGACGGAGCAGGTGTTGGAAAGAACATGTTGATAGTGATGAGGGAAGGAACTGGAGAAGGTGTCGCTAAACGAGCTTGTGCAGGAAGTAGCTAGAGCCGGAACAACAGGAAAGAACTGGAATAAGGGCCGCAGGATGGAGCTGGAGGAGGATTTGCAGGAAGAGCTGGGACAGGAACCACCAGAAGGAACTTGAGCAGGGTCTAGTGAAAGGATCTGAAGTAGGAGGCTTGAGCAGGCGCTGCACTGAGTGAACTGGAGCAGCTGGAGTAGTAAGGAAATGTTGAAGAAGCTGCAGAAAAGAGTTGGAGCAGGCACTTCATGGAGTGAGATGGAGCATGCACTGTGAAGAGGAGAGACAGGCTGGTGCTGGAAAAAGCACTAACAAGACACAGAGAGCAGCAAATGTTGACGTTTGTTCGCATTGTAGTATGGTAGAAATATTGCTTGCTGTTGTCCTAAGAAGGAGAAATATACTGTAATGTCTGACAAAGATCCGTAGAGCGAGGTGCAGTCACTAGCGACGGAGGGGCGGCGTAAGGCGAAGAGGACATGAAGCTAATGCCCCGAATGAGCTCAGAATCAACTATGGGTACTCATTTTATACTGTGTTAGTGATTGCTGCTGGTACAACGCTTTGATGAGGTCTGATCGGTTGTTTAGTGACGATGTGCGCAGAAATAAATAAAATGTGTTTATTTTTGTCACATGAGTAAAGGCACTCGAGGATTGAACATCCGGTTTTATAAGGTTTACTGAGTCATAAAGATGTCATCAGTAATTTAAGTAAGATTAGGTTGCGTCAGTGCGCTTTGTCATTATTATCAATATCATTTACTAGGAGTTATCACTCTAGTCCTTATCAATGATTGCTCACTGACAATAACAGGCAATGTACTCTGGAATTCGAGTGACAACAAATCTCTAAAAATTTCTACTACGCTCTGATTCTTTCGATAGTCTTCACAGATCCATTTGCGTTTTCACACCAGCTGTTTACCATTGATTTCTCGGTTGGCTTTTTCTTAAGCCACTAGAATTGTAGTACTCTCCATTACTTTCCTGCGAGGGACTAAAATATGCATTCTTTCCTCGTTTTTTTTATATTATTATTCTTTAGCATTCATGGCCATTTTGTGTGGTACTAATTGATCTATGTTTTGCATGTTCATGATTTCACCGCTGTAAAGAAAGAATACACAAATGTTTAAAAATGGCTCCCATAAAAATGAATAGACTCTATCGAAATAAATGAAAAAAAAAATGTTAACTAATAATAAAATGAAAATGAAACCTTACATTGTAGCTTTATTGTTGAACTGTTGAAATCTGCAGTTGAACTTTTTTTCTGTTTTCCTCAGGGTTGTTTAGAAGTGATTTTAGTTGCTCTTTTTCAGCAGAACTGAGTGAAATCGTGCACAAGTCAGCATTTCCAACATAAATCTAGGTAGGCAGCATGTTTACTATGATGAAAGTAATTGATGCTCGTCCAAAGGAAAGAGAGTCACATAAAAAAATTAGGCATATCTTTGGGCTACTCAGAATTTTATTTCTCTTTGAAAGATATGGTAAATGTTTTCTTAAACAGAGATTTATGCTAGAAAAGTAAGACTCTAAAAAATAATGTTACTAGATTGCCAGTTGATAGGCCATTTTAAGTGGTTATTGGTAAGCTGTTAATTCGATTCAATATATTGGTGATCCTTTTGAGCGGTCGAATGGGGATGACTGAGAAAAAGACCGGCACTCTAAGATTTTCGGTTTAAATAATATATATTCTACGGAACAGGGACAGGGAAATTCGGATTTATTATCTTAGTTCTTGATGCGTCACAGAGATAGTTTTTTCATAGGGGCTGGCAGTCAGTTGGATCTGTGTGACTCTTCAAGAAAGATGTGACTTTGGACTTGTGTTTTGCTTTTCTCTGAAAAATCGTATTTGCCATTGTAACCTTAAAGAACTAAACCCTATTGACTTGTTTTTAATCTGTAGTTGTGCTTGGATTTGAAGGGGTATTTTCTCTGTTACAGCACGGGTTGACACCACACAGCAAACACTGCGACTCGCGCGGGAAGCTAGCAATTCTTAGGACCGTCGCAACGAGCTAACGATCAAATCCTGCTGCATTGAACGCACAATGACATGTTCATACACACACGCAGAAATAAACGGTGCACTCTCGAATATACGAAAACTGTAAAGGTAAACAGAATTAACGATTTACAATATAAGACAAATTAGAACCATGACAATAGGCATTAAACAATGTGCTAATAGTATTTAAATACGGGGAACTAATTATATTAATATTTGTTTTAACATAGATTTTGATATTTTTCTTTGCGCTACTTTCTGTTGATGCAGGTGCGAATAGATGGGCTATTTTAAAGAGATTCAGTTTCATATAACGATGCCCTCTTTTTATGGTTAGTGCTATCTCCCATTTGCCCTTCCATCCTCCTACACTTTTCATGACTGTTGTGTGTCGTATTAGACAAGTCTGGTGCAATTACATCGTTATTTGCGGGATATGAGAATTATTGTATACTATTTTTAATATTTATTTACAAAGAGTGTCCACACAATTTATTATCAGTAATTTCTTACTGAAAATAACCAGTGGTGTTTCCTTTAGTCTGTGTGAGAAAAAAAAGCTCTTTCAACGACCGTTGCAAATCATTGTATATTACTGCAACAGCCGTCATCGCTGGAAACGATCGTTAGATAGCTGTAGAGTTTTTATTGCAACAATATTCACAATGTTTCCAGTACCTTCGACACCATTCTAGTAAAAGTATGCCCCGTACTGTTCCTCCTAGACATTTTAATTCTCTGTGAACATTCACATCCAATGTATTTAATATCAGCATTTTCTTGGGGGTGGGGGGGGGGGTAATAGTATTTCTAGAAGAAGCAAAATCTACGGTTTTGCAGACTTTCTGTGATTTCTATTTTGTTCTTGTGTCATCAAGGAACCTTCTATAGTTTTAAGTTCTCATTTTTTATTACTCGTCTCTTTACATAGGTTCGGTCAGTATTATCCTTCAGGTATAGCACATTCTGATTGGCCATTAATTTCCTAGTCTTCTGATTGAGGTGCCTGAGTACTTTTTTATTCAGCCTACGAGTAATTATATTGCCCGAGTATTTATTCATTTCATCAGAATTCTACTACATTATTAAGTTTATAAAAGTGTTCTTGTTTTTTTTCGGGTAGTCTTTTTAAATTTTCCAGCACTCTCAAATATGTGTATTTATAATGTTCGACAAGTGCCCTAATATTCGAGTTTTCAAATTTGTATCTTATTCTAGATGAAAAATGGAAAACTCGAAACGGCGAAAGCCGTAGTAGAACGCACTTTTACATCTCGAATTCCATTTAACTGTCCTGGCTGAAGATTCTGTTTCAGTTTAATATCAACTTCGCTATTTCCCCATTTTCAAGTAATATCAAACCGTCTAAATACATGTAGTGAGACATCCTTTAAACTGTCAGTGGAATTGTATCTGGAGTTGCATTTCCTGTGTATGTTATTGAGTGTCATCTTAGCGATGAGAAACACTAGTTGTGATAATAAGTTGGGTATCCTAGTGTCTGTATAGTAGCAAGTTGCCTTAGATTTCTAATATCTTCCGCCCCTTTTAATAACCGTTTCAAATCAGTTCGCGTTTTCGCAACTGCTGTTTACCATTTGTTTTTCAGTCATTACGCCCGTTGGTTTACTCTTGAATGTGAATGGCTATAAGCCTTTTGTTTCTCTGCTCGCTGTATTGGACATTTTTTGACAGTCGTTTTGCAGCGTTAATCAGATTTTCTGTATGTTGTGTTATATGTTTTTGTAGTTTTTTGTAGTTAGTGTAGTCTTCTATAAATGACAGTCATCTTTATCGTCTCTCCTATTTACATAAAGTCGACCAGTATTATCTTGCGAGTGCAGTCCATTTGTTTACTAGTGTTTTGTCCAGGTATCTGCGTTCCTTTTTATCCATACAATTAAGTGCTGAAATAATCTTAGTAGAGATGCTGCTTCGATGGTTATTCTTATTATTATCGTTCTACCATATAAGTTGGCTATTATTATTATAACTATTGTTACTACTACTACTACTACTACTACTACTACTACTACTACTTCTAAGTACATCCGACTCTTACTATCTAAATCTTCTGTCCCTTATTCTCAATAGTTCGACTAAATTTGAAGCCATCTATCTAAGCATTTATGCTGATTATTTACACAGTTACCTGTTCTATATGTCACCATTAATTTCTTCTGATGCGATTCGAACAATGTCTTAATGATTTAATTTGGAAAGTTGATAAAATACGAGAGAGAGGGAGAGAGATACATGAGCCGAGGTGTTCTTTATGAATTATCTGGTTTCTAAACTACGTGCAAACAATGTCTTATGGACTTAGTCTACTATAGTAGTTACCCACAGATAATTCATAATGAATGGTTTATTTGTACGTTTCGTAATGGTTTTACTGAAAGTATTTTAATATCTTTGAGGCAATGAAACAATGCTATTCCGATATGTAGACTGCTTTCAGATGATATTTATTTTGTCTTTCGTGTCAAATGAAAGAATTGCGAAACAGGTCAAACGATAAAATGACCTTGTAATGTTTGCTGCCATAGACGGTATATACGCAGGCTGAGTAGAAGCACCATGAGTATTCTGCATGGTGGGAAAATAGGCAGCATGAGGTAAACATTGCAGTGATTTAATACTCGATGTTATGTTAATGCTTTAAAACATTTATTTAAACGATTATAAAGTAAGTCAACGTAAATCATACCAAATTGCTAAGATCAGTGGAATATTACTTACTTGCTATCGTCCGATTGTTTTATGACGGGTTTTCGCAACCCGAAATAAATCAACGTGATGATGAGAACTACTTTTCTCTGCTCATATGTGATGTATTTATTTGAATTGTGCCACTTTTAAACTAATTAACACGCCTTCCATTCGGGGAGCATTGGAAAATACACAAGGGCGGATTTAGATGATATATTTCTTTTTAGAAACAAAAGAGGATCATTTAAGTCAAATCAAGAGTGTATTTAAATAGGAAAATAAGCACACACTGAAATTAAGATGTGCATAATGCCAATTTTTATGAAACGAATACAATATTCAAATTCACTTTCAGTAGAAATGGTCTCATACGAGAAAATCATCATGACCATACAATAAAATAATTGTATCCCCAAAACGATCACGTAAGTAAGTACGTAGTTTTATCCGAATATGTTCCGATCAGAGACGTTTTATTCAATAATTTTCTAGCATAGTTGAACCAGTTATTGAACTGACACTGGCAATTGCTTGTTTCAAACGTACTGATGAATACGATCGCGTGTGTTGATATTTTTAGAGGTAAACTACGTACGTGTCTATGCTCGTTTACTTAAATATTAATCAGCCATGTTCTTTTTATAGACCTGGATTCCAGCTGTGGACACTTGCCTGACACGACTGAAGCGTAATTAAAGAAGCGTTCAATGAAAAAGCCTCTTTATTTTGATCTCGCCAATAAAGTGACGCAATATCACATTGGTCTGCAACAAATAAAGGGAACGGTTCATCATAGTTTACGCATTATAAAAACTAAATTCGAAATACACAATATTTACAGACGCTTCAATATATTTTAAAATCCATATTATAAAAAAAATCTAATCACTATTTGGGCTCTACGAATCCAACGATATGACTGTAAGATTGAATATGTAAAAATTAAATAATATATATGCCTATTATATACTATGCTCCCCGAATCCACCAGTGTGTATTAATTGTAATGAACACTTATTGTGAGATTTCGCATCATATACCATTGATGAGAACCAATTATACAACGAAAGGAAGCCACATATGTCATTAACGATAGCGAAATGCAATATAAGATACTAAACGTCACATCAGATCAGATAATGGAAGTATACATGAAAGAATGCATATGTTCGGTTAAACCGCAATTTGTAATATTATTTATTACATTCAGAAGGGCAACATTACATGTGATTAAATATTACAAACCATAGTTATACCAATATAATACGAAAATACCATGTTAGAAACTAGCCTATGGAAATAGAGTAGAATAATTTTAATTATAAAATATACAACTTCTTGCTTTGTAGATATATGTTTACGTATTGTTGCCCGGTGTGCGCCGCGGTTAGGACTATTCGTCTGATAATATCCGGGAACGTTCACAACGCTATTGTGGGGCCACTCAATTCACATTCTGTTCGTACCAGTACTATGTTAATTATTGTGTGCCCATGCTGTTACTTAGATCTACAAAACTCTTTATTTTGGCATAAATGGTTCAAACGTGTCATAACAAGTATCAATAAATGTTTGCTTATTAATACTCTGCTGGTATGAGAGTAATGCAGCTTTTATTTCAGAGGCGAAGAATTGTTTAATTCTGCAAAGTTGATATGGAATATCTTTTACAACAATATTTATTTCTTTTTAAAATTATTTTTAGATTGTTCTCATCACTTACCCTCATCAGAAAATCTATTTTTGTGAATACTTCTGTTTGACAATGCTAAACAGATTAAAATACGAAAGCGAAAACGATTCTTATTCAAATTAATTTCTAATCAACCCTGAACCTGCACAGGTTGTATATTTAACCTCTAGGGGCATGCCATCATTTACTGGGTTCAACTACTGCCCTCCTAAATTCAATCACCGGTCGATCACTTAAACACTTAGAAGGTTGTATAACTGACATTAATAGTTCAGGACCGCTAATGATTTTTAGGATATCCCGATAATATTTGATATTTAGAAAAAAAAACTTACAATACATATTTGTCAAGTTTCGAATCAAAGCCGCACGAACAATGTACCCCGGGCGCTCGTTGTTCATAATAACAGTTGATCTTATGAATCAAGAATTTTACCAATGAATAATGCGAGTAATAAGAGTTGATCTGCTTTCATACTTTTTTTCTAACATTTGTGTTGTAAACAATGAAAGCCATGATATATATAGGTATTAACTACAGCGTTATTTAGCAACCTATCAATAGGTGGGCTGAACTGTTCAATGTACCTAGAAATAAGTAGTCATGACCTCATTATTAATAATAGCTAAAGTTTTTCCTCGTTCAGGACACATATTTCATGTAGTTTATATTGCTGTACTGATATCTTGAATGGTTGAAAAACTAACTATTGGTCAGCTTTTTACTACACGCAAAGTAATAGAAAATATGTCAGGCTTTATCGTACAATGCATGCCCTTCTAGAAAAAATAGTAGATGAAAATGACCAGTCAGTAAACATTAGAGTCAATCATCGATCGGATTCGACGAAAAGAAGTATAATAATAATTATTGATAGCTAAAATATTTTCTAGTGTGAGAGAGACATTACATATAGTTTATATAACTGTACTGAATCGTGGAGAACTACGTATTGATTAGGTCACCTCTTGATTTTACCAGTTAAAGAGTCGACAGGCTTGATCGTACAAAACATGACATTCTAGCGAAAGCAGCTAACATCGATTTAAATCAGACTCAATCAGCTATCAGATTCGGCGGAATAAAGTATGCTATATTGTCGCTATTAAATTCAATATACACTAGAGACGCAGTGTTAACGGGAGATTTAATTTTAAAATCTAAATGACAATAATGAGTGGAAAACGTTACTAAGTGAATGCTTTCTTCCAAATACAACAGGGTCGTCTACGAATACAATGGAAACATGTACTTGTCATGAACTTTCCCAATTGGTCATTAAACCTCGTTCATTTCATTCATCATTTTCAATCCTCTTATAACATTATTAATCATTCAACTGATATATATATATATATATATATATATATATATATATATATATATATATATATATATATATATATATCAATTTCACTTGACTCGAATGTCACAATACATGTATTTGGGAATTTTAATGCACACCACTAATGTAAACATACATCTCGCTGCACAGCTCCGACCTTGGGATGACCCCCATAACTTACACCCTATCGCTCAGTAGCCATTTACGTCTACAGTGGCGGACTACCTTGTTCAGGGTGAACTATATTAACAAACAAAACTAATAGCAGTGCTTAGACGCATCTGAAACTGTTAATTAACACTTAAGTTTTATTGAAAGAATAAAATGTTATTTCAACGTTAAGCATGTTAAAACACAGAAATGCTATTTTAATCTTTATTTTGACAGACGACAAAAAAATTATTTCAAAGTTTAGCATGATGTACCGACGCAATTTCTATCTTACTCTATAATGTTAGCGTCCGACAAAAATGCTATTTAAAACTTAAATGTGACAGACCGACGAACATGCTATTTAAAAGTTAAGCCTGACAGACTGACGAAAATGATATTTCAAACTTTAGTTCTACAGACCGATGAAAATGCAATTTCGGACGCTAGTTTAATCGACAGACTAAAATATTATTTTAATATTAAGTGTACAAGGCACACAAAAATGCTATTTCAAACTTTAATTAGACAGACGAAAATACTATTGAAAACATTAGTTGGACACATAAAAATAAATGCTCTTTCAGACTTAAGCCTGACGCATCAAGGGAAATTCATTTAAAACTTTCGTTTAGCAGATTTTTGTTTGATTGACCCCCGAAAATGCTATTTAAAACTTAAGTATCACATACCATGTATTTTATTTTGAATTTCAATCTGTTAACTCGTGTATGGGTATGTGTGGGTATGTGTGGGTATGTGTGGGGGTGCATGTGCCTCTGGTATGTGTTTATTTTTGTAGAGCCGATCCGATGGTCAGGACGCCAGATAAAAACTTTCGTTTGTGTGCGGTAAGTACTTATTCTGTGAAAGTCTGCTTGTTTTCTTTGTTCGAATTGGGGCCTTGATTTCAGCACTTGCCATAGTGTTAAATATTGTCTCGGACACTGCTGTAACAAAATATGTTTTCCTCCCAAGAAAATCACAAGTCAAGATTTAAAAAAGTAACAACGTTCATTTTGGGCGGTTACAATGACACTTGGTTTCGCCACCAAACGACAGACTTGCAATCAGGAATACCGCAACGCCTGTCACTACATTCCGTCATAACTCTTTTCATTATCTATGGTAGAGTCCAGCTACTTTCAAAATAGGGTAGATAACTCACACCATAGCAATGTTAACCAGACTTACCTTCAGTTGATATTAACATTGTAAAATAACTATTTCTCTATCTATATTCAAACAATTTTTACGAGGAAATTACATATGTTTAACTCGATGAAAGTTTTGATGTTTTTAATGTTCCGTAAGTATTTACATTATTTTATACATTTTTCTTTTTCATTTTTTTTTCATTGTCTTTGGTTTTTGAGCATGCACTCTCCATGTTATTTGAAGCGTTTATTCACATAAAATATGTCTGTGGGCGGAGCATTCCTGTTATGTTATCTATATCCTGGTACATAGTATTGCCAAACAATATATATATATATATATATATATATATATATATGTGTGTGTGTGTGTGTGTGTGTGTGTGTGTATATAGCAGCGTACACCAGTTAAAAGTACACAGCCTCCTTAAAAGCTAAAGAAACAAATATGCTTCGCCAGCGTTCACATTCGCTATTTATCTAGATAAATTATTAAAATATTTATATGAAATCATCGAATTACAACAGTAAGTTAATCTTTTATATATACATTCATTTTATGATTTCTGATAGTTAACATGAAACAAAACAACTTAATGTTGAAATTTCATTTAAGAGTAGAGTAATTGTTTCTGAATTCATTTCAGGTGGCTGGTAAGTCTGACGTGGTAATCTGACGTGTTATTTTGTCTTCGTATCGCCACCCTTAATGACTTCATACTGCGGCTAAATAAGGCCACGTCTCTTACGTTTCGTACCTTTCTTTTTTACAAGATGGATATCCCCCATATATATATATATATAGTGTGTCAGGTTGTATATAAAAAGAAATCAAACAAAGTGCTCGATCATATAAGAGAACTAATACAATTTATTTAGATACTGTATATTGCATATTTCAGTCAGATTGTAGTCACGGCCCGATAGAGAATTGCGTCAACATCGTGTCGTGACTACAATCGTTTCAGCTTGCCGATGATTCCACTGGGAACAGATATTTGTTAAAGATGTCTAAATCTACCCTTTTGGTTGAAACCGCGGTACATTGCTGAAATATGTAATATACAGTATCTAAATGAATTCCCCGAGAAATAAACCACGATTAAATATTCAAAATAACATAGTGTTCGAAGCCGAAATAAGCTCCCCTCGGTATGGCTAACCAACACTGGCCTACACGAATAATAGTGCATTTTATCCAAGTGTAGTTGCCTCAAGTAAAAGCACTAAAGTTGAATACTCCACCTAACAAGATGAATTGTTGTTCCTGGAATTCAGCCAATTCAAAAAAACAGAATACGGATAAACTATAACATAATTAAGTGGCTAATTTGGGAGAGGAAAATTAGTGGTTTTCACCGTTTCACTCAACGTTTGAGAGATAGAAGATACTATTGACTGAACACTCAGATATCTATGTATACAATACAGTTATCAAGAAGGAGTCTTTGTATCTCTGAGAAATATATATATATATATATATATATATATGTATATATATATATATATATATATATATATATATATATATATATATATATATATTCTGTGAAGTTTCTCAACCATTAAAACTATATTTTTAAAAAAACAAACTTAAGTCCCAAGTCGTTCAGTGGAAAATCACTCATGTAAGCAAATTGAACTTTTTCAGTTATTATATTACTTTTTTTCTAGCATTATTTAAGTCATCATCAGTTGTTTACCATGAAAAACAAGACAGTATTTAATTTCATGGCTTCCCAGCAGAGTTGATCAGACCCCACTTCCCTTAAAAGACAAAAAAATAAACGTTCCGTATACTAAACCTAAGTTTATATATATATATATATATATATATATATATATATATATATATATATATATATATATATATATATGTATATATATATATATATATATATATATATATAAGAAATAAGTGTTAATTAGATAAAATACAATATTTATTTGATTCCTAAAGTATTAAAACAAAGAAATATAAAACACACATGTTTTTTTATTTATTTATATTTTTGTAGTTTATAATATTTATCTTTTTTTTTATTTATTCATATATATATATATATATATATATATATATATATATATATATATATATATATATATATATATACATACATACATACATACATACAGTAAATATGACCAACACCCCGAATTCAGAGGCACATTCCGCAATATTATCATTCTCCGGCCTCATGTATTTCCGCGTAGGACATCGGCAATACGTACTTTATACGATAATCTTATATCATATTATTTATATATTCATTATTATACGTGGTCTATGTAACTGAAGTTTGTTAATAAAAAAAGTCTAAAAATCTTTAAAAAATTGTGTTAATAGTTTAGAAGTTAAAATACAAGCGTATATAAAACAAATTACATGTTACCTACATAGAGAGAAACTGAATGTCAACGAAAGCGAACTGAATGGCTACTGAAGCGAAACTAAATGATTATGTGAGCGAAACGGTATGCCAAATGGAGAAAAAATGAATACCTACTATACACCAGTCTGCAGTCTCTCTTTACACAGGTGTGTCACACCACCTTGACATAGCGATACTTTACACATAACGTGGACCCATAGAGAGCAGGTTTGAATAATAAACTTAGGAAAAACATACATGAATAACTACATGACCAACTACTGACGGGTCGCCACCTAGAATAAAATGGGCCCCTCACCCCGTTTACACACAAGCGAGAAGTAGTAACCTATTAATAAAACAATGGGTGTCTCCTACCTCACATTTTGCAGAAACAAAAACAAATAAAACAAGAAAAGGATTAAACTCCCAGCTACGTTCGGTTGCATAGAAAAAGGTGCTATTGTTTTGCTACCACTACTCAATATTTGCAAAGGGAAGCAAGGCCTCAAACGAAATACTGGCTGAAAAAGTCTAAGAATCTGCCCCCTCCAACTAAAGAGAAGGAAAATAAACTAGTTGTTCGCCAACGATCGCTTGTTTTCTGGATAGACATATATATGATAGAAATTGAAAACACCACCATCAGGGGGAAGAATGAGACTACTGTCCTTTCCAAGAAGAAGAAAGAAGACGGAGACAAGAGCCTATACTTGAGAGAGTAGTAAAAAAATACAGTGTTATGTACCATGGAATATGCTAAAAAATCATACCAAACAAAAGAAAGGACAGATACTTAGAGGGGCATATTCTTCCACTTCTGTACAGGAAAGACAAATGTTCCACTCCGAAAAATAGCCTACCGAAGATGGACCCGGATGGGTTCGAAAGTACTTGGGAAACAAATGCAAATTATGGACAAATTCATCAGCCAATTCCCTTCCCAAACTATTGAAAGGAACTACCAAAGGGTATCTAGACATGAGTTGTCTATTATATTCAACAATATATATATATATATATATATATATATATATATATATATATATGCAGCGGTAATTTGGCAGTCGTTATATTTTGTTTAAATATAACCTTTGTGGATACCATTTTTTGCGGTTATTTGATTTTCGCAAAGACTTGACAACTTCATTTCAGGTGTAACAGACGTTGAGAATAAAAGAAATATAACTATTTCATTTTATTCAGCGGTGCCTTTACTGGCTGACAGACCCGTGCGCCTAAAGTGTACCATGAAAGCATTCCAAGGAGAATTATTCACGGTGCCAAGAACATTCATAAAACTGTTTAATTATTCATGACCCTTTTTATTTATTGCATAAATGCGTACGCGATTATTGTTAGAAGTTGCCTTTCCTCAATCTGTATGCATAATACGATAAATATGTGAACATTTATATTAGACTCCCTTAAAATTATACGATATTTTACATAACACTTTCTACAACTCTATACGCCTATATTAACGGTTAAACATTGGTATTAGCAATACCACTGAAGTTAAATGACAGTACTAACTGGCTGAGCATTTAGGAACACCGGGTGATTTATATAAGTGAAATCTCTTCAAATTCAAATTAATGAACAAATCGATCTTATACAACACGTGTACGATTTCGTCATACAATTATTGAATTCTAATGTAAAGTTTTTTTGATAAGAATTACAATTACTGATTTTTCCAAACGTTTGAAGAACGTTCTACGTATTTCTTCATTTTAAGGTAACGTTCATCAGTATTCCAACATGCTGTATTCGCAAGTGTTAAAATTATCTACAAGGAAGGACAAATATATGTAACATAAATAACAACGGTATCAATATACTAGACGTACCTGTGCCCGCTTCAGTCACAGCCACGACTATCATTAATTTACTTTGGTTAAATTCGAGAATTCATGAACTCTGATACATCTGTTAAGACATTATTTTTGCATCACAAATGAGAATTATTGTATTTATGTCTATCTTATAATTTCGTGTGGCTTCGAATTTACACTCGTGTATTTGCTGTGTAAAAACACTATGCACATTTGATGGTAATGTGAGATAAAATAGTTATATTTTTTTCTAAATGTTCAAAGAGGCATTAAAGTATAATAGAGTTGTTGAATCAACACATATTTCGTGGGAGAGAGAAATATATAGATAGAACAGTGAGAGAAGTATTACTTACACAGGCACTGGCGTATCTAGGGGGGGGGGGCGAGGGGGGCGGGCCGCCCCGGGCGGCACACCTGAGGGGGCGGCATTTTGAGAGGGTAAAAATAGAAAGTAGAGAACAAAATTTTTAAAAACAAAAGTTAACAAAAAATATGAAATTTTATACTATAATTTTATATAATAATAAATTTAAATGAGAACATTTGAAAACCTGAAAATGTTATGAAATGATAAAATCATTTTTATTTACTTTTTTGTCGTTGTTGTTAAAGTCCGAATTTTCGCCAAATAACATGGATGTATCAAGGAGAGAATAGTCCGATGTAGTTTTCTTTTCTTTGTCTTCATAATGTTATTATTAAGAGGGCGAGCCCTCCGAAGAGAAAAAACGTCTTGTATCGGTGCTTTTTTAAATCCGTGTGTGTAATCGCTCGGTTTTCAGAAATTTGTTGTTGTTAATAACGTTTCAACTCTTTTAAAAATAGTTTTAATATATTTTAAACAAATGTATTTATGAATGGCAAATAAGGCTATAAATTTATTTTTTGTGAGAGAACTGTCGCAAGGCATCAAGTCGGTTGAAAATTTACAAACAGATTTTTCGCGCCTTTTTTTCGGCAAAGTTATCAATGACTATATCAAAATTCACTTCCTCGACAAGTTCCCTCTCTATTGAGAGGATTGCCAAGTCTGTAAGTCTTGTCTGGCTCATTGCTGATCTAAGGTAGTTTTTTATGAGCTTCAGTTTTGAGAAAGAGCGCTCACAGCTAGCAACGCTAATAGCTCTGGTGAGGAAAATTCTCAGCAAGATCACAATATTAGGGACGGAATCCCCAAGTTGGTATCTTTGTATAAAGTTCAAAAGTTCAAGAGGTCCATCGATTTTGTCTTTTTCTGAAGCTTTTACAACATACTGTAACCTCTTCTTTTCAGCAAAGAATTTCTCTTTTTCTATATCTTCGTCAAATCCACCAAGCTGACAATCATAATTATCATCAAGCAGATTTGACGGTATAAGAAAAGCGTATTTATTTGCAAGATTGTGAACTTGTTGAAATCTGCAAGATATTTCTTCAGTCAATCTGTCTATGACAGACAGCATTTCCCGTCTCAACTCAGTATCAAAACTCAGCGCTGCATCAGTCAATCCTTCACCATCCATTCGTTTCTTTTTGCGAATACGACGCTCCATGCTTATCCCCATTTCAGAGCAGAGTGTTTTTGACTCGTCTATTGCAGTGTCCACTATCTTTTCTCTATTCTGAAGAAGGAAATCTTTCAACGCCGTCAGCCTGACAGAACTTTGTTGCAGATCCAGCCCTTTTTTTTTGAAGATATTTCTGGGCATCATTGATTTCTGGGAGAATAGTTTTCCAAAGGTTCAGAAATAAAAGAAACGGAAACGATAGTACCGAGTTGAGAATTAAAGATGCATCTGATCTTGTGGTTGCATTTTCTCCTTCTTCTGTGAGCTGTTCCAGGGCAATGACGACTTCCACTATTGTTTTTATCACAACATCTACAGCATCTGCTCGACTACTCCATCTAGTATCCACAGTCCGTTTGATACTTAGACCGGTCAACTGAATCAAGATGTCCCAGCGATGTGTAGATGCAGAAAAGAACGAGAATAACCGGTCCAGTGTGCCAAAAAATGTAACAGAGTGAACCGCTACTGAAGCTGCATGTACACAAGCCAGATTTAGTGAATGGTTGGTGCATGGCACAAATAGAGGTTTTATGGTTGATTTCAGAGATTCGTTTCTGCACACCCGATCGGTGACCTGCCATAACAGCGGCATTGTCAAATGCCTGGCCAATACAGTCACCAATCTGTATCTCATCATTCTCCAATTCTCTCAAAATGAGTTCAGAAATGTCCTCCGCGCTTTTACCCTTTGTTTCGATGAAGCGGAGAAACGACTCCTCCACCGTCACTTCATTTCTGTCAACTTTCACGTAGCGCAACACCTCACTCATCTGGTCCTTGTGAGATACATCGGGAGTACTATCAAAAATTATACAAAAATACTTGCTTTTCTTTATCTGATCGATAATTTTCTTTCTGACCTGCTTTGCTAAAATGCTCACAAACTCATTTTGAATTTCTGGTGACAGATAAAAAATAGTGAATTTCTTCCGTAGGTTAACTTTAACCAAATGTTCACGGAGTACAGGGTCATATTTAGCCAATAGATTTACCAATTCCAAGAAATTTCCTTTGTTTTCTTGACCCCTTTCATCATTATGGATGTCTTCCCGGTGACCTCGTAGCGCCAGATTCTGCTTGGCGAGAAATCTGATAATGTCCAGCAATCTAGCTAGGATTTCTCGCCACTTCTTTGTTTTTTTCTCAATGATATTTTGCTCAACTTTATCAACTACCTTTCCTTCAGCAAGTCGGATAATGATACACTTCTCCTTTTCTGTCGTCGGTCAGTATGGGGAAATCGTTCATGACTGAGAATTTTAATTTTTGTTCCTATCCAGAGTGCCCCTTTTTGTGGAGCTGGATTTTCCCCACATTAAAAACCGGCCTTGTGTCTAACTCTGCCCTCGTGGAGAGGCAAGTAAATGGGAACAATCGGCAGTCGTTGCCAAACCGACCTCAGCTCTAATTGTACACAAGATCTAATTTTAAACAAGACCATTGCTATATTCGCTTACGGCCGTTTGCCATTTTCGGCTCTCATTATGCTCAACATTATGGGAGCATTATAATAAATACGTATTTATTTTATAACTATATATGTGCATATATACATATATATGTGCATATACACATATATTTATACATACATATACATATATACATACATACGTGCATATATACATATATACATATATACACACACATACACATATATAAATACGCATATATACATACATACATACATATATATATATATATATATATATATATATATATATATATATATATATATATATATGGCTAGTTTTAATTCTTGAACAAAATTTCCATTAATTGAGAATAAATTGCTTTAATTCATTTCAATCACTAAGTTTAAAAAATGCAAGCATTAATTATTTCTGGAGATATACTCAGTGACCGGCTGACCTAACAGGAGAGGGCCAAGCCTAGGCTTCGGCCAAGCACCAAAAAAACAAAATGACCTCAGAAAGATTTCATACTTAAAGGGGAACTTTCATATAAATTTTTATCGAATAGGTGCGAAAAGAAAGTTGGATATTTGGGTGTATATACACCGACATCAAAGAGGAAATAACATTAGATGCGAAAGTTTGAATTCATTAATTTTATTACTGTCCAAACGTTTGTTTTTGTAGCATACTTTTTATAACTCCTGGTAAACTTTACAATTGCTAGCTGGGGGATCGGACAAAATCACCCCGGGCAACCCCCACCATCTACTTAAAACAAAAAGAAAACAGATATAATCTCAAATGAATAAAAAATATTAAAAATCAGTTTTCATATTTTAATTTTAATTTAATTGAATTTAGGAAAATTAGATACCGTAGAACTAATTTTCGCAAGGTATGAAAATTAAGAATAATGTTAACTTTATAATAATGGACCAGTTTTCCTACCTAGCAAAAAATTTTCCATGGACGAATTATCCATGGGCGAATTATCCATGGACGAATTTTCCGGGCACCCAAATGCCGGGGGGGGGGCGGCAAATTTTACTACCGCCCCGGGCGGCAAAAGGTCTAGCTACGCCACTGGACACAGGTAATTACAGATTACGTCTAATTAGAAAACTTAAAACATAATTATTAAAATGTAAATCAATCGCAAAACTAAACTATATTTCAGCATCTATTCTGTGTTATAAAAATATACTTACAAACAACTTAAAGAACCAAACGTTGATTAATTCACATATTGTATAATCATAGATAGATAGTCTATGCCGTAAATAAGACTACTGAACGGCATTCTTAATTAAAACACGAATATGTACAACTTTCTGTAGTGAGTAGGTTATGCCTAATAGGCTAGCTTTATCAAACAGTTTTTACACATTCATCTTAGCTATATTGTATCCGTAGTTTAACATTAAACACCTGAAGGATCGAGTCATTGAAATGCCGTTCATCTAACCACAAATTTGAGGTTAACAATTCGAAACATCTAAACATTACACATCAATTCGTCACTGTTGTGCCTGACACGTCATTATGATGGTTTGCGCAACAGTTGCTATATTTTCAGATACACGAACGAAGTATTTTTATTTAAAATACAAGGAAATACAAGAACCCATAGAAAGAGAAAAATACAAAATAAAGATAACGATCTCTCAAAGGTGCTTTTAAAACAACTATTTTGTAAAGTTGGAGGAAGTTAGAGCCGACTCTTGGCGGGAGTTTTAAAACACTGTTATCGGCTTGACTCTAATGTAAATGCTTCTTTGTAATACTGAAACTGATCGTCTGATAACCTCTCTCAAAACACATACCCGACTGAAATATAAACATATTATTGGGTTAAAAGCGAGGGGTGGTAGAAGCTGGATGGTACAGAGTCAGTGAGGGGGTAAATCAAATAAAAATAACAACAAAGAGTCTGTATTTTGCTACGTGGATCTCAAATTTCCAATCGAGTACAGCTGTAGCCTATTTGATAATATACCTGTAGACATGTTTCTTATTGTATCTTTGCTGGTGGAATAGAAGTAGCGCCATTTAGCGGTTACATGTGTAGGCTGATAGTTCCACCAGTCGGGCGTAAGTTCACGAGTAGTACAGGCGACTGTGTCTGTATAACTCTGACTTAGCTGATTTGAAATGAAGAAGAAAATAGAATCAGCAGAGTAAAGCATACAGATGCCAACATCTTTTCTACAATTACATCAACTTTATTCAAGAGTTTTATGAACACGTATACAAAAGCATCCTTGGCTAGAATGATAGCAGTCACCACAATACCACATTTACTCTACTACTTAGTAATTTGATCGTAATTTGAAGCCGTATGGGGGTGGAAGAGCTGTGTACGAGTTGACAGAAAGAACTGTGCATAGAGGGAAGAAATAGTTAAAACACAGATGAGATGTTTCTTATCTCAGTCTTTTCTATAAATACTATAATGGCATGTGTTTTCAGAATTGTGTTATCTATCTGTTGCTTCCTTTGTTTCAATTCTTTTGACTCAATGCTCTAGTGGTCTCAGTCAATTTACTGTTCGATACACAAATACCGTTTGGAGAAGCACACATTTTTGCTATATACTAACTAGTATGACAGATTAGACTCTCAAGTCTTTGTTAGACACCTAGTTTACGAAACTGAAACCTTAAATATAACACCAGTCGTGCTCTGCTTATCTCAGCATTGTCAAGTCAATTAATAGATTTGCCAAAATCCATTTTCAAACGATTATGTATATTTCTTTCTATCAAGTAATCATTTACTAAACTGACTGTACAAAAGCTCACAATGGCAATCCAAACTTTAAAATGAAATCCTGTTTCTTCAAACGTTGAAATGATTCTTACCAAATTTCCCGCGCCAAAACGTTCTCTCTGCTCTGTCCTAAAGCCAACTTCTGCTTTTAATCCGTTCTTTCATTGAAATCAGCTTGTCTACAGACATGCAAGTTTATTATTCACGTGTACAACTTAGTTCCAACTGTAAACATGCCCCATTGTGAATAGAAGTCTCTTTTTTCTCTGCTGGTATACCGACATGCACGACGTGCACCACATCTTCGTCGCTTCTTAGCAGGTACATTGTCGTGTTTTATTGTTACCCCCTGATCGTATGATCACACAAGTCACAATTGCCGGTCATTTTAACCTAGTACTCCCCCGTAATCGGACAGTTATTTCTTCTACTCTTATTAAATCGTCAGATGCACCAGGATTTGAACTGTTAGTGGAATTTATAGTAACCATATTTAGAGTTTCAACTTTTTCAGCGATTTCTTTTGGGATAGCCGGTTTTAGTAAAACATTGTGAGAAAACAGTTTTGGGGAATACGCGAGTGTAAGAGAGCGAGAGAAATATGATGTGATAAAAACACAAAGTAATAAATACAATATCATAAGTTCACAAAAAGAAAAATGTCAACATGGTAAAACATAGAATGTCTGTTCATCGTTTGATAGTCCTGACAAATCAAGGGGCATTGAGCAGCTTAGATAATTAGAAAGTCTGAGTCGATTATTTAACGGCTGTGGATTATCCGCAGGTCAGAAAACTCGTAATCCAAACTCCCCCACCTAATAACAAAAATTAACATTTGATGGAAAATAGTTAATAAGTCAAAGTTCATTTGTTTTCATTGTAGAAAAGTTCAGTAAAAATATTACAAGTATTAAAAGAAAGTGTTTCTATATTTATCTTTATATAAGATCGGGCTAGTTGCCTGGATTATATTGACCCAACTCCACTATACTTCCCTGTTTGGCATGGCCCTGTGAAGATATTCGAGTTTAGAACTA
Organism: Sepiola atlantica; assembly: GCA_963556195.1. Classification (NCBI taxonomy): domain Eukaryota; kingdom Metazoa; phylum Mollusca; class Cephalopoda; order Sepiida; family Sepiolidae; genus Sepiola; species Sepiola atlantica. The sequence continues at coordinate 17,802,512 of OY744521.1, read as the reverse complement.
TTATCTTCGACCAACTATTTTATGTACGTCTTATAGGGTCGACCAACCTTAACTTTTCCGTGTGTTGGCGTCCATCAAATCAGATCACTAATATTCTTTTTTCTTACTTCTATATCAATGTCCAGCGAATCTCATTCTCCTTTCTTTTATTACTGATGATATTTTAGACAAGTTGACATATAGTCGTTTATTAGATTGGGTCCGTTATACAGTGTATGTTTAATACAGCACGGAACATTCATGGGTAAGTTCTATCTAGTTTACTTTCCAGTTTTTTTGTTAGAGTCCAAGCTGGTGCACATAAAGAAGTATGGATTCCAGGCCAGCTCTGAAAAATGTATATTATGTAAAAGAGCTGGAAGTCAATAGTTTCGTTGTTGCAAAGTAATTTCTCCTTGTAATAATAAAAAACACGGTGTTGCAGAGTTCTATGGAAATAGAAAAGTTATATTGCGAATATCTTTTTTTGGAAGACGTATGTGGGAGAAGCAGATATATCGGAATTAATGTAATAATATTTGTAAGTTTAAAAATAATTAAGAATATTTTAGTAAAACACGCTGAAACAATGACTCTAGGTTTTGAGTCGATAAGTTTAGAATACAGAGTGGTAGGTTCTTTTCCGAAAATGGTTAAAGTTACACGAAAAACATCGACAATCTTTTATTATTTTGGAGATATAATTATTTTTAACTGGTCATAGGAATGCACTTTCCTGTTTTATTTTTAGTTCTTAGATTTCTTTAAAAAACGTTATCGAATCCCATTGCTTTGTTGTGAGAAATAGAAATTGTTGGAAAGATTTAGCGTTCTATTTGAGACAGCATAACGCGTTAGAATATAACCACACGCAGTGATAATTGGTCATAATGAATGTCAAAATAACATCGGGTCTTTTGTTGTGTTTCTATGGCGAGAGATTCATCACCTGTCGATTTCATTTCCTTTTTTCGTTAAATGAGAATTTTGATATTTTGTTGTTTTAGATTTCGTTAGTTGTCGTGTGATTTTATATCAGAAGTTTTTTTTCTTCTTCTATACGTCACGTATGTAAAGATTGACGTCCGTTGTTTTTGCTCATTTTCGTTGAATTTTATATCAACAAGTTGCGTTTTGCTTTTGTCATGTAATATTGTCTTTTTCTTGTTGTTATTTGTTTAATTTCATATAAAAAGTAGCCTAATGTGTCATCAAATTATGTCGGGATTTTCATCACTTTTGGTAAACCCCATTAAGCGTTTCACTTTGTAGGCGATCTTTTCGGGGAGAGCCGGTTTTAAAGTAATATATTTAGGTAAAAATGTTTTAAATAACAAACGAATGTGAGAGAGCAAGATAAATCGGATATGAGATACATACAATAATTAGTAGATACGCATACGTTCAGAAAGGGGTATTTTATAGATATAAAAAGGTGGAAGTTTACATAGATAGGAAACATTTACGTCCGTTGTTTTTGCTCATTTTCGTTGAATTTTATATCAACAAGTTGCATTTTGCTTTTGTCATGTAATATTGTCTTTTTCTTGTTGTTATTTGTTTAATTTCATATAAAAAGTAGCCTAATGTGTCATCAAATTATGTCGGGATTTTCATCACTTTTGGTAAACCCCATTAAGCGTTTCACTTTGTAGGCGATCTTTTCGGGGAGAGCCGGTTTTAAAGTAATATATTTAGGTAAAAATGTTTTAAATAACAAACGAATGTGAGAGAGCAAGATAAATCGGATATGAGATACATACAATAATTAGTAGATACGCATACGTTCAGAAAGGGGTATTTTATAGATATAAAAAGGTGGAAGTTTACATAGATAGGAAACATAGAATTTGTTTTTATGATTTGTCGCTCCTTGACAAACAAGAGACATTTATTAGCTGAGATCATTAAGAAGTCTATACAATTATTCACGACTGTGAAATATCCACAGTTAAGAAAACACAATTACATAAATTACATTTAATTGAGTGTTATTAATAAGAATGAATGTTTATTTTCGTTTCATTTAAAGAAAATGAAAGCATTACAATTATAATGAATATATTTTTATAAAATAAGGCCATATTTGTGAAATGTTACGAGTATCAAAAAGGATGTTAATATGTTTGTTTACAATCAGCGTGAATATGCATGCGACAGAATGAAAAAGTTTGATGATTGTGTGTGTGTCACGTTAGTATAAGAGTGTTTATGCGTATGCCTGTTTATGCATTAATTGATAGCCGTTCTAAGTCAGACGGAGTAGCGAGGGAATCTGGCGTAATATAGATGTTATCTCTGTCGCTAATTTTGGTTCAACATTTAATTGGAGAAGAAAGTTGGCCTAATATGCGCCCGATGGGCATCACAAAGCACATTGACAAGTTCACGGAAATTTCGCTGCTTGCCTAAAATAGGATTTATTTATTTTTATGAATCATACGGACGCATGCATAGGGCTATATGCGAAAATGTGTTGTGTATTTTGTGGCTCAAGTAGTAAACATCTGGCGCTACAAAAAAATAGATTCGGTCGCTTTTTCACTCTCAGGCATTGCCTCTTCCTAACTCTCAGAGTTTGAACCACTAATTTGTGCATCCGAATCTGCTTGTCTCCATTCCGCAACTCTCTGATACTGTTGTCTAATACCGGTACTGAACTGAGACTTGAACTCTCTCTCCCCCCCTCTCTCTCTCTCTCTCTCTCTCTCTCTCTCTATATATATATATATATATATATATATATATATATATATATATATATATATATATATATAAAAAGGGAGATGAAAGAGCAGGTATACACATGTACGAATGTCCAGATTTATTTCAAACTTCGATTGTTCAATGCAAGGTATATTCTGTAATAAAATTATGTTTATTATTTTTTCCTTCAGCCAAGGCTTTTCAAAGATCGAAATCGTATCATCAGAGGTAGTATACACATAGATAAGTTTATCACTCTTCTTTCATCTATCTTTATATTTGCTTTATCTCGTATATTGAGCTTAAATCATTTCACTATAGGTTCTATCTACTAAAAGTGTTCTTTTAGTTTCATATGTGATTATATATATGTATATATTATTTCATTTAATCTCAGTCGAACTTCACAGAAATTAAGGGGCCCTTTTCCTTAGGCTACAACTTTATATCTATATGAGATACATAGATATTCGAATAGTCCATTAAACTTCTCTTTTACGTGTCAGATGTTAAGTTAACAATATTAATTTTCCTCACCCCATTGACCAACGCACTATGTTATACTATATCTTTCTTGTGGTGTTTAGTCTTACCGGGTTCCATGACAAGAATTCATCAAGTCAAGTGGCATATCCAACTTAGTACTGTTACTCGAAGCACCATCATTTGGGGACGGTGCGCCATTCCTCGTATAAACCAATGGTGGTTAGCCATACCGAGCGGATCTTTCGATTATCTCAGTTTCGAACACTATGTTATTTTGAATATTTTAAGTCACTGTATTCTTGTAAGAGGAAGTTTCCTCATGTCCTATTTTCCTGACAAATCCCCGTACAGAGAGACCTAAAACACTCGAGGTAAGTGTCTCGTAGGCATCCAAGTTCTTTCTATTTTTTTCATTTTATATATTTTTGTTTTAAGTCAGGGTATTCTTGTAAGAGGAAGTTTCCTCATGTCCTATTTTCCTGACAAATCCCCGTACAGAGAGACCTAAAACACTCGAGGTAAGTGTCTCGTAGGCATCCAAGTTCTTTCTATTTTTTTCATTTTATATATTTTTGTTTTCGCTGGAGATGGGGCATCATACTGAATGCCAGACATTCACCGGCTATTTCAGACACTCCACCCGAGAGATCTTTTTACGATTTGTACCGTTCCCTTAGGTGCAGTTGTTTGTATCTCTCTTGCACCTTGTTCACCGGGTATTTCCCCCATATATGTGTTTTAAATTCGTTTTCATTAGTCCGGTTGTTCTTATAATTACTGAGATGATGGAGATCTTCCTCAGATTCCAGTTTATTTTCATGTCGCACAAAAGACCTACGTGTTTTGTAATCTTTTCCCTTTCTGCTCTGTTCAATCCTGCATCATTAGGGGCACTGAGTTCAACTAGGGTTGCTACTTGCTCCATTTTGCCCCATATCACTATCTCAGGTTTAACAGCTCAGTTTTCTAGATATGTAGCTGTAGGAATTGCATAGTCATAGTAGATAGTGTATAATTTATTTCCAACTGTTCTGTCTGTTATATGCTCCCAGGACTTGCTGTTACACCGCATATTCAACTATTTACATATAGTCCATTGAATATATTTAAGCATTTTCTTTTGTCACATGATATAATTGCCATCCCCCAAGAGAACCTTCTAACTCGATGTCAGGTGGCTAACACTCTCTTCTTATGTGCTGCACGACCTGGACTTGTTATTGTTGCTGAGATCACTCATCTTTGTAAAGGTATTGGTCATCAAGCCTTGATCTTGGGCTGCAATTATCATTATTCCCTGCTCATAGTGGAGTTATCTTCTTTTAAGCCAGTTAACATAGCATTTCTTATCTATATATTCCTGTGATAATTCACCTAGCAAATACTTAGCACGGTGTTGGTTGGCTCATTATTCCAGTTTTTCTGTAATGGAAGGTCTTGGTGTATTCCTGGCGGCTCTGGCGGGCCATTTCCGTGACAGGAGTGTTGTCCATTTCTGCCTCATTTGTAGGGCAGTCCTGTCCAAAATGTTTAGCCAGTTTAATGATATACGGTGTTCTGCTTGGTGTGGTTTCCTGATGTTGGCATACCATCATAAGTAATTTAAAAACATTAGTAACATCGAGTTATTTCCCTTTGTTTCTGAACGGGTTGAGCGCGCGTAAGAGAGTAAATCTGCTAATAACAAATAAAGAAACAAATGTAAAATCGAGTTATTTCCCCTTGTTTCTGGACTATAAAGAAACAGATGGCATATTTAAAGTAATAAAAACAATAAATATAGAAATACATAAATCAACAACAGATTCAATCACACTCTTTTTATTTTTTTATTCCCTTTTCTCCAGAGAAAATGATAAAACCACAAACATAATAACAACAATCTTACGGTAAATAAAACAACTGATTTCCCTCGCCCCGATTAAAAGTTCCTGAGATGGTTGAAAAATATATCGGAGCTATATTTCACAAATTATCACCTCATTATCTCCGTGTAAAAAAAGTTATTAAGAAGATTACAAAACGTAAGAATTCCGTGATCTTCCAGTACACACACACATATATATATATAAAGGGTAGCCATACTGATGAAGGCTTATAGCCAGAAACGCATGTTCATTGATTTATTTTATATACGTAAAACATTATTAATATATATCTATCAATAATGGAGTTCATGTATCTGTCTGTCTGTTTGTCTGAAGCCGAAACTCCATCAGAGTTGTATAACTATTTACTAAGTCAGCTAGCTTCATTATATACTATGAAAAAAAACCGGCATAAACACTATGGGCATTTCTCAAATTACATAATCAATTGCTTTTGAACTTCTAATAAATTAGTATTCTCAAATATACACTCAGGATCGTTTCATTCAGATTTCATCATGTATTTAAGTAATTTTGCTCGCTACTAATCTTACTTATAAATTATAATTAATGAATCAGATTCTTTAATTAAAATAATAATTGATTTAAAAATTAATCCGTTTCGTTGTTATTTTATCTACGTCCAATTTATTAAACAGCGTTCGGAACGTAA
>OY744521.1:17776800-17791800 GCA_963556195.1 Sepiola atlantica | reverse complement strand
TGCAACGTCTTTAGTCTGACATTCTCAGGTAACATTAATTGGAATACATGCATAGAAGATATTGAGAAGTCTGCTGGAAAAAAAAGTTGATGCCAATCTACCGGACTGGAAAACTACTAACATCGGCCAGTATTTATATGACTATAAAACCACATTTCGCCTATACATATTTTATAGTAAATAGATATGTAATTCAATTCTTATATTTTCGCTTTTATTTGTGTTTTGAATGGAACATGTTTTATTAAAGGTGAATCTTCTGTGTTTGGGAATTTATTAGGGGTTTTTATACAGTAAACAAAATACATTAATAAATAAATGGGTGTAACTTAAATTTGATTCAGAATACATACATTTAATCATTTATGTGATGAGTACGATTATTCGTTATTATTAAATGTTATATTTGATATGTGCAGCTGATATACAAATTATTTTTTTCTGTTGTCCAAATGAATTATATTCAACAAAAGATATATGTAATATATATTCGTTGAATCCACTTAGAACAAGAAGGGATGAATACATGAATGTTATCAGTAAATATATTTGTATATTGGAATTGGAATTGTAGACATGTTTTACAGGATTCATAATTGTTGACCAATTTATTTAGATTAATTTATTTATAACTCTATGTAATGAGGCCACGCCATACGTCATCAAATACAACCAAAAATGAATTGTCAACCAGTTGAGTCTTACATATTTCACCTTACCAATTCATGGTTTTTCATTGCAGAATTAGTATTTCCTGCAAAATTATCGTTTTAATAGTCGGGTTTTGATGATCGTAAATAATATACCAATAACAAAAAAAGTATAGATAGAAATAGCAACATAGAATTGAGAATAATCATAAACATTTCGGAGAAATATAGGTGGGTCAGCGTGAAAATGTATGCTAAATTTGGCCATGAGTTTCCAATGTCGACGCATACTTTTAATAACACTGTTTATAACTCTCAACTCGCGATTTTTAGTCGCAAGATCCGTGACAGCTATCATGCCAACCTGTGTCTGGTATAATGGATCAGCAAAATATTTTTCCACATTATATAAGACAAACCGTTCCCTGTGGTCAGGGATTTTGAGTCTGAGCTTTTCCGACAAAACGCCGATCCAAGCATCGGTTGGCATAAAAGCAGGGTTTGTAAACGATGCCTTGTACAGTTGATTGATCACCCTAATGTGAGCCGCGTAGCCCCAACCATGACAATAAGGTGGAAAAAATGCACCTTTATATAAAAACTTACGAGGCATAGCCTTGTAACGCTTTAACTTTAGAAACATTGGTCTCTTATTAATTCGTGAGTAGCAAAGAGCGAAATGATCGTCGTATTGACCAATTGAATAATCTTGCACAAGAAAATTGATAACTTTATCGAGATCAAGGAGAAGTTCATCATTGAGTATCATAACATATTCAGCATTTGGACAATAATTTACTGTCCATTTCCAGGCTGTGATCACCTTCTTTGTTAAATTAAAATATGACTCTTTAAAGTCTTCCTGGATAATATCTCTGTAGCGTTTACTTTCATTCCGAATCAACCTCTCAATATGTTGGTTTCCGCTATTTCCGAATATAAACAGATGCTTTACAATTAAACCTTTTCGATAAGGCATTGGACTCTCATGCGTTAACAGTTCTCGTATGATCTCTCTCCATTTCACATGCGCATAAAAGGTCCGATAGAGTACAAGAAGGAATACTTGATTATTTTCTCTGCATAAATCTGGTTCGTTTATTGTTATATTATAATTGTGGCCCCTAGTCGGGTTGTGGGTGTAATAAGATTTATCAATTTTGGAGTCTTTTGGTCGTGGGTGAAGAGTTATATTCATTTCCTTCAGCATTTTCTTCCTCCGCAAAAAGTACGGCGTCTCCTCAAGTCCTGTTCGATATAAAACATGTGTATGTTATAGTATATATTGTCTTATTTGAACAAATAACTTAGGCTACATATACGCATAAACGATCATTCAACATCTAACATAATCAGGCCTCTGGCAGAGAAAATTCTAAACAGACGAATAAATTTCATGACAGTGGACAATTTCAGTAAGTGTGTAGTGAATGTTAAGAACATTTATAGGGAAAAATATATTAGAAATAACTCAATTTCAGCCTATAAATACATGCAAAAAGATATATTTATATAAATATATACAGATATGTATACAGAAATAGATTTGGCAAGCTAAAAAAATGATAATTTAATAAAACAAAAATTAGATACTAAATTATTGTTTAAATAGATAAGGCATTAAGAATATATCATTTGACTATAAAGTTTTTTTTTAGTACTATTATATTAATGGTATTATTGTTGATTATCACCGTCTGCTGAATCACTCGTACTCGCAGCCCACACACAATATCCTACTTTTTCAGGCGATTACGTGTGCCCCCCCCCCCAATAAAATTTGTCCGGATAAACTAAAAAAACAGAGAATCAATTATTTTCGACTTTAGATTTGTGGATCAGTTTCACATGTAAATTGAACGTAAAATGAGCACCATGACCGTTCCATTCTAGCGTTTTACGGCAGTAAAAGTGTCTGCTACGGGAGATAAACTCTGTGAGTATTACATTTTTGGGTGGGTTGGACATTTGTTAAGCAATTACATGTGGATTTATGATATGATCAGTCAGAAAAAAATAGTTTGTAAAAAAAATTTTATGAATAGCCATACACATTTAGAACGGCTCGGATATGAGGATCATGTTACGTTAAGTTTATATACGAAACTAATCCCCCACATTAAGATAACTATTGTTATTAGTTTTCTTCTTTTCTACTAAGTTGATTAGGGTGTTAACACGAGGTTTCGGTCGAAATAATCTGCGACTTTCTTTATGTGAATATTGTCGGATACGGGAATTTTTCATGTCGAACTCGGAATCGATAAGGACTTTCGAACTGAAACATTCATTTACTCCACGTGAGTAGATTGTTCTCATTGCGTCAGCCCTGACTGGATAGAAGTGTTAATTAAGTAAATTTAATGTTAGTTTGGTTAGATCCGGCCGTAGTAAGAAGTTAACCTTCATCCTTCATTAGAAGTTATTGTTAAAAGCACTGAGTTACATTCAGTTCTATGCGACAGTCTTATCGTGGTTCATGAGCAATGTTTCTGAGAAAGAGGGAAGAATTGTTTTTATTTGGGGGGGGGGCGGAACTGATATATATATATATATATATATATATATATATATATATATATATATATATATATATATATATATATATATATATATATATATATATTAACATTTCTCGTTGGATAGATTCTGACTTTGAAGTCCTATGTTTTTAGCTTCTCACATCAAGTTGCTGCATGTCTTATCTGGAGCGATTTGCATAAACACATTTAAAATACAATATATTTATATATATAAATAAAGAAATCATTATGAGGAAATAATAGAATTATAAGGAATAGACATAAAATAAAACTTTAAATATAATAATAATAATGATAATAATAATAACAACAGCAATAATAACAATAAAAATAATACCAATAATTATAACCATACTAATAAGTATACCATTAATAATAATAATAATAATAATAATAATAATAATAATAATAATAATAACAATTATAATAATATTAATAATAATAGTAACAATAATGCTGATATTAATGATACTAATTAGAATAATGATAATAATAACAACAATAATAACAATAATTATAATACCAATAATAATAACAATAATGATAATAATAATTATACCATTAATAATAATAACAGTAACAATAATAATAATATTATTATTAATAATAATAATAATAATAATAATAATAATAATAATAATAATAATAATAATAATAATAATAATAATATGTGTATGAGTTAAATTAAATTCTGAATAGAATTAATATCATGGAATTACGGAATAATTAAAAAACAAAAATAATAATTAATTAATAAGAACATTTATTGATATGAATAAGTGAATGAGATGTAATAGGGAGGAATATGTATCTTAGAAAATAATGAGAAAAAGGTTTAAAAAAGCCAGAAATCAGATATTCTACCCAATTGGAGGGTGGAATGACAATTTAAAATTAAGACGCGATACAAATTAGGGTTATTCTAAAAGTGTAAACATGTATCCATGCGGTAGAATGGGGTACTGTATCCGGACATCTTATTCAGTGAAATAGAAAAAAAATAGTTAAAACTCCATGCAATCTAAACTATACATGCAATCCAGAACACGATATAAAGAATTATGTATATAGACATTTTAAGGTTGTAAAAATATGGAGTGCAATACTGTTAGTACACACATTTTGTGTCAGAAGCATTAATAGCTTCATTATATATGTAGATTATATCTTATACTGAGAGAAAGCGTAGTATATTTTAAGCACTTATAAGCCGGAAAAATAATTTATATTAATACAGACGCAGGAAATTATTTAGCAAAAAGCAATGCACAAGGATCACAATGCATAAATAGTGTACATAAGTTAAATGTTTTCCAGGTATGTACAGGGGGGAGCATAGTTAGGGGCTAAAGTAATGCCTAAGGGTCTATAGCAGGGGCGGGCAACCTTTTCAGAGTGAAGGCCAGATGAGACTTTAGGAAGGAGATCGCGGGCCGGAGTGGAAAACGAAATCTCAGAATTACTATATTCTGTTTACATGAATAAATTGTACAAACATTGCATTGAACACTCTACAAATCTGATATTTTTTCTCAAGAGACTTCTGTATGTGATCTTATGAAAGTCGCCGACGAAGAGTCATTTTGGAATAATAACAAATAATGACGTGGGAAGTAGCAAGTTGATTCAGCATTCGTGTTTACACACCTCACATAGGTTCTCTGATCCATACCCTTTCCTCGTCTCTCGTTTCCTCTTTGTCTCTCTCTTTCTCTTTTTATATTTCTATCTCAGGCCAAGGATTTGAAATTAATAGTTAAAGAAAAATGAAATATACATGCATCATCGCTCACTCATATTTATACATTTTTAACCAACTGTAAATCTTAATTGAAAACTACTGTTATGTCTATGTCGCAAAATGATATGAGTTTTACTGGGAGGTCCGCGGGCCGGATTGCAATAATTAAGCATAGCAGGGTGGCGGGCCGGATGTGGCCCGCGGGCCGGAGGTTGTCCGCCCCTAGGCTATAGGATATGATTTTCCAAACTAACTGCTATTTAAGGTTTAACTGTTATTATTCTTAAGATACAAAATATGTTCAGGTAAACATGATGATTTGGAGAGAGGTTCATTATTAAAGATATTAGTATATCTTGAAATTCTACTTGTAACAAGTCCACAGTTACGCCTATATATACGACCTCACGTGTCGGATAGATATTATCAAATAGGTGTTTGCGTTTATATAATTCAACTCTATAATTGTGATAATATTTTTCATCATTACTTCTTACGTTCTGATTTGAACCGTGTATTTCTGTCCATTTCTGTCCATTTGTAAATGACGGTACTATGTTTTAAGAGCCATTCAAAAGGGTATATTCATGTAAAACTTATGGGAACCTATTATTTGTTGTTCTATGTTAGATACTATGGAGAATGTATTTATAATCGTACCCCTATAAAACGATTGCTATACTTGTGTATTGCTTTAAAGTTGTCTTTATTAATATTATAGAACATAGGCATATTTGTTTCGACATTTTTTCTGAACGTCGGTTGCACTCAAATACACGTGCGCCATCTGTTCCTACAATTCTTAGAGTTGGAGTTATACCGTTTATGGTTATCGGTATTTGCAAATTGCTGATTTAACGTTGTACTCTGGTCGCGATTTCTATCATCCATACTTAAATTGCGCCTAGGTCTATTTTTCATCGCCATGTTTTGAGTAATAATATTGTACTAGCACTTACAATTTTTGAATACACCATGTCCCCTCCCATAATGAGTTTTTTGGGAGTACACAATTTTATTAACGCAAGCATGAAGGGAAGACGGGTTTTATCGTTCATGATTAAAAGATAATCAAGAGAATTTTTTTTAAAAGCCAGCCGACCGGTTTCGACCTCTCTCAACAAAGGATGTATCCAGGTATTAAAAATACGAGAAATTAAAGAAAAGGTGGTGGAAAAAGAGTATAAAGAAAAGTAAAAATAAAATAGCGTCATGGTATATGCACAATGAAGGTGAATCTCATAGACTAACCACATCTTGTCCTAATAGACACCACCTTTGTTTACAAAGGGAGACACGTTTTAGACGAACGTGGATCGTCTCCAACATGTTTAGATGGTAAAGTCAGTGAGCATGACTGAGAATTGTGATGGAGTCCATGGTGAAATTCTAAGCGCACGGCGAGTTTTTAAGTAAATCGTCTGTAATGGACGACCCGTATGTGTCATCCTCCATTATACATATACCATAACGCTATTTTATATTTTCTCTATTCTCTCTTTTAGCCCTTTTTATTAAAATCCCCGTTTTCTTTTGTAAACCCTCGTTCCAGCTTTTGGTAAGATAAGAGAGGGCGAAACCGGTCGTCTGGTTTTATTTCTCTTTTTTTTCTTTGAGTAACTTTTAATCATGAACGATAAAACCCGCTTTCCGTTTATGCTTGCGATAATATATATATATATATATATATATATATATATATATATATATATATATATATATATACACATACACATATGGGTGTGTGTATGTGTGCGTGTGTGTGTAAGGGTGTGTATTTGTTGTGCATACTTTACTAACTTAACACAAAACAATATAAGAACACATTTATTTAAATACTGATCACAAGTTTTCATTTTATATTGCTGCTACAGACCTATAAACTGTTTAACAACAATATTGTAAATCCTAGATAGACGACCTGAAACTATTTGCAAAAACAAAAATTATTGAAAAGTTTATAAATACGACAAGTATCTTCAGCCAGGACATTCAAATGGAATTAGACATCGAAGAAATGTGCACTGATGGAGATGAAAAGGGGGAAACTGGAGACAGCAAAGGGCATGGAACTGCTCAAATAAGAAAAGATGACAGCACTAGGCTCACTGGATAGCTATACATATTCAGGACTTCTGGACGAAGACGCAATCAAATCTTCAGAAATGAAAGAGAAGATTAGAAACTATTATTTGCGAAGTACAAAACACTCTTAGAATCGAAATTTTATACCAGGAATCTTGTAACAGAAATAAACACCTAGGCAGTATTACTAATAAGAAAACCTGGACCATTCATAATCTGGTCTGAAAAAGAACTTATGTTTTTTTACCAGAAGATTAGAAAATTAATGACTATGCAAAACGTATTGCATTTTAAAGATGATACGGACAAACTATACATGAAAAAAAAACAAAGGAGAAAAGGAACTGCTAAGTATAGAAGACTGTAGGGTAGACCCTAAGAAGAGCTGGAGTAATACATAACCGGGAACACAGAAAGACAGATCACTGCAGGAGATACCGCCCCAATGATCAACTCAGGAAGCACCGACACCAGAAACAATAATATAAGAAAAGAAAAGTGTGAAGAGAACAACTACACACCTGAAAAGCGTGGAAAAAAAACTGATAGCAATTGGAATCAAAGAAAAAATGAGACCATACAACGGACGGTAATTATGAATACAGCTGATATCTTAAGGACAATTCTTGAAAGCGAAACCCAACCCACATAAGCTATGAATGCTAACCAGTCATATGTAAGTTGCAATAGAAAGAAAACAAACACGCAGAAAGAATACCACAAACAAAGGCACAGAAAATGCAAGTCATTTCATAAACTATCTCATCCACCCCCTAAAGAGTGATGGAACCAGCTCGGCTGATACCACACAAAATAGTCGTAAAGACTCAAGAGGGATTGAACTACGGAGGAGAGAGTGTACTAACTAGAATTCCACTGAGAGAGTGCGGAGATGGCAGAGACCTTGGGGAAGCTTATTGCCATCCACTTCCCCTAGAAACCAATTACCATTGCCAGCGAGAATTTGATGGTAAGCGTATGTAGTGATAACGCAACGTCGTTTGCAATAGTTATCAAAAAAGGTTGAGAGTACTTGAAATCGGGGCATACTTGTTTTCATTCAGAGAGCAAGGTACACTGCCGGTGATTATCAGTGAGCAATCATTGATTATGACCTGTGTGAGAATTCATAGTGACTATAATGTATAAGCATGGTAATGACTATATTATTTAGCACACTACTGATACAGAATCTGACCTAATCTCCGGCAACTTTGTGTCGGCACTTTCCGGCAGGTTACCTAAGAAGGCGAAAGAAACCTACACGATAATGACAGACGACAAATACAGATCACTGCTTCGTCGTTGGAGTTTTTGTTCCGAAAAGTGTCAAATTAATAAATAAATATCATTGGGAGAACAAAATAAAAATATACCACTTGTCAAATGTGCCGACGACTCTGCTCGTACAACACTCAGCCCTTTTATCCTAACTTTCTGTACACCTTCAAACAGTCCAATATAAATGTGATTTCGAAAAAAACGTGTAGTTCCTTATCGATGTCCATGCTATCATTTGCATTCGTGCATCTAAATACAAATTCGTCATTGCACATATACTCGCATTTTCTGCATTTTAATTTTTAGCAAAAATAAATATTTCTTGACAGAAAGTGATGTATCGTTCAGCAGATTGGGTTCGTGAGATAGTACGCTGAAATTCGCTTTTTCATTCGACAAATTCTTTCTTGAGGTACTCAATTTCAAGATTTGTTGAAAACTTGTCGTCTGCAGATAGTTGATTGGCTAATCAATTCGGCAAATTTTAGTCGCTTACGTAGCCTGTCCGAAAGCTGTCGAGGCGAAGTGGCCATGGAAGTTCATTTGATTCTGTATTAGTTCCCACATCTTTATAACATTATTTTCATAAAAAAAGTTGCCTGGTTTTGAAGCAGTAGATATCGCTCAAGGCTTTCTCGCGGATCTCTAATTCCATGTCTCAACGCTCATGATGATAACTGAATGGTAAATCGTATAAAACGTGTCTTATTTTGTTTATTTTACAGCTGTTACAACATATTTAACAATAATTAGTTTTGAACTTAATTGCTTCCCTTCAGCTCAAAGTTCCTTGTAAGTTAACTAAATGCTACTTTATCTAATATGTAAACATCCACCCTTGTGTGTGTTTCCAATACCGGGGTTTTTGTCTGCCTCCTTCTGAATCGGCAACTTAATCTTTAATTTTGTTGTTTTAAACAAGTTTATATAACCATCAATTACATTATTTCACTGAATTGTTTGATCTAAATTTTAGAAAAAGACAATTTCAATTAAGTGTTCAACACAATTTTATACATGTTTGTTTTTGATCCACTTTCTCAGTTATATATAACAAAATTGTCAATGAAAGTTCATTAAATTCCTGATCGAATTATGTTTCGAATATTTGATGGAACGTATTTATCATTGCTTATTCTCTGCGTTAGGTCAAAAGTATATTGTGATTTCTAACTTCTCTCAATTTCGTTTAAAAAATCGTTTTAAGTCTTTCTTATTATGTGTTCTATTCTCTTGCTTAATGTTCAAACAACCGTGTTTATGATTCCAACCTACGTTGCTCATCGTCTGTGTCATATTATAACGTAACGATCAAAATGCAGTGTGTTTTTCTTGAGATTCATGGTTATAAACCTTAATTCTTACCAACATCTTTTTTCAAGTTGACAGTTAAAGTTCCTCATAAAAGAAATCAACCTAACAGCAATACTTATCAATAACGGACAAATAATGTCCACCAACGTTGTGTGTAATCAAAACTTATTCTGATGCTGAAAATACAATTAGCGGGCAAAAGTAATTTCGGTCTAAAATAAACGTTAAGAGGATGGATAGGTGAAATATATTTGTTAATTAGATGTCTTATTTAGAGAAAAACGCTATTTTGCGACAGCGCAGTTATTTTATTTATGATAAGTGACTTCTTGAATTATGGTTGTGTTTTTTATGAAATTTTAAATAACAATAGTTTAAATGAATAATGAATGATTTATTTGCATTTTTCAGATCAATCTTCTAATCGTTCATGTTATTCTCACAACGTTTCGGTCAAGGAAACCTGCGACCTTCTTCAGGTGAATCTTGTCGAATACGGGAATCTTTTTCTGTCAAAAGTGGATAGTGGATAATCTTATTCTGTCAGGCCTGACTGCGTAGAAGTGTAAAGTAAGTAAATGCAATACTATTTTAGTTAGATTTTCCTTTACTGAGAATTGAACCTTCATTTTCAGGTTTCGATTCTGTATGGGTTCCCGAGTTCGACATAAAGATTCCAAACCGTATACTTATCTAGCTCTGAAGCTAAACTACACATGGAATGACGCAACAAAACAATCTAACCCTAGTCCCAAGACCGCGACGTGTGATGGAATTTCTTTCTCAAGCATGTGGTGAAGCTAAGCCTAAAATAATGTCATCCACAGACAGCTTTTTCAACGTATCACGGTTACTCAGTAATGCTAGACATGGTGACTGTTTCAAGCTCACATTGGAAACCCATCTGCTAATACAGTAATCAGCAATCTTACCCCTCACCTATCTCGTACACCATAAACGTCAGAATTTTTATATTTATTTACATTAGAACTCTATTCTAATTATCAAGATTAATGCTTTACACTAAGTGGAAACCCTTATTTCCTGTACGGAGAGCTTAACCCACGAGTTGGTAGCAAATATAGTCATCCAGAAATAGGTGTTTCGCTTAATATTGATTGTAAAGTAACTACTAGTGTTATCCGACAGTCATTTTGAGGTTGATAATTCAATTCTTACTCTAGCCGAATTTTAATCAGAATAGCTAAAAATGATTAACATATTTACTATGCTATTTCTGGCGGAATGAGCACAATCAACTTTTTCTGGTTAAATAACGTGTTAACTTCGTAATTCCCGAATGTATCCGCTTGGTGAAGATAATATCCAATAAGAGGATTGTAGGCCGAATAATTTGCATAATACGAATAATCGACTGTCATCTGAACCTCGAAAATACACAGAAATAAAAATACACTATATTTATTAAAGACTGAATGCTTCATTTCTTTATGCCAATAGTAACAAACCGAATCATTGGCATCACCAATGAAGCAATATTTAGATGCACTGTGAATTTTTCCACATAATTGTTATAATGCCGTACCTATATGAAGAACAATTTGACTCGTCCATTCCTAATAAAATACTGGAAGCATAAAGGATTCTCGTAATTGGATGTAACTCAAGTAAACCCTGGCGGTGAGGACTGATATACCACCTCTCTTGTTCTCTGTACATATTTTATTAATTCAATATATATTGTTCAGCTAATCCCGGGTTCAGTGTCCTCATTTTGTCCCCTAAACAGGGTCAGGACAATACTAATTAAGCAGAGGATGAAAATTTCAATTAGAATTGACTTTAGAGATCAAGACTACGTGTTAGAATATACCGTCACAGAGAGAAAGTCCAAAAGAAGACGCAGAGAGAAGAGTACACATTTACTTCTTTTGAATTGTGAGCTGATGTCTTCGGGCATTTTCAAAGTGTTGTCTTCATTCGTCTCTTGTGGGAGCGAGACGTGCAATCGACAGCTCAGCTAATTCTGTTAGACAAAATAAACGATTACTATAGGCCATTGAACAAGAATGTCGTTAGCGTTTTTCTCTTGTTTTTAATCGATTATTACAGCATGAAGGAAAACAAGGCATGCATCTGCTGTCGTCACAACCGGAGAAGAGTTTAACAAACTACTTAAATTAAAATTCTACGTCAACGACATCGATTGTCACAACGATAGAGATACAACACTATCCACTAATCTACTACCAACTTGCATATCAGATGGGACGAATAGCAATATCCGTCGACAAAGGGGTCTTAAGACAAACCATGTATATGGAACAAGCAAGATATCTTATTGTCCAATGAGTTTCTACTTATTTGCCTATCAGAGATACACATAGCATTTTTGTCGACAAAGAGTACAGAGGACAAGCCGTATAGATAGAACAAGCCACCCCACGATTATAGAGATACGCTACTATGTAATACTATATTAATATATCTTATCCTTGTCTCTTTTACTCGATATTTACTCACTATGTTTTATCCGTTTCTTCCTAGCTTGTATCCTATCTACAGGCATTGCTCTTATTACTTCTTTATTTAAAATAGTTGCGAACACTTGTCTTTATATCATTTAATTAAACATACAATTAATAGTATACGCTAATACCCATATTTTCACTGTGGATTTCGTATTATCAGACTAGGTTTGTGTTCACGATTGATGAATATAAAAAAATATGTTGACAATATGTAATACTTATATTTAAAAAAATATTAAATGATCTTTTATAATTATTTTGATATCATAATAATTGGTATAATAACGTATGGGCAATTAATTTGTTTTACTGCATTGCTATTTGAAGTTACATTGAGATGTTCTAGAATATTTTCGTTTACATGTTTAACTCGTTGAAAGAGACATTTTGTTATGGCTTTCATATTTCTGATGCTTTAAAATAGATTATTCGAATTTAATTTTATCTTTGTATGTTTGGTTTCAACATTAACGAATATGACTCTAACTTTTACATGAGGTCAGATAAAATATTGATGAAGTAATCTTTATTATTGCTTATTCTTTTCATATTTATTATCAATAGTAATTATTGGATTTAAGTGTATGATTATGAGCCTTTGTGTTAGTGGCGATAATGTGTTCAGTCAACATGATTCACACAAGTGAGATACTTTAAAGCTACTATACTACAATTCAACCGTTTTTACAGAGAGAAGAAGATCACTTGTTAAAGAAAAAAGTGACGAACGATAGACAACACATGAGAAATAAGTGTTTAATAGGTATATTACACTTACCAGCTGCATTTTGTACAATAACCAGTAACAATATCACTTGTATATACATAGAACTTCTAAAAAGACAGAAAACGTTAAATTAAAACATTAATTTAAACAAAAATTTCGTTGGTATTAATAACATCATCATTTTTGTTTAGGGAATTTATTTTCAGTTGTTGATGCCATTAAGCGTTATCAACAATCGGTGTTTGATGTCACATAAACATATGAAATTGTATTTCGTCGCGCGCCCATCAGCTTCAACTCATTGACTTCTTGATTCAATTATACCCATTCAAAATCGTTATCGTTCAAGAGTAGAATAATTTACACTGAGATTGATCAGCATTCATAACACTTTCATTCGCTTTACTTTCATCGAGAAAGTAAATGCGTTTTTTTTTACAATCTACGGCGAATTAAGCAGTAACCTCGAAAGACGTTACATTTAAGAAAATATTTGTATCCATATACTTGGAAATATTGTAACTTGTAGCGACACAGTTCACGTTTCGGTACACAAAATAATTTTTAAAATGCTTACATCCTTTTCTGCGCACATGGCTCGACGCATGCATTCGCTTGAACTAATAAAAACAAATAAAAATATGTTAAGCCAATCCGATACATTTCTCTGAATTTATGGAGTTTTCTGTTTTTATCAACCCCAAGTAAATACACATACAAATGTTTATTGCATCAAATATGTTGAACCTAAATCCACGACATTTCTTCAGATCTTTTTGAATCTCTGGCAGTTTTGGGAAAGCTGAGAATACTTTTTCACAACTCACACACACACAACCACACGCATACCCACTTTGCCACAAACGCACACACGTAAACAATGCGTGAACTCTGTCACGCTATCGTAATCTGATTGAACACAAATGTATAAACCTATCCACTTTAATACTTCTTACATTTTTCAATTAACATTCTACAATGTAAATAGATAAACATTAGCTCTTATTAGTAACTTCCAATACGAATATACATTTTATAGTTGAGTGCGAAAGTTTTGATTACGATTATTTAAACCCCGTGTATAATTCAAAGACCTTTTATTATTGACTCGATATCTCAGCAAATTAATCACCTTTTTTGCGACGAGGGGTCTTTTTGGAAGTGTTCGTACAGTTGAGATTTAGCGAGGCTACAATGAACCTCGTGCCGACTCCATGGACCATTTTATAATTTCTCTAGTGTTATGTTTTGCGAGGAATACACCACGCGTAAACTCTAACAGAGTATACGGACTCTAACGACCGAGCAATAATGTAACCTCGTGTCAACATTTCTTTTATTCACTAATTGATGATCTACTAAAAGGCGGATCACGCAGATCGCAACGTTTCTGCAACCAAGAAAAGCCACTTCCATTTTGATGTTTTCCCGGAATCGAGGTAAGTGTGAATGCTAGCGTTGCGATTCGTGATTTTTAGCCATCATCTAGGTGAGGAGAAATTCTCACATTAGTTGATATAAGTACGTTATACAGTTTATCATATAACACCTACTTTTCAACCTTGCTCCCTATGACATCGATTTTTTTTCTTTTGAGGATGTATTGCAATTAAATCTGTGATCTTTCGTTTATTTTGAATCTTCTAGTATTTAATGTTCTTTGTGGTATCGGAACCTCAAATGTGTTGAATACGACACCCACTATTTTTTTTATTAGGGTACTGTTTTTACGGCATCCGAATACCGTTTCATTATTTGCTTCGAGTGTATCTTATGGATGAATACTTGTCGCCGTATTATATATATGATGTACTTGATCCGTTTATTCGCAACAATTATTCACAGTAGGACCTATTTTGCATGTAATATGCGAAAAAACTTTGGCGACTACTTTTAAACGACCTTTGTAACTTTATTTGAACGTCCCAGCTTCGAATAAAGTGGTACAAATACGCAGCACTCGTGATATTCTCAGCTAAACATTGTCTAATCAATGCATTCAAGAACACTGAACTGAGCGAATAATTTATTAACAAAATAGTGTTTCGAGAAAATGGGTCGTTATCTTTAATATTTAGCCTCCTATTAGATAATTCTTATACATATTTCTGTCATTGTTTGATTCGAAAACACATTTATTCCAATTTGTGTTGTTTGACCTCGGTCA
>OY744521.1:17749300-17771800 GCA_963556195.1 Sepiola atlantica | reverse complement strand
GTTTAATAGTTTAATTTAAGTTCTAATCCTATCAGCTCAGGAATTCATATTCAAGGTTTAATTTTCCCAATTAAAAAGTTTAAATGATTTAAGGTTTAATTTTTCCCAATTAAGATTTAATTTTCCTAATTACGAAGTTATCAAAATAATTAGAACTTAATAATTTAATAGTTTAATTTAAGATTTAATTTTATCGAATTAGGAAGTTTAATTTAAGGTTTAGTTTGCCCAATCAAGAAGTTTAATCTAAATTAGGGTTTAATTCTTCCTAATTAAGAAATTGTAAATATATTTAAAGTGTAATTTTTCCTAATTAAGAAGTTGTAAAGATATTTAGAAACTGAAAATTTAGGTATATAAACTTTTACAACCTCAGAGTCTAAATCCCTTAGGCAAAGAAGATCAAAAGGGCCCATCTCGAAGACTGGACACCCCCGGTCTCATTGCTCACCCAATCAGCTACGGCAAGACTGGCGGTGGTTTCCATATTGCATATTTGAATTTCCTTCCATGTCTACATTTGGAGACTAATTCATTTCTTGAATTCATCAAATATAAATGTTTAGGTGCAGTAGCTATCATTACGGCTTCAGAATTGCATAGACAACAAGATCTGGATCCTGGGCTAAAGGAGTTTGATTTTCAAAAGTCTTGGGAACATTACAAATGCGTATATCTCATGAACTATTCCAGGTAGAAAAATGAAACTGGTGCCATTTTTAAGCTTGCTTAATCAAGTTTTTGGTCATACTAATGATTTTCGTGTTATCTTTCCAGGGGCAGGAATGGCGTTCTCTAAACAAGACAAGCATTTTGCGTCCTCCAATTTGCAAAGACTGAATCGTGGACATGTGTTCAGCGTGCATTTCGCAGGAAATTTAAAAAAGAAGCCCCTGAAAGGAAATCCATTGTCAGATGGCATGCTAAATTTGTGAAAGATGGGTGTTTGTGCCCAAGTAAGCGAACAGGTTGCCCTTCAACTTCAGAAGATGCAGTTGAGCAAGTTCGGACAGCCTTTCAGCGGAGCCCCCGTAAATCAGTGAGAAGAGCCAGCAGGGAACTTCAGCTTGCTCCAGCAACTGTCTGGCGTGTCTTAAGGAAACGACTGCAAATGGTACCTTACAAGCTCAAGTTGGTCCAAAAGTTGAAGGACACTGATAAGCCACTTCGCCGTGACTATTGCATTGCAATGCAAGAGAAGTTAGAAGATAACGGCTTTGATGACCGGCTTGTTTTTAGCCATGAGGCGACCTTCCATCTTAATGGCAAAGTTAACAAGCATAACACTCGCATATGGGGTACTGAGAATCCTCATGAACTTCTTGAGCACGAGCGAGATTCACCAAAAGTGAACGTGTTTTGTGCAATTTCCAAGAAAGGTGTCTATGGACCGTTCTTCTTTGAAGAGGCAACTATCACTGGTGAATCCTATCTCAACATGCTGGAAGACTGGTTAATGGCTCAGTTGGAACAAGCAGAATCTGATGACTTCATTTTTCAACAAGATGGTGCACCACCACACTGGAGTCTTAGAGTAAGGCAGTTTCTTAACACAAGGCTGCCTGGTAGATGGATTGGGAGATCTGGGCGAGGTGATGACGTTCTCATGCCCTGGCCTCCTAGGTCTCCAGATCTTACCCCGTGTGATTTTTTCCTTTGGGGCTTTGTCAAGCAACAAGTCTATGTGCCGCCCCTTCCAAGAGATATTGACGAACTAAAGGCTCGAGTAACGGCAGTTGTGAGAACCATTGACGTCAAGATGCTGGAACGCGTTTGGCAGGAAATGGACTATCGACTAGATGTCTGCAGTGTTACGAATGGTGCTCATATTGAGCAACTTTGAAGATTCCTTACAAAACTTGAAACTTTAACCTTTCCAACGGTACCTATTTCATTTTTCAACTCCTAATAGTTTTTGAGATATTAAAAATCGTTATGTTCCCAAAACTTTTGAAACACCCTGTATATAAAGACGCCTACCACTGCTCACATTTTCTCTGTCGCAAGGAAAGATCACATAATCATCAACGTAGATTTCGGAATCTTTGATGTCTGTGTGAAGTCAGCTTTTTGTGACGACTGAGAAGTCTGGTTGTATGTTCTGGAGATATGAATTGAACTCACTTTTCCTGAACGTGCTGGAAAGCGATAAGACGGACTCATAGGCTGCTATACATATACCAAGAGACTCCTAAGATGTTTACACATAGAATAAAACATAGTTATGACACGGCTCGACTACAATATAACCTAGGGCAGAATCGTCTAAACATAGATAATTGAATGGTTTAGGACAGGGGCGGGCAACCTTTTCAGAGTGAGGGCCAGATGAGACTTTTCGAAGAAGATCGCGGGCCGGAGTGAAAAACGAAATCTCAGAATTACTCTATTTTGTTACATGCATACATTGTACAAAAATTGCATTGAACACTCTACAAATCAATGAGACTGCTGGTGCTGTTTCCCATGAAAATGTATTTCAGTGTCTGGCTCAAGAGTTGGGAGCGAAGTTGAGACTTCGTGTACTTCATTTTCAAAATGATATAAGTTTTACTGGGAGGTCTGCAGGCCGGATGTCAAAAATAAAGCCTAGCAGAGTGGCGGGCCGGACGCTAAGAATTTCTATCACGACTCGCCATTATTATAGCGATGATATCATTAACCACCATGTCGAAGATGTGCGACGCCGAATACGAGTTTGTAGACGAAAGTGAAACAATACAAACCATCGTGCATATAAACTTCTTGAGGCTTCTTGCAAACAAGATGGGACTAGAAAAGCACCGCTAACTTTAACTAAACATGGTGCAGAGGAATTGAAACACACGAACGAGAAAAAAAGAAAATTGGACTAACAAAGTTACATAGACCATTTATAATATAAGATATGGCGTTGTGTCAATTGAAATAAAAAAGGTATATATGCTCATGAACAAGTAATTGAACACTGATTTTATCACATAAAATGACACTGTAATATATATATATATATATATATATATATATATATATATATGTGTGTGTGTGTGTGTGTGTATTTTTATGTAATTATGTTATGTGTGATTGAAGCGTTAATTGTTTTTTTTGTTTTTTTGTTTGCTTACTACTATTTCGTTCTTCTCACTTCCTAAGTGATTAAGATTCATAAAATTGCATTATTAGTCGCCCTTAACTTTGTAGGACGTATCTTTTGTTAATATATATTTTCATTTATTTTATACGTACATAAAAACAACTAACGCTGAAATCACCAACACACATAATTACATAAACATACATTAAATATTTGGGTGATAAAAATCGTACACACTTCTGGTCCGATGGTAACCCGCTGGACTATAGACATCAATATCGAAGGTTCGATCCTTGTCTGAGTTAGCCTCGTTAATCTGGTAATGTTAATCTCTAATAATTTAAGAGTTAAATGTTGAATCATAAAAAATGACTCACATTATATATATATATATATATATATATATATATATATATATATATATATATATATATATATATATATATATATATATATATATATATATATATATATATATATATAGTAAGCTATGAAAATATATTCATGGTTATTAAGTTACACAGTGGCTCCCGCGTTTTATCCCCGGGGCAATGTTAAGGCATGAATATAATATGTGTAGCTTAATTGGCATACATATATTTTCATAGCTTACTACCTAGCTCTACTTACGTGTTGAAGTAAATACTGGGCATTGATACATACACAATTATATCTCCTTATAAAATGTTATGTGGATACATGAAATAGATTTATATATATATATATATATATATATATATATATATACATAAATATATGTATATATATATATATATATATATATATAATCAAAAAACATATATATTTAATCAACAGACGTTTCCATTCCTCTATCTGTCTACCTATCTATCTGTTTATCCATCTCTAAATTACTCTCTTCATTGTATGTCTCTCTTTCACTTTGTTTTATTTTATTTATTTGTTTGTTTTGTTTTATTTTAGATTTTAACTTATTTGATTTTAACGGTCCTAAACCACGTGACTCCCTTAATTTTGAAATGTTAAATTTCTGTTCTACTTCTTATTTTTATACCCACTTCATTCTCTCCAAATATAATCTGAGGTTAAGATCGGATTCTAACTCTTCCTGATGAGATCTCAGTTTATAGTAACTGTTGATCGATAACATCGACATGCCAGTGTCGCAGATTTTGTACATGTCTGTGTAAATAAAAATTCTCATATATCAAGCTGTATTTTGATGTTGAGCGCTCTTTAAGAACCCGGTTTGAATACTTTGGATTACCACCCTGTGGATGTTTTTACCTGGATTATTACCATTATATATATATATATATATATATATATATATATATATAAATATATATATATATATATATATATATATATAAATATATATATATATATATATATATATATGTTCTTAATATGTTGAAATGAAGAGGAAAGCAAGAACGTAGGAATTTACCAGATTCATGTGTTCTGCTCGGTGTTTTCCGGGATAAGTAATTGTCACCGTACAATATAATTTTTGGTAACTATTATATATTAAATATCTTCGTACTATTGTATTTATCAACATCATTCATGTTCAGGTTATTTTCTGAAGGCCTTCTGCTAACTGCACAGCATTCAGTATTCAAAGAGAAACGGGGAAATATGAATAGACGCCCAAAGAGAGAGAGAGAGACAGATAGAGAGAGAGAGAGAGAGAGAGAGAGAGAGAGAGGGGGGTAAGATAGAAGTTTTTTTATATAAAGATGTTATGCATGTTATTAAACTTTTATTTTGTTTTTTTATGGTGCCGGGCAACGCTGGGTATCCCTGCTAGTCGTAATATATGAAGCATATCTCATAATGTTGTATTATTTCACATTGCTTTTTCGCCAGTAAGGAGAATCCGCAATGATCGGTGGCGCAACGAATACAAATACTTAGCATAGTAGGTTTTAAATGACTACTAACACTACACTTACGAAGACTTACTACTTCTCCACGGTCATGGCATGAGGCCCAGTTATCTCAGTTGATAAAATAAAGGTTTCCGTTCGAGATTTCGTAAAGATTCCCGAGTCGGACAGAAATATTCCCGAGATCAAAAAGACGAACATGAAGAAAGTCAGTGGTTACATCGGCCGAAACGTTCTGAGAATAATATAACTAAACCTATTCCCTTATCATACAATGGGTCGGAATGTATGATAACTTATTATACAGGATGTATATTTATATAAATGTATTATATAGAATATATATTTATAATAATTTTTCATACACGGTTTACATTAACTATATTTGTCATACAGTGTGTACATTTATTATAATGTATTATACAGTGTGTGCATTTAAAACTTTTTTATTATACAGTGTATACATATATAACAATTTTTACACAGTGTGTACATTTATAATACATTATTATACAGGATATACACATACATAATATAGTATATAGTGTGTACCTTTATAACAATTTCATATACAGTGTCTATATTCATAATACTTTCTTATACAGTGTGTACATTTATAATAAATTATATACTGGATATATACATATAATATAGTATATAGTGTGTACATTTATAACAATTTATTATACAGTGTGTATATTTATGATACTTTCTTATACAGTGTGTACATTTTTAATAAATTATACACATGATCTACCCATATAATAGTGTATATAGTCTATACCTTTATAACAATTAATTATAGTGTGCACATTCATAATACTTTGTTATACAGTGTGTAGATTTATAATAAATTATATACAGAATATACACATATAATATAGTATATAGTGTGTACCTTTATAACAAAGCATTATACAGTGTATATATTCATAATACTTTATTATACAGTGTGTACATTTATAATAAATTATACACAGGATGTACACATATAATAATATAGTATATAGTGTGTACCTTTATAACAATGTATTATACAGTGCGTTAATTCATAATACTTCCTTATACAAGGTGTTCATTGATAATAAATTATTATACAGTGTTTACATTAATAGTACTTTATTATGCAGTGTTTACATTCATACAAAATAATCTATGGGGATTATTTATCATACAGAAAATAGTACACACCTTAATTATTTAATGTGATACATTTTTATACTTAAACATCTTTTAAATATAAAACGTTTTTGAAAATGTTATATCTAAATATTCGAGCCATGTTCAGCTTTAAATAAATCGAGAACGATATGCCGTAAACGAAACGTGAATAAAAAAGATATAACTTACTGTCGCTTCATGTCAAAATATATAAAAAGCTTTTCCTCTGTAGAGTCGTATCAGGTGAACCGTCGATTGGTAAATGACAAATGCTATATTTTAAAGTAATGACGGGTGAGGTAAGAGAGAAAGAATTAGTAAGTAAGAGAGAGCGATATACATATATATATATATATATATATATATATATATATATATATATATATATATGCGGAAGATAAGAGACACAGTATATATGGTTTTTGAAATCGTCACGCTACTTATTGTACACACCCACGCCGCTTACGACTCCAAATCACACGCCCCTCTCTAAACACATGCTTTTTACTCAAAACCGGTATATGCGGGCACAGTGTACACATTATACATTGAAATTATGTATTACTGTTGTGCTAGTTTCTTATAACACGCATTAGTAGCAATAGAATGTTAGTATTACACAAATGTTAGTATTTTTAAAAAGCCAAATGTTAGCATTACTAAAGAAATATCGTCAACATTTCGAAACTATAACAAAATAAACTGTTTTACTTGTTAATTCATTTTTAAATATGAACTGAGTTAAAAAAAATATTTGCTTGTTTTAACCTCCGTATAATTATTGGATTACAAGATCAACCATATAAAGTTTTAATCAACGCAAATATAATAGTAAAAAAAGATGCTAAAGTGTTTATCTTCGTACAGTTGTCTTTTTCAAAATCATTTATATTCATGGTATTTTGTGAAGGCTTTCTAACTTACATTACAGTCTTCAGTATTCAAAGAACAACGGGGAAATATAAATAGGCGTCCAGAGAGAGAGAGAGAGAGAGAGAGAGAGAGAGAGAGAAAGAGAAAGAGAGAGAGAGAGAGAATGAGTAAGATAGAAGTTTTAATATAAAGATGTTATGCATGTTGTTAACATTCTATTTTGTTTTTTTTTCATGGCGCCGGGCATCGCTGGGTATCCCTGCTAGTCGTAATATATGAAGCATATATCATAATGTTGTATTATTTCACATTGCTTTTTCGCCAGTAAGGAGAATCCACAATGATCGGTGGCGCAACGGATACAAATACTTAGTATAGTAGGTTTTAAATTACTACTAACACTACACTTATGAAGACTTACTACTTCTCCACGGTCATGGCATGAGGCCTAGTAATAACAGTGGATAACATAAATACACTGTGTACAATTCTAATAAATTATATACATGCTATACACATATAATATAACATATAGTGTGAACCTTTATAACAATTTATTATAGTGTGCGCATTCATAATACTTTCTTATACAGTGTGTACATTTATAATAAATTATACACAGGATGTACACATATAATAACATAATATATAGGGTGTACTTTTATAACAATGTATTATACAATGCGTAAATTCATAATACTTTCTTATACAGGGGATTCATTTATAATACATTATTATACAGTGTGTACATTATAAATAACGTATTATGCAGTGTGTACATTCATAAAAAAATATTCTATGGGGTGAGAATAGTGTGTACTCTTATAATTATTTATCATACAGAAAATAGTATAAACCTGAATGATTTCATGTGATTCATTTTTAAACTAAAACATCTTTTAAATATAAAACGTTTTTTAAAAGAGTAGAGTCGTATCAGGTGAACCGTCCATTGGTAAATGACAAATGGTATATTTTAAAGTAATGAGAGGTCAGGTAATAGAGAAAGAATTAACAATTAGGAGAGAGCGATATATATATATATATATATATATATATATATATATACATATACAAGTATCATTAAAAATAACGGACATCTTGTGTCTGGATCTTTTTTCTATGATCCTTTCCGTTTTTCTGATTAGGTTCTTAGTTTCAGACGGAAACTGGCTGATAAAATTGCCAAAGGTTCCCAAAGCGCTTTCGGACCCTTCCAGGTCCATCGTCAATGGATTAATGTTAACCAGGCATAGACCTAAACTAAGAACTAAGAACCTAAGAACCTAATCAGAAAAACGGAATGGATCATAAAAAAATATCCAGACACAAGATGTCCGTTATTTTTAATGATACTTGTATGAAAGAAAAGATGCTGTCAAGATACAAACACACACACACACACACACACACACACACACATATATATATATATATATATATATATATATATATATATATATATATAAGCGGTAGACAAGACACACATTATATATGGTGCAGAGTATTGCCAAACAATGTTGTAAGCAACAACAGATTCCTTTATTTATATTATATAGATGCTGGGATTTTAAATGTATGAAATAATCGAGTGAACATTGCCTTTCTATGTACGAATTACGTAACGCCTTATTTTAAAAAAATCCTGGAATGACATTTTTTATGTTCATTTTCCACGAAAAAGTTTATAGATCGACAGGTGAAATGCACATGGCTTAGCAATCTTTTGGCATTCCTTTCATGAGGACAGAATATTAACGTGTTATTAACATATATACAGCCACATTAATTGCTTTATTGATATTGATCTTAATGCGATTTCCTAAAAGTATACAATGCATATATTGGCCACAATTGAGTACAATCGTAGTCCGATAGCCATAGCTTATTCCAGTATGTCATACATCTTTTCAAAGTACGTTGTTTCTACACAGAAAGTAAACATGCTTATCATGTTATCATTTTGAATACAGATGAGTACCACAGTCAAATTCTAATCAGTGGGTATATTCGTAGACCCGACTTACAACATCTGGACACACCCTATCGTTATAAAGAATTCGAGCATTGTGGATTTTTTCACACATGGAATACCATATGTATGGATGTGCAGAAAGCTGTATATATGTAACACAACATTAGAAAATAATTTTAAATAGTACAATGTGTGTGTGTGTGTGTGTGTGTATATACATACACGTGCTGGTCCAAAAAATAGAATATATGTATAAAACTGTAAAAATCATTCCGTTTGATATAATTTTCGGCTTTTAAATTGTGTAGGCGAAATATTCTATATGTAAATAAAAATTACAACTATTGTTAATCATTTGTAATACTTGCATATGTAAGACTTTATTGTCACAGAGTAGTTTATTGTCACATTGGGAAATACAGCGTTTCAATTTAATAGAACATTATTCGTTGAGTAATCTTAAACTCAAAAGAATTATGTGTTTAAAAAGATTTTGCAAGTAATTTAATCATAATCTCTCATTATGGGTCGCTCAAAAGACATATCTTTGTTTAAGAAGCAGCGAATGTTCGATTTGCGGGAAGTAGGAAAGACGCACATGGAAATCGCAACCAAGATCGGATGTTCAAAATCGGTAGTGATCAAAGTGCTCCAGAAAGATGTTAAGGGTGTTTCCAACAGCAATTGCAAGAAATGCGGACAAAAGAAAAGCACCACTGAAAGACAAGACCGGGCACTGGACAAGGTGGCAAAGAAAAGTCGATTCCAGTCAACAAGCCACATTACTAAAAGTGGAAACAGGCTTCTGGTGCCGACGTTTCACGAAGCACTACCTACCGAAGGCTCCGGCAACTGGGATACCAAAATCGTATAGCTGCCACCAAACCGCTCCTTAACAAAAAACAGATGTTGAAGAGGCTACGATGGGCAACTGCTCATCAAACCTGGACTACAGACGAATGGCGGCGTGTGATCTTTTCTGATGAGTCTCGATTTTGTATTTCCTTCGGCGACCAAGGGCCACGTGTTTGGCGAAGATCCACGGAACGGTATAACCAAGAATGCGTCAAGAAGTATGTGAAGTTCCCGCAGTCTTGCATGGTTTTGGACTGTATGAGTGCTAAGGGTGTTGGTAATTTCTGCTTTATCAAAGGAAATGTAAACGCAACAGTGTACCAAGATATCATGGAAGCTAATTTACTGTAAGTGCTGGATAATCAGTTTGACAGTGACGCCACATACATCATTTTTCAACATGACTTGGCACCGACTCACTCTGCCAAGTCCACAAATTCCTGGCTCCGAGAACAATCGATCCCTGTTCTTGAATGGCCGGCGAACTCGCCAGATTTTAACGTTATTGAAGCCTTGTGGGATCAGATGAAGAGGAAGCTTCGCAATGAAAAACCTACTACCCTTGCAGATTGCAATACAGAACACATGGGATTCGGTGTCTACACATTGTGCGAGAAGCTTGTTGATTACATGCCCGAAGAATTGATGCTGTTATCAAGGCAAAAAGTGCTGCTATTAAATATTGATTAATTTTTATCTGTATTTAAGTTAATAAAAAAAACTATTTTGTTTTCTTAGCTGTCTTGTTCTATT
The DNA here is from genome assembly GCA_963556195.1 of Sepiola atlantica. Classification (NCBI taxonomy): domain Eukaryota; kingdom Metazoa; phylum Mollusca; class Cephalopoda; order Sepiida; family Sepiolidae; genus Sepiola; species Sepiola atlantica. The sequence continues at coordinate 17,761,239 of OY744521.1, read as the reverse complement.
ATTTTGAAACGCGATATATTGAAAAACTGACATTGCAATTGATATGAAAAAAAGTTTCTATCGGAAACCAACTATTTCAGTTAGTTTAGCATTATAGGAATATTTTAGCACCAATTACATCTCACAGATTGTCCTCAATAAGAATGAGAGATTATGATTAAATTACTTGCAAAATCTTTTTAAACACATACATTTTTTGAGTTTGAGATTACTCAACGAATAATGTTCTATTAAATTGGAACGTTGTATTTCCTAATGTGACAATAAACTACTCTCTGACAATCAAGTCTGATATATGCAAATATGACAAATGATTAAAAATAGTTGTAATTGTTATTTACATATAGAATATTTCGCCTACACAATTTAAAAGCCGAAAATTATCTAAAACGGAATGATTTTTACAGTTTTATACATATGTTCTATTTTTTGGACCAGCACGAGTATATGGTAGCGTACATCAGTTAAAAGTACACAGCCTCCTTTAAAGCTAAGGAGACAAATATGCTTCGCCAGCGTTCACATTCGCTATTTATCTAGATGAATTATTAAAATATTTATATCAAATAATCGAATTACAACAGTAAGTAAATCTTTTATATATACATTCATTTTATGATTTCTGATACTTAACATGAAACAAAACAACTTAATGTTGAAATTTCATTCATGAGTAGAGTAATTGTTTCCGAATTCATTTCAGGTGGCTGGTAAGTCTGACGTGGTAATCTGACGTGTTATTTTGTCTTCGCATCGCCACCCTTAATGACTTCATACTGCGGCTAAATAAGGCCACGTCTCTTACGTTTCGTACCTTTCTTTTTTACGAGATGGATACATCCCCATATATATATATATATATATATATATATATATATATATATAGTGTGTCAGGTTGTATATTAAAAGAAATCAAACAAAGTGCTCGATCATATAAGTGAGCTAATATAGTTTATTTAGATACTGTATATTACATAGTTCAGTCAGATTGTAGTCACGGCTCGATAGGGAATGGCATCCATCAACATCGGGTCGTGACTACAATTGTTACAGCTTGCCGATGATTCCACTGGGCACAGAGATTTACTAAAGATGTCTAAACCCCCCTTTTGGAGGACACCGCTGTACATTGCTGAAATATGTAATATACAGTATCAAATATAGATTTATGTATGTATATATATATATATATATATATATATATATATATGCAGCGGTAATTTGGCAGTCGTTATATTTTGTTTAAATATAACTTATGTGGATACCGTTTTTGCGGTTATTTGATTTTCGCAGAGTCTTTACAACTTCATTTCAGGCGTAACAGACGTTTAGAATAAAAGAAATATAACTATTTTGTTTTATTCAGCGGTGCCTTTAGTGGCTGACACACCCGTGCACCTAAAGTGTACCATGAAAGGATTCCAAGGAGAATTATTCACGGGACCAAGAACATTCATAAACTTGTTTAATTATTCATGAACTATTTTTATTCATTGTCTACATGCGTACGCGATTATTATTAGGAGTTGCTATTCTTCAATCTGTATGCATAATACGATAAATATGTGAACATTTATATTAGACTCCCTCAACAGTATACGATATTTTAAATAAAACTTTCCACAACTCTATACGGCCATATTAACAGTGAAACATTGGTATTAGCAATACCACTGAAGTTAAGCGACAATACAAACTGGCTGAACATTTAGGAACACCGGGTGATTTATATAAGTGAAATCTCTTCAAATTCAAATTAATGAACAAATCGATCGTATACAACACGTGTACGATTTCGTCATACAATTATTGAATTCTAGTGTAAAGTTTTTTTGCTAAGAATTACAATTACTGATTTTTTCAAACGTTTGAAGAACGTTCTACGTATTCCTCATTTAAAGGTAACGTTCATCAGTATTCCAACATGCTGTATTCGCAAGTGTTAATATTATCTACAAGCAAGGAAAATATATTTAACATAAATAACAACGGTATCAATATACTAGACGTTCCCGTGACAGCTTCAGTCACAGCCACGACTATCATTAATCTCACTTGGTTTCATTCGAGAATTCATAAACTCTGATACATCTGTTAAGCCATTATTTTTGCATGACAAATGAGAATTATTGTATTCATGTCGATCTTATAATTTCGTGTGGCCTTCAAATCTACACTCGTGTAATAGCTGTTTCCACACACTATGCACATTTGATGGTAATGTGGGATGAATATAGTTATATTTTTCTAAATGTTCATAGAGGCATTAACATATTATAGAGTTGTTGAATCAACACATATTTTGTGGGAGAGAGAAATGTATAGATAGCACAGTGAGAGAAGTATGACTTACACAGGTAATTACAGATTAGGTCTAATTAGAAAACTTAAAACATAATTATTAAAATATAAATCAATCGCAAAACTAAACTATATTTCAGCATCTATTCTGTGTTATAAAATATACTTAAACACAACTTAAATAACCAAACATTGATTAATTCACATTTTGTATAATCATAGATAGTCTATGCCGTAAATAAGACTACTGAACGGCATTCTTAATTAAAACACGAATATGTACAACTTTCTGTAGTGAGTAGGTTATGCCTAATAGGATAGCGTTATCAAACAGTTTTTACACATTCATCTTAGCTATATTATATCGGTAGTTAAACATTAAACACCTGAAGGATCGAGTCATTGAAATGCCGTTAATCTGAGCACAAATTTGAGGTTAACAATTCGAAACATATAAAAATTACACATCGATTCGTCACTGTTGTGCCTGACACGTCATTATGATGGTTTGCGCAACATTTCGTATATTTTCAGATATACGAACGAAGCATTTTTATTTAAAATACAAGAAAATACAAAAACACATAGAAAGAGAAAAATACAAAATAAAAGATAACGATCTCTCAAAGGTGCTTTTTAAACAACTATTTTGTAAAGTTGGAGGAAGTTAGAGCCGACTCTTGGTGCGAGTTTTAAAACACTGTTATCGGCTTGACCCTAATGTAAATGCTTCTTTGTAATACTGAAACTGATCATCTGATTACCTCTTACAAAACACATACTCGAATGAAATATAAACATATGAGTTAAAAGCAAGGTGTGATAGAAGCTGAGTTGTAGAGAGTGAGTGAGGGGGTAAATAAAATAAAAAATAACAACAAAGAGTCTGTGTTTTGCTACGTAGGTCTCACATTTCCAATCGAGTACAACTGTAGCCTCTTTGTACATATACCTGTAGACATGGTTCTTATTGTATCTTTGCTATAGTAATAGAAGTAGCGCCATTTAGTAGTTAAAGGTGTAGGCTGATAGTTCAACCAGCCGGGTTCAAATTCACGAGTATACTGCACCACTTCACAAATAGTGTTGGGAGAAGCACATATTTCTGCTATATACTAACACGTATGACATATTATACTCTCAAGTCTTGGTTAGACACCTAGTTTACGAAACGGAAAACATAATAATAACACCTGTCGTGCTCTTCTTATCCATCATTGCCCAGTCAAATAATGGAATTGGCAAAATCTATTTTCAAGTGATTATGTATATTACATTCTTGATATTAATCATGTACAACACTGACTGTATAAAAGTGTGACAATAAAGAGGAACACTCACCATCAGGAAAAAGAATGAGGTGCTTTGTATGTCGTATGCAGATTTAAAAAGGACTTCTCTTCATAGGTGCAGGTGTTCATGGTGGGCTGATTTGCATATGTGGATAACAGGTGATATAAATCAAGAAGACACCTGGGAAGAAGGAGAAGCGAGTTCGGATTGGAAAGAGAAAGGCAGAGAGAAAGTGGGTTGCAAGACATTTTGTTGGGAATTGAATGACAGTCAACACTTTTGGAGAAAAAAGCAGAAAGTGGGTTGCACGAAATTCGGTTCGGTTGAATTACAGTCAAAACTATTTTTTTTAATTTTTTGATTCTTTTATTTTTCTGGCAGAGTTAGTTAACAAATCGCTTACAATGGAAATCCATACGTCAAAAAAGAAATCCTGTTTCTTCAAACGCTGAAAGGATTCTTACCAAATTTCCTGATAACCTCTTATAATAATGTCTAGCGAATCTCATTCTGTTTTCTTTTACTACTATTTTGTGTACGTCTTATAAGGTCGACCAACCTTAACTTTTCCGTGTGTTGGCGCCCATACAATCAGATCACTAATAACCTCTTTCTTACTTCTATATCAATGTCCAGCGAATCTTATTCTCCTTTCTTTTATTACTGATGATATGTTAGACAAGTTGCTGTACAGTCGTTTATTAGATTGGGTGCGTTATCCAGTGTATGTTTAATACAGCACGGAGCATCCGTGTGTAAGTTTCATCTAGTTTCCTTTCCAGTTTTTTTGTTACAGTCCAAGCTGGTGAACCATAAAGAAATATGGATTCCAGTACAGCTCTGAAAAAGTGTTTTTTTCGATTTGTTCAGACAGTGCTGATATCCAAATAACTACTAGCCAATTAAGTGCACTCAAAACCATGGCTATTCTAGCGAGCACGTCTTTTTCTGTCTAGGCGATGTGACTTCCCAGATAATCGAACTCATTTACCCGCTTCAAAAGTGTTCTGTTAAGTGTTTCTATTGAACGCGTTTGATGATAGAAGATAGATTATGTTGTCGTTGCATTCGTATACAGTCCAATCATATCAGATGACTCCTCAGAAAGACGGAGTAGCCTTTTGGCATTAACATTGTTATTAGTAAACAGTGCAATATAATCGGCGTAATCAACATCGGTGATCTTTTTAATGGATGCCGTCTGCTTCTTGCTGGCGTTAATGTTAGGCCATATTCGCTATGTTTATCAATAGTGTTTCAGCACGCAGTCGGGACAGATCACAAACAAGAACGGAGTCAAAGTATCACTCTGTAGTACACCGGATTGAATTTCAAAGTCTATATGGTTGTTTACAATGAGTGTGAATGCGCATGCGACGAAGTGAAAGAATAACATGTGTGTGTACCGTAAGTATCAGAATGCGTATGCGTATGACTGTTTGTGAATCAATTGGAGGTGGCATTTAGCATTCGTAAGCCTGAAAAAGAGACGGGAGAATCTGGCGTAATATAGAGGTCAGTTTTGCTGTGGATTTTGGTTCAGCTGTTTATAAGCACGAAGTTGATAAAAAAAAGCTAATTTGACAATTTTACAGAAATGTCTTTTATAGACTTAATTATTTTTTAAAAAAATAATTTTTTAAACGGATGTATGTTCGAGAACGATGTGCGAAGAGACAATTTTTAGCACTTTCATTCTGTGCTTCAAACTGGAAAACCTCTTGCACTACAAAACTCTCCGCTTTCAAGACAGAGTGTGGGTGTCGCTTCGCGTCATAAACCAATAATTGGTTTCATATATTTATAAAAATAAATTGTTGGTGTAAAAACATTATTTTCTTTTGTTGTAGTGCGTTTTGTGAGAAGGATTAAATATGTTTTTTTTTATCTTGAGAAGAATCTTCGTTGGGTTTTACAGGATTACATTTTTTTATCAAATGATTATCTTTGTAGAATTTTTTTCGTTAATTACAATTTTTTGTCAAAACAATTATTTAGTGTTTAACAGGAGATGTGCGTAAGAGATCGTCTTTTATTTCAGAGTTTTACAGGTTTACTTTAAACTTGCAGGACACGTGTCTAGGAATTGCCCGGGGGAATGTAAAAAAAAGATTAAACTATCAAAAATACCTATAAAACAATAAGAAATACATTGGGGTCACTTAACTATGTAATTGTAACGTAAAATGATCACCTATTTCTATCCTGATGGTTGATGGGTTTTAATACGAAGACGTGGAACCAACGTTTTTTTTCAATACATTCACGAAATCAAAGTTTGTGCAAGATTGAGGTATGTGTGTGTTAAGTAAGCTTATGTTGATTTTTTTGGGGGGTGGAGGGATCGTACACTAAAATGAAGTGCGGAAACAGTATAGGGTGGGGTTACTTTTTCGTGGGTGCATTTTTGATAAGTATCCAGAAATCTGCAGTCGAGATGTGAGTAATTCTGACTTTCTGGAGAACGTCGAATCAAGTTCTAATGGTTCTACACAATACGAGCCGAACTAAACCGTTTTACTAACTAAAACTAAATCTTAGTTCAGGGTTAGGTTAGGGTTAGTTTAGCATAAGGTACAGGTAAGGGTAAACATTTACAAAATAATTTGGTTTATATTGTTTACATTGTTCGGTGAGGTTCGTTAACTTCAATATTGCCACTTATCCTTAGCCAATAACTGGTATTTTCCATGATGGTCGATTTTATTGTGTCAAGCGGTCGCTACTTTCACCATTTCAACATAGCCCTTTTTTTGCGGCTATTTCATCCAACTGTTTACATGTAATCACAAAAAATAACTAATTTAAAAATGTTAAGGGGGTAAACCTTAACCCTAACCCTCACCCGTAAATTTCGGTGAAATGGCATGATGACTGATATTTACCACTTCCAACAAATAAAGTGTTCATCAGTCAACGGTGAATTGCCACAGTCAGTTCCGATATATTAGGTTTCAACAAAGGGCTCTGTTAACTATTTAAAAAATACAAACATGTTATTGTGTCTTAAATTGTTAGGTAAAAGTACAAAATAGTTAACACATCTTCGCTCCCCGTGTTAAAAATGGCTTTCTAAATCATAACGTTATGATTTAGAAAGCGATTCTTTGTTTAAAATATTTCATTTCGCTATTTGTAAAACAGAAAACATTACAATTATAAAGTAATATATTTGTAATAAAATAAGATTCGACATTTCACATGAAATACACCACATTTCACTTAACCTAGACTTGTTTAAACGAGCAGTGAACATATTCTCACAATTAACCACTGACTGTTGAACCTGTTAATAACCGAAAGTTGCAAATTTCCCTTGTCATGCTATTTTATCTAAACATTTTCACAGCAATTAAAATCTTATCTGCGTCACGAAAATTGCTTGCGGTTGGATCTTTTTCTGCTTTCTCTTGTAGAAATAGTACTCTAAAGTTAATTGGTTCAGTCCCTGCTAGTTCTTTATAAAACCATGTGTAAAAAGTATTTAAAATTGGCATCCAGAGATCTTTCTAGACAGAGGCTGCGTTCATAAAACTATGCCGTATTGACGAAAGATGCTTATACTTTTTACGTGATTTCGCAGTCTAAAATCTGACTAGTGTAGTTTGGTTTTGTGACACGTCTGTAGCAGATATGTTGTCACGATAGATGTTACCTATTTGCATGAAGGCGTAAGCTATTCTGTTATTTCTGAATAAAGTCAAATAAAGAAAATCATGGAAAAAAACGTGCGATACATTAGTTGTTCAATTCTATAATAGTGACACCTTATAGTTTAATGACCTGACTTATATAGTATGCAGTGTAATCAAAGAACGTTCCACTTTAATTTATAATGCTGCGAACATCGAATTTAAGATCATTATTTCAATCGCTGGCGGGCATTTTTTTTTTACATCGTTCAAATGTTGAATTGAAATAATGTATTGTAAAATGATGTTTTTACATGCTAAAGATAATTCCTCCAATGTTAAATAAATCAGAATAAAAAAAGTTGGGCAGGAAGATGTGCTCCTTATCGAAAACTAAACCATATTTCGCTCGAATTTGAAGTAAGAAAATCGAATGTTAATGGTTATATCAGACACAATATGAAAAATTAAAATGTTAAAAAATGCGTGTAAATGAAAGCTAGAAAAATCCGACAATGCAAATAGAACAATATTTAAATTAAATATGTTTATTGACTTGTTCGTTTCGAAATAAATTCAGTAAAGTATAATATATAGATTCAATTTTGGTGTAAAATAATGTTATTCTGATTTGAGTGTGTGGTAATAATAATATATATTAAATAAAGTATGATTGATTGTTCGAATTGACGTAAATTACTTACTTGTGTTGAAATCACTTTGATAGTTCTATTCACAAGGGATCATGTGTTCGTAAAAGAAAATGAAAGGGGTGAAGTTAGAATAGAATTTCGATGTTCGTTTATTCTTTGTTAGGAAGTGATAGTTATTTTTATTTGGATACCTGTATATTATGTAAAAGAGCTGGAAGTCAATAGTTTCGTTGTTGCAAAGTAATCCCCCTTGTAATAATAAAACCACGGTGTTGCAGAGTTCCATGGAAATAGGAAAGTTATATAGGGGGACAATTGCGTATATCTTTTTTGGAAGACGTATGTGGGAGAAGAAGATATATCGGAATTAATGTAATAATATTTGTAAGTTAAAAAAAATACAGAATATTTTCGTAAAACACGCTTAAACAATGACGTTAGGTTTGGAGTCGATAAGTTTAGAATACAAAGTGGTAGGTTCTTTTCCGATAAAGGTTAAAGTTGCACGAGAAACAGCGACATTATTTTATTATTTTGGAGATATATTTTTTTTTAACTGTTCACAGGAATGCACTTTCCTGTTTTATTTTTAGTTCTTTGTTTTTCTTTAAAAAACGTTATCAAATTCCATAGCTTTGTTGTGAGAAATAGAAATGGTTGGGAAGATTTAGCGTTCTAGTACAGACAGAATAACAAGCTCAAATAGCTTGAGAATATAACCACACGCGGTGATAATTAGTCATAATGAATGTCATAATTACGTCGGGTCTTTTGTTGTGTTTCTATAGCCAGAGATTCGTACACCTGTGGATTCCATTGCTTTTTATCGTTAAATGAGAATTTTGATATTTTGTTGTTTAAGATTTCGCTAGTTCTCGTTAGATTTTATACCAGAAGTTGTTTTTTTTTCTTCTATACTTCACGTATGTAAAGATTTCCGTTCGTTGTCTTTGCTGATTCTCGTTGAATTTAATATCAAGAAGTTGCGTTTTGCTTTTGTCATGTAAGATTGTCTTTTCTTGTTGGTATTCGTTTAATTTCATATAAAAAGTAGCCTAATGTGTCATCAAATTATGTCGGGGTTTTCACCACTTTTATTGAACCCTATTAAGGGTTTCACTTTGTAGGCGATCTTTTCGGGGAGAGCCGGTTTTAGAGTAATATATTTAGGTAAAAATGTTTTAACTAATAAACGAATGTGAGAGAGCTAGATAAATCGGATATGAGATACATACAATAATTAGTAGAAACGCATACGTTCAGAAAGTGTATTTTATAGATATAAAAGGTGGAAGTTTACATAGATAGTAAACATAGAATGTGTTTTTCTGATTAGTTGCTCCGTTACAAACAAGATACATTTATTAGCTGAGATAATTAAGAAGTCGATTATTCACGACTGTGAAATATCAATAAGTAAGAAATCACAATTACATAAATTACATTTAATTGAGTGTTATTAATAAGAATTAATGTTCATTTTCGTTTCATTTAAAAAAAAGAAGAAAACATTACAATTATAATAAATATATTTGTAATAACATAAAGCCAGATTTGTGTAATGTTACGAGTCTCAAAAAGGATGTGTATATATGTTTGTTTACAATCAGCGAGAATAGGCATGCGACTGAAAAAGTTTGATGATTGTGTGTGTGTCACGTTAGTATAAGAGTGTTCATGCGTATGCCTGTTTATGCCTTAATTGATAGATAAATATAGCTTTTCTAAGTCAGATCTATTGGCGAGGGAAGCCGGCGTAATATAGATGTTATCTCTGTCGTAAATCTTTGCTCAACATTTTATTGAAGAAGAAATCCGGCCTAATATGCGCCTGATGGGCATCACAAAGCACATTGACAAGTTCACGAAAATTTCGCGGATTGCCTTAAATTACATTAATGTATTTTCATTAATCATACGGGTGCATGCACAGGGCTATGTGCGCAAAATTTTCTGTATTTTGTGCCTCAAGTGGTAAACTTCCGGCGCTACAAAAAACGTAGCTCATCCAAAGAAGATGGGTCGCTTTTTCACTCAAAGACATTGCCTATTCCTAACTCTCAGAGTTGGAACCACTAATTTTTGCATCGGGATCTGGTTGTCGCCATTCCGCATCTCTCTGATGCTGTTGTCTAATACCGGTACTTACCTGAGACGTGAACTCTCTCTCTCTCTCATATATATATATATATATAGGTATATATATATATATATATATATATATATATATATATATATATATATATATATATATATAAAGATAGATGGGAGAAGAGTAATTAACATGTACGAATGTCCAGATTTATTTCAAGCTTCGATTGTTCAATGCAAGGTATATTCTGTAATAAAATTATGTTTATTATTCTTTCCTTAAGCCAAGGCTTTTCAAAGATCGAAATCTTATCATCAGAGGAATTATGCAGATAGACAAGTTCATCACTCTTCTATCATGCATCTTTATAATTGCTTTATCTCGTATATTGAGCTTAAACCATTTCACTATAGTTTCTATCTACTAAAAGTGTAGTTTTAGTTTCATATTTGATCATATATATATATATATATATATATATATATATATGTATATATATATATATATATTTTATTTCATTTAATCTCAGTCGAACTACTTAGAAATTAAGAGGCCCTTTCCTTAGGCTACCACTTGATATCTATATGAGATACATAGATATTCGAATAGTCCATTAAAGTTCTCTTTTACGTGTCAGATGTTAAGTGTGTAAATAAGTTACCAATATTAATGTTCCTCTCCCCACTGCCCAACGCTCTATGTTATACTATATCTTTCTTGTGGTGTTTAGTCTTACCGGGTTCCATGACAAGAATTCATCAAGTCAAGTGGCATATCCAACTTGGTGCTGTTACTCGAAGCACCATCATTTGGGGACGGTGCACCATTCCTCGTATAAGCCAGTGGTGGTTAGCCATACCGAGCGGATCTTTCGATTATCTCAGTTTCGAACACGATGTTATTTTGAATATTTAGTCAGGGTATTCTTGTAAGAGGAAGTATCCTCATGCCTTATTTTTCTGACAAATCCCCGTACAGAGAAACCTAAAACACTCGAGGTAAGTGTCTCGTAGGCATTCAAGTTCTTTCTATATTTTTTCATTTTATATATTTTTGTTTTTGCTAGGGATGGGGAATCATACTGAATGCCAGACATTCACCGGCTATTTCAGATACTGAATCCGAGAGTTATTTTCACGATTTTAACCGTTCCCTTTAAGTGCAATTGTTTGTATCTCTCTTGCACCTTGTTCACCGAGTATATTTTTAATATAGGTGTTTTAAATTCGTTTTCATTAGTCCAGCTGTTCTTTTAATTACTGAGATGATGGAGATCTTCCTCAGATTCCAGTTTATTTTCATGTTGTACAAAATAAGTTCGTAATAGTTTGCCTTTCAGCTACGTTTAAGCCAGTGTCATTAGGGGCACTGAGGTTAACTAAAATTCGTTATTTCTCCATTTTGTCCCATATCACTATATCAGGTTTAACAGCTCCGTTTTCTAGATATGTAGCTGTAGGAATTGCATAGTCATTGTGGATTGTGTCTAATTTATTTCCAACAGTTCTTTCTGGTATATACTCCCAGAACTTGCTGTTACACCGGATATTCAACTATTAAGATATAGGGCATTGAAGATATTTACACACGTTGTTGTGCCGCATGATATAATAGCCATCCCTCAGGAGAACCTTCTATCTGGATGTCAGGTGACTCACACTCTCTTCTTCTGTGCTGCAGGATCTGGGCTTTTTATTGTGGCTGAGATCCCTCATCTTTGTAAAGGCATCGGTCATTAAGCCTTGATCTTGTGCAGCAATTATTATTATCCCCTGCTCATAGTGAAGTGATCTTCTTTTAAGCCAGTTTACAGAGCCTTTCCTATCTATTATTTCCTGGGATAATTCACCTAGGAAATACTTAGTACATTGTTGGTAGGCTCATTCTTCCAGTTATTCCGTAATGGAAGGTCTAGGTGTATTTCTGGCGGGTCTGGCGGGCCATTTCCGTGGCAGGATTGTCATCAGT
>OY744521.1:17684300-17746800 GCA_963556195.1 Sepiola atlantica | reverse complement strand
CGCAAGATCCGTGACAGCTATCATGCCTAGCTGTGTCTGGTATAATGGATCAGCAAAATATTTTTCCACATTATATAAGACAAACCGTTTCCTGTCGTCTGGGATTTTAAGTCTGAGCTTTTCCGACAAAACGCCGATCCAAGCATCGGTTGGCATAAAAGCAGGGTTTGTAAACGATGCTTTGTACAGTTGATTGATCACCCTAATGTGAGCCGCGTAGCCCCAACCATGACAATAAGGTGGAAAAAATGCACCTTTATATAATGACTTACGAGGCATACGCTGATAACGCTTTAACTGTAGAAACATTGGTCTCTTATTAATTCGAGAGAAGCAAAGAGCGAAATGATCGTCGTATTGACCAATTGAATAATCTTGCACAAGAAAATTGATAACTTTATCGAGATCAATGAGAAGTTCATCATTGAGTATCATAACATATTCAGCATTTGGACAATAATTTACTGTCCATTTCCAGGCTGTGATCACCTTCTTTGTTAAATTAAAATATGACTCTATGAAGTCTTCCTGGATAATATCTCTGTAGTGTTTACTTTCATTCCGAATTAAATTCTGAACATGTTGGTCGTTACTTTTTCCAAATATAAACATATGCTTTACAATTAAACCTTTTCGATAAGGCATTGAACTCTCATGCGTTAACAGTTCTCGTATGATCTCTCTCCATTTCACATGGGCATAAAAGGTCCGATAGAGTACAAGAAGGAATACTTGATTATTTTCTCTGCATAAATCTGGTTCATTAATTGTTATATTATAATTGTGGCTCCTAGTCGGGTTGTGGGTGTAATAAGATTTATCAATTTTGGAGTCTTTTGGTCGTGGGTGAAGAGTTATATTCATTTCCTTCAGCATTTTCTTCCTCCGCAGAAAGTACGGCGTCTCCCCAAGTCCTGTTCGATATAAAACATGTGTATGTTATAGTATATATTTTATTATTTAAACAAATAACTTAGGCTACATATACGCATAAAAGATCATTCAACATCTAACATAATCAGGCCTCTAGCAGAGAAAACTCTAAAGAGACGAATAAATTTCATGACAGTCGAAAATTTAATAAGTGCGTAGTGAATGTTAAGAACATTTATAGATTAAAAAAAAGATATTAGAAATAAATCAATTTCAGCATATAAATACATGTACAAAAGATATATTTATATAAATATATGCATATGTGTATACAGAAAAATATTTGGCAAGCTAAAAAAAAATAATAGTTCAATAAAACAAAAATTAGATACTAAATTATTTTTAAATAAATAAGGCCAGCAGTCTTTATTGATTCTTTTATAGACATTAATAATACATCATTTTACTATATATTTTTTTTACTACTATTATATTTATGGTATTACTGTTGATTATCACCGTCTGCTGACTCACTCGTACTCCCAAAACACAAGCTTCTACTTTTTCAAGCAATTACGTGTGCACCCCCCCCTCCCAATAAAATTTGTCCGGATAGGCTAAAAAACAGAAAATCAATTATTTTCGAGTTTAGATTTGTGGATCAGTTTCACATGTAAATTTAACGTAAAATGAGCACCATGGCCATTCTAGCGTTTTATAACAGTAAACATGTCTGCTACGGGAGATACACTCTGTGGGTATTACATTTTTGGTGGTTTGGTAATTTTTTAAGCAATGACATGTGGGTTTATGACATGATCAGTAAGAAAAAATAGTTTGTAAAAAAAATGTTTAATGCATAGACATGATAATTTAGAACGGCCCGGATATGACCATCATTTTACGTTAAGTTTATATACGAAACTAATCCCCCACTTTTAGTTAAATATTGTTATGCGTTTTCTTCTTTTATACAAAGTTGTTCAGAGTGTTAACACGGGGTTTCGGTCGAATTAATCTGCGATTTTCTTTAGGTGAATATTGTCGGATACGGGAAGTTTTCATGTCGAACTCGGAATCGATAAGGACTTTCGAACTGAAACATCCATTTACTCCACGAGAGTAGATTGTTCTCATTGCGTCAGCCCTGACTGGATAGAAGTGTTCATTAAGTAAATTTAATGTTAGTTTGATTAGATCCGGCCGTAGTAAGAAGTTAACCTTCATCCTTCATTAGAATTTATTGTTAAAAGCACTGAGTTACATTCAGTTCTATGCGACAGTCTTATCGTGGTTCTTGGTTCGATTCTCACTACAAGCGAATCTAAATAAGAATAACCTTATGATACCTAATACGACTCATATAACCCTATATTAAATTCTGAAATATATAAAAGTAATCATACAATAAAATGGTGTATTTAGGTAAAGGAAAAATACATACATCAAAAGTATTATTAATTATAAAATATGTAAAAAATGTATTATTTTCTAATTTAATTGAATGTTACTTTGCGATCAACTTGTACCGTTTTATAAGGAATTTGATAAACTTTGCTATTTTATTAAGTTAGTGAAATTCTTTTGTCTGAAGTTACGTTGTTGACAGGATTTTAAAAAAGAATTGCCTTTTTGTTATTTTTGTTTAGAATTTTAATTTCACTTTTAGAGTATTAAATGCATTTTTCTCTTTTTAAATAAATCGAAAGAACAAACACATGTGAAATCAATTTTTTACTGGCCTCATATCATGTTTGGCTAATTTCGAGGAAATTTCTTTGAGTACATTTTATTTTTGATGGATATTATCGTACTCTTATACTTTATGCTAATTCATCCAGAAAGAAAAATGGGATTTTAATTATGAAGCGAGTATATTTCTCACATTCCATGAGCGATGTTTCTGACAAAGAAGAAAACATTTTTTCTTTTGGAGGGGGGTGAATTGTGAATTTTAATGTTAACTAATAAGAAACTTCTGAGATTTCAATTCGGGAGTCGAAAGATAATATTATTGCTATTTGTTTGAGTTGAACGAAATTAACTCCCACTCCCCAAGACGTATCTAGTCACGTTAGAGAACAACATTTACCGTCATTTTTCAGCAGCCGATAAACATTTAAAGTCTCGAGCGTATCAATTGAAGACGTTTTTTTGGTAGATATACAAATGTTATATTTATTGTGAATTTTAATGTTAACTAATAAGAAGCTTCTGAGATTTCAATTCGGGGGTCGGAAGATAATATTTTTGCTTTTTGTTTGAGTTGAACATAATTGAACCCCCGCCTCCCCAAAACGTAGCTAGGCACGCTAGAGAACAAAAGCAAACGTTATTTTTTTAAATTTCTATTGAACGTTTGATAACTTTTCATCAATTAATTAGACAAACATAGGAGGTGAATCTATCATCTTTTCTATTTGTTTTTTTTTATTTAAGAGTATCCTAGAAAACTTATACTGTGTAATTAGGTAACATTATATATATATATATATATATATATAATTATTATCTTCTTTTTTAATTAATTAATTTATTTTTTAATTGATTTATTTAATTAATTAATTTATTCATTCATTATTATTTTTATTAATTATTTATTTATTCACTATTATTATTATGAATTATTTATTAATTCATTATCATTATTTTTTTCTTTTACATATTTGTAGTATTTATTTATTTATTATTATTATTTTTTATTTATTTATTTTCTTCATAAATGTTTCTTTATGTGTATGTGATAGTGCACTTTCAACCTCATGAAGTTGATAGAAACAGTATTCCTCTGATAGGATCACAAGTAAACTAAGCCTGGGCCTTGTGTTGCCACAACACCAAACCATGATAAATGTCGATAAATACAAATAAACGCCGTGGGACTCAGAAGAAAGATCTGCGTGTCATGATACGCAGGTGCTCCCTCGATGCCTAACATCAGGTCCCGGTCTGCATCCTGCGAATGTTGCCTCCTTTAATTTCAGGAACAAGAACACGGACAAAAACAGGTAGGTAACCCATTAAATTCCAAATATGATAACTATACTGACAAAACACAAGAAATCAAGAATGAAAATAACAGACGAAAAAGCCATCGAAAGAAATGGACCACAAAAGAGAACAGACTGGTAATGGAATGCTACTACAAAAGCCGCTAACCGACAGAATGAGGATTTCGGAAACTAATGACAGACTAATGGGACATTCCTACTGACTATCATACAACGGCACACAAGATAGCAGATCAAGCAAGACATACTCAAGAGAGGGTAGTTCTCGGAGGTGCAATTAACGGAAATTAAACAAAATATAAATGGCGTGACAGATCAAGACACACCGTTTGACAAAAACTCCCAAGAAGAAGACGGGAAAAACATAAACACAGAAACTGAAGAAGGCGAAGACGACTTTACTATTGAACCATCTGAGGAAGAAGCAAGAGAAGTGGAACACATCAAACGATTAATGTCGCAGAACAAAACAAAACTTCCATCCCTAAAGAACGAAGACTGGAAGAAGTTAAAAGTTGAAACAGAGAAAGTAAACAGAGTACTCACGTACATCCTAACAGACGCTATCACAGATCAAAAACACGTGATATATGCGGGGGCAAAATCAATAAGTATGAAACTATAAGGGGAAAAGATGACTGACCAAAAGAATGGGCAGACGAAATCTGGATGGGAGATCAGACTGGAAACCCAGATAACCGAACTTGAAAAGGAAGCTAAAACCGTAAATTAGATAAAGGGGAACAGTAAACGATGGAAGAGCAGAAATCTGCATCGCAAGGAAAGACTAAATAAGAAACATGAAGAACTAAAACAAAAGATAGCAGCAAAAGAAGGAAGATTAGAGACGATACAAATACAAATCGGAACAGTACAAACAGAACAGGACCTTTGAAAACAATGAAAGCCAGTTTTACAAAAAACGTAAACGGAGAAAGAACAACAAAAGAACACCCGGAGCAAAATTTCTGGAGCAAAATATGGGAAAAAAGCTTAAGATCAAAACAAAAATGCTAAATGGGTGAAATACATGAAAGATAAACTTCTAGAAATTGAAGAAGGAACGGAAACATTAATTAATGAAGAAACTATTGAGACAACACTAAGGAAAATGACAAACTGGAAACCAGCAGGTCACGATTGAATACATACGTACTGGTTCAAAACATTCACGACCTTACATGAAAGACTAGCACAGAAACCAGGAGGATGTATCCATAAAACAGACGTACCAGAGTGGATGACCAAAGGAAGGACAACGCTCATACAAAAATACGCCAAGAAGGGAACGATCACAAGCAATCACAACTGAGAGAGCAAATTTACCATTTCCTGAACAGTCAAAGAAGTTAAAAGCAAGAAAAATAAAAGATCTATTGCATAGATTCACAACAAAAAAGCGTACGACAAAATCCCTCAAGCATGGATAATTGAATGTTTATAAATGTACAAGATACCTGACAGGATTATTAATCTCATCAAGAAAGCAATGGAAACATGGAGATAAAAACTGACAGCATTTTCGAAGGAGACTCCCTATCACCAGTACTCTTTATCATAACCATGATGCCACTCAACTACATACTCAGGAAATGTGATGCAGGATACAAGTTCACAGGCAGAAAACAACGACTAAACCATATCATATACATGGACGACCTGAAACTATTTGCAAAAAGCAACAAGGAACTGGAACAGCTAACAAATACGACCAGAATCTTCAGTCAGGACATTAAAATGGAATTCGGAATGGAACAGTGTGTATTGTAAAGATTAAATAAAGGAACACTGGAGACGACTGAGGGCATGGAACTACCCGACCAAGAGCAGATGAGGACGCTAGATGAACAGGACAGCCATAAATAGTTGGGTGTTTTGGAAGTAGACACATTCAAATCAACAGAAATGAACGAGACGATTGGAAAATAATACCTGAGAAGAACAAGAAAGCTCTTAGAAACAAAATTATATAGCAGAAACCTAATCAAAGGAATACATACCTGGGCAGTATCACTAATAAGATATTCTGGACCATTCATAAGCTGGACTAAAGTAAGAACTCAGGCACATTAACTAGAGGACTAGAACATTAATGACTATGCACAACGCACTACATCCAAAAGACGATACAGACAGACTCGACGTGAAGAAAAACGAAAGGGGAAGAGGACTGGTAAGTATAGAATACTGTGTTGACGACACTAAAACAGAGCTTGAGAAACACATACACCAGGACACAAAAAGGCTGATAACCGCACCAAGAGATATCGTTCCAACGAACAACGCAGGAAGCATTGAAACTGGACAAAAACAGACAAGAAAAGAAAAATTGAAAGAAAACAACTACATGGACGCTTCGTAAGACTCGCAAGAGACCAAACCAATGCAAATAGGTGGGCATGGCTAAGAAAAGGAAACTTGAACAGAGAAACGGAATCTTTACGAATGGCTGCACATAACAATGCGATAAGGACAAACTACATTAAATCTAAAATAGATTACACCCAGGATAACAATAAATGCAGACTGTGTTAACAAAGAGACGAAACAATAAATCATATTATAAGTAAATGTAGCAAACTTGCCCACAAAGAATACAAGAACATACATGAGTGTGTTGGGAAAGTAATACAGTGGGAACTGTGCAAACGATTGCATTTCGAATAATAATAATAATAATAATAATAA
The DNA here is from genome assembly GCA_963556195.1 of Sepiola atlantica. Classification (NCBI taxonomy): domain Eukaryota; kingdom Metazoa; phylum Mollusca; class Cephalopoda; order Sepiida; family Sepiolidae; genus Sepiola; species Sepiola atlantica. The sequence goes on along the minus strand of OY744521.1, from coordinate 17,740,228 downwards.
TAATAATAAGATTATTAATAATAATAATAATAATATTAATAATAATAATAATAATAATAGTAATAATAATAATAATAATAGTAGTAGTAGTAGTAGTAGTAATAATAATAATAATAATAATAATAATAATAATAATAATAATAATAATAATAATAATAATAATAATAATAATAATAATAATACTAATATGTGTATGAGTTAAATTACATTCTGACGAGAATTAATATAATGGAATTACAAAATAATTAAAAAACAAAAATAATAATTAATAAAAAAGAACAATTATTGATATGAATAAGTGAAGGAGCTATAATAGGGAGGAATATGTATCTTAGAAAATAATGATAAAAAGGTTTAACAAAGACAAAAATCAGACATTCTAACCAATTGGAGGGTGGAATGGCAATTTGAAATTAAGACTCGATAATATTCAGGGTTATTCTAAAAGTGTAAACATGTATCCATGCGGTAGAATGGTGTACTGTATCCGGTAAAATAGAAAACCTCTAATTATTGGCTAAAACTCCATGGCGTCTAAACTATACATGTAATCCAGAACACGATATAAAGAATTATGTATATAGACATTTTAAGGTTGTAAAAATATGGAGTGCAATAATGTTAGTAGACAAATTTTGTGTCAAAAGCATAAATCGCTTCATTATATATGTAGATTATATGTATACTGAAAGACAGCGTAGTAGATTAAAATATACATAGAAGCCGGAAAAATAATTTATATTAATACAGACGCAGGGAATTATTTATTAAATACCTTGATCCAGCCTTTGTTAAGATAAGAGATGGCGAAACCGGTCGTCTGGGTTTCTTTTTCTTTTTCTTTCTTTGATTATCTTTTAATCATGAACAATAAAATTCGTCTTCCGTTTATGCTTGCGATAATATATATCTACATATAAATGTGTATGTATATGTATATGTATATGTATATATATATATATGGGTGTGTGCGCGTGCGTAAGGGAGTGTGTTTGTTGTGCAAGACTTTATTAACAACACAAAACAATACAGGGACTCATTTATTTAAATACTGATCACAAGTTTTCATTTTATATTGCTACTACAGACCAATAAACTGTTTAACAACAATATTGAAAATCTTAACAACACAACCGAGAGAACACATCTACAACTTTATGAAGAATCGTAATCTGCTCCCCGATGAAAAAAAAAACGATTCCGGAAAAAGAACAAGAAAGCGCATGATCTGCTATATATAAATCAAAAGATCCTGAAGGATGAAAAACGCAGAAAAAAGAACATATCCATGGCATGGATTGCTTCTAGAAAGACTCCGACAAAGTCCCTCGAGCATGGATAATTAAATGCTTTAAAATGTACAATACATCTGACAGGAGTATTACTCTTATTAAGAAAGCAATGCGAGCATCTACACTAGAACTGACAACTGGAAACACTTTTTGACTGAGATGAAAATGAAAAGAGGGATTTTCCAAAAGATTCTCTACTATCACTACTTTTACTCAAAGCCATAATGCCACTCAACTACATACTCAGAAAATGTGATGCCATATACAAGTTTACATACACATAATTAAGAATAAACGACCTTATGCAGATAGACGACCTGAAACTATTTGCAAAATGCAAAAAGGATTGAAAAGCTGATAAATACGGCCAGTATCTTCAGCCAGGACATTCAAATGGAATTCGATATAGAAAAAATGTGCACTGCTGGAGATGAAAAGGGGAAAGCTGGAGACAGCTAAGGGCATGGAACTTCCCAAATACGAAGAGATGACAGCGATAGGCTCATGAGATAGCTATAGATGTTTGGGACTTCTGGAAGAAGACACACACATCTTCAGAAATCATAGAGAAGATTAGAAACTATTATTTGCGAAGTACAAAAAACTCTTAGAATCGAAATTTATACCCGGAATCTTGTAACAGAAATAAACACCTAGGCAGTATTTCTAATAAGATACATTGGACCATTCATAATCTGGTCTGAAAAAGAACTTATGTTCTTTCACCAGTGGATTAGAAAATTTATGACAATGTAAAACGTATTACATTTTAAATATGATAAGGACAAACTATACATGAAAAGAAACAAAGGAGGAAAGGAACTGCTAAGTATAGAATACTGTAGGGTAGACACAAAGAAGTGCTGGAGAAATACATAACCGAGAACACAGAAAGGCAAATCACTGCAAGAGAAGATACCACCCCAACGATCAATTCAGGAAGCACCGAAACTAGAAACAATCATATAAGAACAAAAAGTGTGAAGAGAAACAACTACACTCCTGAAAAGCGTGTAAAAAAGACTGAGAGGAATTGGAATCAAAGGAAAAAATTGACACAATACAACGGACGGCAATTATGAATACAGCGGACATCTTTGAATCTTTGAAAGCGAGCCCCGACCAACATAAGCTACGAATGCTAACCAGTCATATGTAAGTTGCAATAGGAAGAAAAAAACACGCAGAAAGAACACCACTACGTGAAACAAAGGCACAGAAAATGCAAATAATTTCATAAACCACCCCAGTCACCCCCTAAAAAGTGATGACACCAGCTCGGCTGATACCACACAAAATAGTCGTAAAGGCTCAAGAGGGATTGAACTACGGATGAGGGAGAGTACTGACTAGACATCCAATGTGAGAGTGCGGAGATGGCAGAGACCTTGGGGAAGCTTATTGCCATCCACTTCCCCTAGAAACCAATTGTCATTGCCAGCGAGAAATTGATGGTAAGCGTCTGTAGTGATAACGCAACGTCGTTTGAAATAGTCCTCTAAAAAGGTGGAGAGTACTTGAACTCGCGGCATACTTGTTTTCATTCAGAGAGCAAGTTACACTGCCGCTGATTATCAGTGATCAATCACTGATGATGACCTGTGTGAGAATTCATAGTGACTATAAATAATAAGCATGGTAATTGCTATATTATTAACAACTCTACTGATACAGAATCCAACCCAATCTCCGGCAACTTTGTGTCGGCAGTTTCCGGCAGGTTACCTAAGCAGGCGAAAGAAACCTACACGATAATGACAGACGACAAATACAAATCACTGTTTCGTCGTTGGAGTTTTTGTTCAAAAAAGTGTCAAATGAATAAATAAATATTATTGGGAGAACAAAATAAAAATATACAACTTGTCAAATTTACTGACGTCCCTGCTCGTACCACACTCAGCCCTTTTGTCCTAACTTTCTGTACGCCTTCAAACAGTCACATTATAAATGTGATTTCGAAAAAAACGTGTAGTTCCTTATCGATGTCCATGCTATCATTTTGCATTCGTGCATCTAAATACAAATTCGTTTTTGCACATATAGTCGCATTTTCTGCATTTTAATTTTTAGCTAACATAAATATTTCTTGACAGCAAGGTATGTATCGTTCGGCAGATTGGGTTCGTTGAGATAGTACGCTGAAATTCGCTTTTTCATTCGACAATTTCTTTCTTAGTGTACTCGATTTCAAGATTTGTTGAAAACTTGTCGTCTGCGGACAGCTGATTGGCTAATCGATTCGACAAATTGTGGTCGCTTACGTAGCCTGTCCGAAAGCTGCCTAGGCCATGACAGTTAATTTGATTATGTATTAGTATCCACATTCTTATAACATTTATTATTTTTATAAAACAGTTTCCCCGTGTTTAAGCAGTAGATGTCGCTCACGGCTTTCTTGCGGATCTCTCATTCCATGTCTCAACGCTCATGATTATAACTGCATTTTGAAATATTTAAATAACAAGATAATCGCTTTTTTGTTGTAAAATTGCACCTGCTTTTATCCATGTTATCGTTGGCTGTAAACTAATAACATGCGCACAAAGGGTAAATCGTATAAAATGTGTCTTATTTTGTTTATTTAACAGCTGTTACAACATATTTAACAACAATTAGTTCTGAACTTAATTGCTTCTGTCAGCTAAAAGTTTCTTGTAAGTTGACAAAATATTTCTTTACTGAATATGTAAAGTTCCACCCTTGTGTGGGTTTCCAATACCGGGGTACTTGTCCACCTTCTTCTGAATCGGCAATTTAATCTTTAATTGTGTTGTTTTAAATAAGTTTATATAACAATCCATTACATTATTTCACTGAATTGTTTGATTTGAATTTTAGAAAAACACAATTTCAATTAAGTGTTTCACACAATTTTCTAAATGTTGAGTTTTGCCCCACCTTCCCAGTTAATAATAAATAAATTGTCAACTAAATTTCATTAAATTCCTGATCGAATTATGTTTGATGGAACGTATGTATCATTGCTTATTCTCTGCGTTAGGTCAAAAGTATATTGTGATTTCTAACTTCTCTTAATTTCGTTTAAAAATCGTTTAAAGTCTTTCTTATTATGTTTTCTATTGTATAGCTTAAAGTTCAAACAACCGTGTTTATGATTCCAACCTACGTTGCTCATCGTATGTGTCATATTATAACGTAACGATTAAAATACAGTGTGTTTTTCTTGAGATTCATGCTTATAAACCTTAATTCTTACCAACATCTTTTTTCAAGTTGACAGTTAAAGTTCATCATAAAAGAAATCAACCTAACAGCAATAGTTATTAATAACGGACAAATAATGTCCACCAACGTTGTGTGTAATCAAAAAATATTCTGATGCTGAAAATAAAATTAGCGGGCAAAAGTAATTTCCATCTAAAATAAACGTTTAGAGGATGGATAGGTCAAATATATTTGTTAATTAGATGTCTCGATCTAGAGAAAAACGCTACTTTGCGACAGCGCAGTTATTTTATTTATGATGAGTGACTTCTTGAATTATGATTGTGTTTTTTATGAGATTTTAAATAATAGTTTAAATGAATAATTAATGATTTATTTGCATGTTTCAGATTAATATTCTAATCTTCCACGTTATTCTCACAAGGTTTCGGTTAAGGAAACCTGGTACCTTCTTCAGATGAATCTTGTCGAATACGAGTATGTGTTTCTGTCGAACTCGATAAGAAATATGGAAACTCAAACTTAACCATTTATTTAATCCACGGAAGTGGATAATCTCATTCTGTCAACCCTGACTTAGTAGATGTGTGAAGTAAATACATGCAATTCTATTTTAGTTAGATTTTCCTTTACTGACAATTGAACCTTCATCTTTACGAAGACAGTCACTTAAAATTGATTGTAGAGTAACTACAGTCATTTTGGGGTTCATAGTTCAATTCATACTCGAGCCGAATTCTAATCAGAATAGCTTAAGACCGATTAACAGATTTACTATGCCATTGCTGGCGGAACGAGAACAATCAACATTTTTGGTTAAATAGCGTGTTCACTTCGAAATGCCCGCTTGGTGAAAATAATATCCAATAAGAGAATTGTAGGCCGAATAATCTGTCACCTGAAATTCTCAAATATACAGAAATAAAAAAATACACTATATTTATTAAAGACTGGATGCTTCATTTCTTTATGCCAATAGTAACACACCGAATCATTGGCATCACCAATGTAGCAATATTTAGATGCACTTTGAAATGTTCCACATAACGTAATTGTTATAATGCCGTACCTATATGACGAACAATTGGACTCGCCTATTCCTAATAAAATACTGGAAGCATATAGGATTCTCGTAATTGGATTGAACTCAAGTAAACCCTGGCGGTCAGGACTGATATACCACTTCTCTTGTTCCCTGTACATATTTTATTAATTCAATATATATTGTTCAGCTTATCCTGGGTTCCGTGTCTTCATTTTGGCCCTTAAAAAGGGTCAAAACAATAATAATTAAGCAGAGCATTGGAATTTCAATTAGAAAGTCCGAAATAAGACGTAGAAAGAAGAGTAGACATTTACTTCTGTTGAATTGTGAGCTGATGTCATTTTCAAAGTGTTGTCTTCATTCGTCTCTTGCGAGAGCGAGACGTGCAATCGACAGCTCAGCTAAATATGTTAGACAAAATAAACGATTACTATAGGCCATTGAACAACAATGTCGTTAGCGTTTTTGTCTTTTTTTCAATCGATTATTACAGCATGAAGGGAAACGAGACACTCATCTGCTCTCATCACAACCGGAGAAGAGTTAAACGAACTACTGAAATTAAAATTGTACGTCAACGACATCGATTGTCACGACTATATAGATATATCACCAATCGACGATCAACTTGCATATCAGAGGGGACGAATAGCAATATCCGTCGACAAAGAGAACAGAGGACAAACCATGTATATGGAACAGGCTACGCCAAGACTATAAATATATCCCATTTGTCGTCCGAAAACACCAAAGTGACTCTCTTCAGGGGCACCCAATCCGACCCAAAACAGTCACTAGTCCGCAAACACCAACTTGAACTCCAACTTCACTCTTCTGACAACACCAAATCCGACCTCCACCATCACTGGTCTCAATCCGGAATGAACCAAAGAAGAGTGCGCTTTCTCATTTCCTGTCCTCTTTATCGGGACTCTTATCATGCAATGCAAAATAGATCACATGATCATTTGGTACTAATATCTCCTCCACTGGCCCCCTCTCTCAAAACACCGCCTCTGCAGATTTCACTCGCGGTTTCCGCTCTCAACTTACGCCAGATTGCCACTCTCCAAGGTCCACAGTCGACCATTGACAGGAATATATCGTTCCTCTAATGTGTGACGTCAATGGCCAGCCGTTACTAAGTTTCAGTCACCTGTAATTCCCCTCTCTTGTGCCTGGATGGGGCAGGGTCAATTGATTGACACTCTCTGCATTGTTCCACAATCTCTTTAACCGCCTCCTTTGTCACACTCGGGTTCACCTTTCTTGCAAGAAAAAGTGTCCTCTCTTTCCCAAAGTGGTGTATTTCATGCAGCTCTCTCGCTTCCTCACTAACGGCGCACACAGCCGCTGCATCCTTCTCTTTAAGCCAGGCCTTCTTTACTCGGGTCAGGGCATCTGCTCTTTTCTTTTGAGTTGGGACAAGCGTAACCGACACTCTCAGTCCAAACTCGCGAATCAAGTCTCCCAAAATCCCGAGCCTACGCTTGATCAGCATCTCAGCTGCTCCCTTGGTCCTTACTCTCCTGTCTCCTGAGACTTCTGACTGGATCCAGGAGGCCACTGTGGCCGAGTCCGTTTTCAACTCTGCATTTTTCAAGCCCCACTTTAGAGGCAGGTTCACTCCCTTTGCTGCAGCCTCGAGCTCTGCAACATTTATGTGGGCATGGTCATTCCTTTTGCGTAGCCAAGCGGCATCCTCCACTGTTGCTCCTCCAATTTCAAGCAGCACACCGAGAGCCAGAGCGCTAGCATCACACCAGATCACACCTTCTTTGCCCCGTTCGACACGCCATTTTCCTTTGACGGGGTCTTCCACCTTAACCTCTTCCACCACCTCGCGTATCAACTGCACAACATCCTCGGTCACTGTGTCATCCCAGCGGCCACCTTCGGTCCGCCTTTTTATATAGCTGCATGCTACTCTTAGCCACCCGCAAATGGGGTAATGGCCAACCAGCTTCCCACATATGGAGAACAGCTCTCTCATAGTCAGTCCGTCTGAGATATCGGGCACCTCATTACCCCGTCCGAACATTAACGTCCCCTCCTTATTCCTTTGCAGCTTTAGTCCTAAGGCCGTGCCATTTTCTAGTGGCTCAGGTGGCTTCGCAATCAATCCATATCTTCCAACGTGATTGCTAACACTTTCCGCGGACAGATTTCCTTCCTCGACCAGGATGTCATCAATATATGAGCTTGTGGCCCTCTCCACCTCGTTATGTTTCCCCATCACTGTTTTTAAAATTGCAGTCATAATTTTGGGTGCAGAACTGAGCCCTAAAACCCAACCTTGTCAAGCAAAAGGTCTGACCCTTGAACTTAACCAGCTGGTACCGCCATAGCCTCTCGTCTATGTGTATCTGGAGGTAGGCTGATTTTAGGTCCACAATCTTGCTTGCCCGCTCCATCTTCCTCCACTCTCGCATTACTTCCTCGCAAACGTCGATACTGTCCCCTGTGTGGCAATCACTATGCTGGTTTAGCTCTCTGTAGTCCAATACTGGCCTAACCTTCGCTTTGGTGTGCTGGACTACCGCCATGAGTTGTAGGACTCCGTCTGCTTCCCCAAACCATGGTACAAGGATACCTTCCTCAATCCACCTCGCTATCTCTTTCTCAAATTCAGCCCTTGTGTCACCATTCAGAGTACTTTCGTAGCACCCAGCTTGATTGTTAAGAATTGGCGGATCTGAAACCCAACGCCATTCCACCGTCCACTTATCGTCATAAAAACTGGCCTGAAAGTCTCTGTCTTTGATGTGGCACGGTTCCGCCTTCTTGGGTTTAACACTCTCCATTCCTGCCAATCCGACTGGGCGCTCGCATCCAAAAGTGATCATGCCCATGCTAAACATAGCACCCTCTAGTCGATCGATGACATCCAGGCCCAACACAACATCAACACCTGCAACAAGCGGCTCCATCACAATAGCCTTCACCTCAAGTTCGGTCTCTCTCACTAGGCACATCACCTCACGACCATCAACAGCCCTCACACTGGTCGTTCCAAGCCAAGATTTAGCAACCTCCGTTGTCACCAACGTGGTCGTGCAGCCGGTATCAACCAGGGCTTTAGCTCTCTTCCCGTTTGCGGTGACCTCCACCTGTGGTAATGCAGTCCTATGCGCAGTCACTTGATAGGGGGGGTAGCCACTGGCGCTATGGCACACCTCAAATCGTTTCCCTGTACCGTGCAGGTTCGGCTGATATGCCCAGTTTGTCCGCAACGGAAGCAGGTTATGCCAGGCTTAGGTTCTCGGCAGTCCCGTACAAAATGAGCCGCCTGGCATCGAAAACATTTCACTGGGGCTTTTCCAGGTGACCGCCCCCACGAGAGATTCTCCTTAACTGCGGACTTCCCTCCCATCAGGCTTACACTCGCGGTTGCCTCCAACTGGTGACTCTTCTTTGTCAGCACCCTGGCATGGGTCAGCACTTCATCCATGTTCATGCTCTCGATCATTGTCAGTCTCCGCAGCTCTGTGGACACACTATCAGCAAGACCAGTCACAAACGTCATTTTCACCGTTTTGTCAAGTCTCATCCCTGCATAACCCGCCAGTCCCGCTAGCCTCCGGATCTCTGTCGCAAAAGAAATCTACTGGCTCCCCTGTCCATGTGATCCTGCGCATTTTGCTATAGGCGTCGAAAACGCTTTCTGCGAAAGCGGTCTTTAGTCTTGCCTCTATCAAATATGCGTTGTCTTGTTCAGCGTCATTCATTTCCAGGTAGACGGAATGTGCATTTCCTTCCAAATATAATGGAATCAAGATTGCCACACCCTCAATTTTCTGCAATCTTGCGACCATCTTCAATTTAGACAGCCATCCCACTACGTCTCCATCACTATCACCATCTTCAATACGTCACTGCTTAATTTGATTCTGCCACCCATCCTGTTATGTAGGTAGGCTGCCGAAATAGCTTGTCGTCCGAAAACACCAAAGTGTCTCTCTTCAGGGGCGCCTAATCCGACCCAAAACAGTCACTAGTCCGCAAACACCAACTTGAACTCCAACTTCACTCTTCTGACAGCACCAAATCCGACCTCCACCTTCACTGGTCTCAATCCGGGATGAACCAAAGAAGAAGTGCGCTTTCTAATTTTCTGTCCTCTTTATAGGGACTCCCACCATGCAATGCAAAATAGGTCACATGATCATTTGGTACTTTCTTTCTATAAAACCAGCCATTTGCTTTAACTCTGTTGTTCCACATGGCCTGGTATGGTATTACAGGTAAGTCTTATGTTTTTATTTTCCACTACACCATTATCTAATGATTTTCTTATAAGAAAGACACATATAACTTTTTGTCGACAAAGAGTACAGAAGGTAAGCCGTATGGATAGAACAAGCCACCCCACGGTTATAGAGATACGCTACTATGTAATACTATATTGATATATCTTATCCTCGTCTTTTTTACTCCATATTTTGTCAGTGTTTTTTATTCGTTTCAACATAACTTGTATCCTATCGACAGGCATTTATCTTATTACTTCTTTATTTAAAATAGTTGCGAACACTTGTCTTTACATCATTTAATTAAATATACAATTAATAGTATACGCTAATACCCATATTTTCACTGTGGATTTCGTATTATAAGACTAGGTTTGTGTTCAAGATTGATGAATATAAAAAATATGTTGACAATATGTAATACTTATATTTAAAAAAAAAAATTAAATGATCTTTTATAATTATTTTGATATCATAATAATTGGTATAATAACGTATGAGCAAGTAATTTGTTTTACTGCATTGCTAACTGAGGTTACATTGAAATGTTCTAGAATATCTTCGTTTACATGTTTAACTCGTTGAAAGAGACATTTTGTTATGGCTTTCATATTTCTGATGCGTTAAAATAGATTATTAGAATTTACTTTTATCTTTGTATGTTTTGTTTTAACATTAACGAATATAACTTTAACTTTTATATAAGGTCATATAAAATATTGATGAGTTAATCTTTATTATGGTTTTGCTTTTCCTTTTTATTATAAACTAGCGTTGCTCGGGATCATAAAAACATATAATTGAAGAAAAATCGCGTGTGTAACACTTTTATATGTAAACATCTATTTCCCCCTCTCTCTGTAGCCGTATATTTATTTTTCTACCTTTTTCTTCCCTGGTCGCCCAATTACACCGCTACTTTCTAATGTTGCCTTTTGCGAAAGCTGTTACTCACTTACTTTCAGCTTTCTTCAACCGGGACTAAAATACTTCCTTCAGAATGTGACGTTTCTCGGCTATTGATGGTGAACTGTCGATGGCGTCGTTATGTCTATGTATCATAATTGCTCAATTCCTTTAGTATTATCATTTACTATCTAAGTAATAATTTCCGGTGGTAGAATCAGTGTAAAAAAATACTTATCAAGCATCAGAAAACCAAGTATTTTAGACATTTTAACTTGTATATTTATTCTCTTCCCTTATTTTTTCTGTTTATTTTCTTCTCAACTTATCTATTTTTCTTCTTGAAGCTCTCGTATTAATAGTATTTTCTTCAAAGCGCGAAACTTATACAGCTATTGTAATCACTCGTCTATTATTATTATACAAGGATTGTGCTGTAATGAAGGAAGTATAAGTGGAAGTAATGTTTGTATGAATAAATATAACATGCACTCTTCTTTCCTTAATAAGAATATTACATTGGAGATCTTCTGCAAATAGATTTCATTATGAAAATATATTTCTGTACGAATAGTCGGTTCAGATAAACCGAAGTAGATTGGGAAAATGCGTGATTATGTGAAGGAAGAGAGCTGATATAAAAACAAAGAAACACAACAAGTAATGAAGAATATTTGCTGCTTTAGGTATAATAAGATGATTGACGATAACAGACGAAATGGAAGAGAATATAAGAGATTTGAAGAGAATGAGAACACTTGTTGAAAAAACATGTGACGAAAGATAGACACCACGTGAGAAATAATTGTTTAATATGTATAGTACACTTACTTGTTAAGGAAAGAAAGTGACGAAACATAGACAACAACTTAGTAATAATTGTTTAATATGTATATTACACTTCCTTGTAAAAGAGGAAATTGACGAAAGATCAACAACACATGAAAAATAATTGTTTAATATGTATATTACACTTCCTTGTAAATGGAAAAAGTGACAAAAGATATAAAACACATACGAATAATAGTTTAATATGTATATTACACTTTCTTGTTAAAGAAGAAAGTGACGAAAGATCGACAACATATAAGAAATAATTGTTTAATATGTACATTACACTTCCTTGCTAATGAAAAAAGTGACGAAAGATGGAAAACACATAAGAATAATAGTTTAATATGTATATTACACTTCCTTGTTAAAGAAGAAAGTGACAGAAAGATCGACAACACGTGGGAAATAATTGTTTAATATGTAAATTACACTTACTTGTTAAAGAAGAAAGTGACAGAAAGATCGACAACACGTGGGAAATAATAGTTTAATATGTAAATTACACTTACTTGTTAAAGAAGAAAGTGCCGAAAGATAGACAACACATGATAAATAATTGTTTAATATGTAAATTACACTTACTTGTTAAAGAAGAAAGTTACAAAAGATAGACAACACATGGGAAATAATTGTTTAATATGTAAATTACACTTACTTCTTAAAGAAGAAAGTGCCGAAAGATAGACAACACATGAAAAATGATTGTTTAATATGTAAATTACACTTCATTGTTAAAGAAAAAAGTGACGAAAATAGACAACACATGGGAAATAATTGTTTAATATGTAAATTACACTTCCTTGTTAAAGAAGAAAGTGACGAACGATAGACAACCCATGAGAAATAAGTGTTGAATAGGTATATTACACTTACCAGCTGCATTTAGTACAATAATCAGTAACAATATCACTTGTATATACACAGAACTTCTAAAAAGACACAAAACGTAAAATTAAATAATCAATTTAAACAAAAATTACGTTGGTATTAATAACATCATTTTTTGCAGCGAACATTTGTAGATATTTTGTTTAATAAAGAACCCCTCATTAAGAGCGGATAGAGTATTAAGTAAGCGTATTGTTATTTTAAAAATTAATATTTTCTATTAAAACGAATGTATTTTAAGTTGTTGGTGTCATTAAGCGTTATCAACAATCGGTGTTTGATGTCACATAATCATATTAAATTGTATTTCGTCGCTCGCCTATCAGCTTCAACTCATTGACTTCTAGATTCAATTATACTTATTCAAAATCGTTATCGTTCAAGGGTAGCCTAATTTACACTGAGAGACAGAGAATTCATAAAACCTGCATTCGCTTAACGTTCATCGAGAAAGTAAATGCGTTGTTTTTACAATCTACGGCGAATAAAGCGGACACCTCGAAATACGTTAAATTTAAGAAAATATTTATGTTCATACACTTGGAAATATTTTAACTAGCAGCGACACAGTTCACGTTTCGATACTCAAAATAAATAAAAAATGCTTAAACCCTATTCTGCGCACATTGCTCGACGCATGCATTCGCCTGAATTAATAAAAAAATTAAAATATTTTAAGCCAATCCGATACATTTCTCTGAATTTATGGAGTTTTCTGTTTTGATCCATCCCAAGTAAATAAACATACATATATGTATTTCATAAAATATGTTTAACCTAAATCCACGACAAATCTCACATCGACATTTCTTCATCTCTTTTTGCCACTCTGTCAGGCTTTGAGAAAGCTGAGAATACTTATACACAACTCTGACACAAACGCACACACGTACACAATGCGTGAACTCTTTCACTCTTTCGTTATCTGATTGAAAACAAATTAATACACCTATCCACTTTAATACTTCTTACATTTCTCAGTTAACTTTCTACAATCTAGAGAGGCGCAGAGCGCTCTATCCCTTAATAGACTCTACGAATGGCCCATACTGGAAATCTAATGTCTTTGATCAATCATAACTAAAAAAAACAATAAACCAAATTAGTTAAAACTTTGCACAACATTTTTAGTTGATAGGTTCTATAAGTGTGTAGAATGTCAGCATCATTAGTCAAGGCAACCCAGAAATCAAGAAAGTTCAATCAAAATAATGTTATGTGTGTGTACGTACGTATGTGCCACCCTGTATCTAATAAACTGTTTGATGGATTTAGCTGATTTTTGGTAGTGATAGAGGTTCTAGTTGATGGCATTTTAATTTCAGTTTACCATATACCTTAGTTTTTTTTTAAATTCAAAAAAAAACTTATGAGAAAGCATTGTATTCAGTAATAACCTGTACAAAAGAAGTGACATTCCAGGAAAATTGCCAGTATACTGAAATCATATGCCCTTAATAGGGTTAAGATGAAAATTCATATACACTAAATGTACAAAGGCAAGGAAATTCCCAAATGTTTACACTTTTATTGTCATTAAGGGTATGACTACATATCAACCAAACCATTTCATTATCACATCACTACAGTATACATTTCTATGCATGAGTGGATGAAGTTGGTGAGGTGCGCTGAAGAAAAATTTTCACCAGTAAAATACAAAGTCCTGTTGTGCTCGCATACCCTATTAAGGGCATATGATTTCAGTATACTGGCATTTTTCATGGAATGGAAATAGATAAACATTAGCTCTTATTAGTAACTTCCAATACGAATATACATTTTATAGTTGAGTGGGGAAGTTTTAATTACGATTATTTAACCCCGTGTATAATTCACAGCACTTTTATCATCGAGTCGATATCTCAGCTAATTAATCACCTCTGTTCTTTAAAAACCTTAAAAATATGAACAAAAATGGTATGTGCTCCTATCTATTTACACTTCTATTAAAAACAAATATAAACTATCTCTTTTGTGAACTTATACTTTAGAATTTCTTATTTGTTTGGTGTTTATCATATAACATTACTCTCTATCACTCACGTTTGCGTATTAGCTAAAACAGTTCTCTTTAAAATGCTTCTTAAAACCAGCTCTGCTAAGATATGTCCCTCAAAACAGGAACCATAAAAGAGTCTCTTCCACAAGCTTGCATATTTTTTCTATAAATTTAAAAAAAAAAAACACTTTTGACATATAGTATTGGTTAATATGTAATCAATTGAATTGACATTTTTAGTTTTTATCTTATAAGCATTTACATAGTTTCTTTTCGTCAAGCGTCAATCTACTTATTAATTTATTTAACAAAATAAAAAAAAGTATATGATAAATATCTATCTATTTCTTTAGATTTCCTTTAAGATTTATCCACGATTTTTATAAATAAGTATTAAAAAAACTGTCAGAAATAATAACTGGTAATACATTTATAAAAATGAGTTTTGCCTAATTAATATGTTTATTAGTCATACAATTCATATTGTTTACTACGATTTGGTTAAACACTATACGGGTTTAAGTTTAATAGATACGTTAACTGTGTAATACCTATCAAAATAAATAAACATAGAGAATAACACTTATTTAATTTAAGAAATGTTCTTAATTTATGTAAAGATAAAAAGCATTAACACTTGTAATGTATTTATAAAATGAGTTATTTATTAAAATGAGTTTTTGAATAGTAAACTAATTGTTATGCTTTCACAGAAAGGTTAGAGAAAATACATACAATATATTATTCTAAGCATAAAATGATTTTATTGACTAAAGAAATGTTAGGATATATGAATTAATGTATTACTTGTATTAATTTAAAAAATTAATTACGAAGCGAAATTTAATTTATTTTGAGAATATAAGTGTTTAAGATCTGAACATTATTATATAATATATGTATGGCGTCAGTCCACAGGAAAGAAAAAGATGTAAACACACAATGAGGTATAAAGAAAAAAAGAAAATTGTAGCCCATGACAAAATTACCATAGACAATATGCGTCCGATTGAAACTTATAATCTTTAGGTAGCAGCTTTACAAAAGTGTTTTTTTTCACCTTGCAGCTTATATTGTATTGGGAAATTGACATTACCCGAAACAGCTGAGAAAATAGTATGTAGACTTAACAAATGTATGCATTCACCGAAAGTAGAGAAGTAATGTATCGCCTGATGCTGCTTCTGGCTTGTTCATAGCCTATTACAACCATTATCACTTATGTTAATAGTTGATATAAGTACGTAATATAGTTGATCATATAACACCTATCTTTCAACCTTGCTTCCAATGAAATCGATGTTTTTTAGTATGTATTGCAATTAAGTCTGTGATTTTTCATTTATTTCGAATCTTCAAGTATTTGATGCTCTTTGTCGTATCATAACCTCAAATATGTTGAATACGACACCCAATAGTTATTTTATTTTATTTGAGTATTATTTTTACGGCATCCGAATACCGTTTCATTATTTGTTTTTAGTGTATTTTATGGATGAATACGGGTATCCTTATTATATATATTATGTTCTTGATCAGTTTATTCGCATGAATTTTTCACAGTAGGACCTATTTTGCATGAAATAAGCAGACAAACTTTGGCGACCCCTTTTAAACGACCTTTGTAACTTTATTTGAACGTCCCAGTTTCGAATAAAGTGGTACAAATACGCAACGCTCGTGATATTCTCAGCTAAACATTGTCTAATCAATGCATTCAAGAACTGAGCGAATAATTTATTCACAAAATAGTGTTTCGAGAAAATGGGTCGTTATCTTTAATATTTTGCCTCCTATTAGATAATTCTTATAAATATTTCTGTCATTGTTTAATTCGAAAACACATTTATTCAAATGTGTGTTGTTTGACCTCGGTCACTTGAGAAAACTCTATTTTATGTTCTAATCTTCTATTATATTTTATTATATTCTACTTTCATGTTCTGTTTCTTTTCAGTCGTTCTAACCATTTTCTTGATATATCCGTTCGAGTAAAAGTTGCTGTTCCGTTTGATAGTTAATAAAGTCCAACATGGCGATTTGTGTATCTCTTCGGTACTGTCCTTCGAAATTGGAAAATACTTTACGTTTTTTGTTGGTACAAGTGCCTATCAACTGCCTTTCAAACTAGTAGATACATTTTCCAAACACTTCTTAGCGAAAGACGAGAAACATAAGGTTATTCAACATTTTTAGATTTTTCGAATTAAAATTTTAAAATTAAATCAGGAAAACATCGACTGACCCCTATATCCGTGATCATACGATTTAGACTTTTTTTTAAAGAATCGTCGTGTTTATGGAAATACTTAGAAACATTTTTTCCCTCAAGAATGGAATTTTTTGTTTAAAATCCTGTTTTCTTACATCGAGAAGTTTCATGAATATTAGTTTTTTTTTATTAAACCGAGTTTTAAATGAACAATATTACAATTAACCATACAATTAATAAATGTTTGAATCACAGTTTGGTAACATACATAAATTATATACAGTAATAATTCGGATAAAAAAGATCAAATAAGCCAAAACAATAAAACATTATTACTTAATACTTAATAATTACACACATAAAATAACCTAAAAAATAGAGTTAAACCATCTAAAATTAGTATGACTTAGATTGTATGATGCTAATTATTAAAAATGTAATTAGAAAGTTTCATAAGGTCAAGGAATTTCAAAACAAGAATTTTCAATGAGAGATTTTCATTAAAAAAATGCAATGAAATTAGAAATTTAATGTTCTTTATACAATACACGGAGCTTAATAATTATATATACACTTATATATAAACAGTTATTTATCTACAGGTAACGAAGTCGTTCGCAAAATCATTTTACAATTGGTTCAGCATTAATATATGAATGTAAATATCTCCATACTGAGTGAAATAAAGTATTCAGTCATCGCATATTTCTTTGACAAATCTTGTTTCACAAATATATTTGTAAAGATTGTTTTAACCTTGAAACGTTGAAAACAAATACCTGTCATGAATTCCAACAGAAATCGTTAAATACTTCGATAATTAAAAAGTTCGAATTATTAAAATTGAGTTCACACTCACTACTTGATTTGTAAATTACGGTCAAATGGGAAATAAATATCATTTAACAACCTGTAGTGGACTTATTTGTTAGATTTATCCAATGGATGGTAAATACCAGTTTATGTAATTGTGACTGTCATAATTATATATATATATATATATATATATATATATATATATATATATATATATATATATATGTATTATTTTATGTATTCAGATAAAATATTATAAAGGGATATCATTTTTATGTATCAATTTTTATTATTTACTTCAACAGTGTTCGATACGTGACTAGAGTAAGGAAGTAAGTTATGACAATATATGTATGGCAATTAAGCTATACAGAAACGTCCGCGTTTCATCCCCAGGGAAATCGTCAGGTACTTTTGCCTGACGATTCCCACGGGGATGAAACGCGGAAGCCTCTGTGTAGCTTAATTGCCATACATATATTTTCATAACTAACTAACTAAACAACTAACGAACTATATATATATATATATATATATATATATATATATATATATATATATATATATATATATATTAATAATGGAGTTGCTATAACTGTCTGTCTGTTTGTCTGTCTGAAACCGAAACTCAATCAGAGTATTGATTTACTTCTCTCTAGGAGTTAGGCACAAGCCCAGTTTTTATCCTACTCCCACAAGTAAGATGTGACCCAAGGTCGGGTCGGGAAAGTGGGGTTTGAAAAGCCAGCGCCCGAGAGATGAGCACTCTGGCCATTTAAAAATTGCCTGGGCTGCCCCGTCGGCATTCCCCGATAGGGGCGCCTCAGACAGTAAGCAATCAACTTACTCTTCCCCAAAGAGGGGAGGCAAAGCCTGGGAAGTTGGACCTCCTAGAACTTCACAGGACAGACCCATTGACCGGCGTAAGTCAAGCCCCGACGGCCAAGACAATACCAGTATGGGATGCAGTATCCATCGGAACAGATACTACACTTTGATCTTAGCGAAACTCCATCAGAGTAGCATGGTCATTTACTAAGTCCGCCAGCTTTCTTATATACTACTAGGAAAACAACCGTAAACACTATGCGCGTTTCTCAATTTACATAATCAATTGTTTATCAACTTCTAATAAATTACTATTCGCAAATATAAACTCATGATTGTTCTTTTTCAGATTTCCATATATATTTACGCTATTTTGCACGCTAATAATCTTACTTATAAATTATAATTAAAACAGACAGATACATAAACTCCATTATTAATAGTTTACTTTTATTTACATATATACATACATGCACTGCATTACGTAGTTCACAACGCTGGCTGTTTAATCAGTGGTTTCCTCCCTCCCTCCAGTAATTAACTATGACGATCTGATTAAACAGCCAGCGTCAATACGGCGCGTTTAATAAAATGTAAACAACAACGCTGGCATTCACCGTGCTTATTTTTTCAAACCGTTCTAACTTTGTTTATTTCCTTAATCTTATTAGCCATTATGTTTTAAAACAAAAATTCACTGAATCAAATTGTATAATTAAAATAATAGTTGATTTAAAAATTACTATTAAAACACACTCGCACACACACACATTATAACGAATTTAGTTTTCCACTTCAGGACTCGCGCTAACTTTGACCCCGTTGTTACGGTTAGGGTCAGTATTGTGTTTTTTAAATTGTTGATTTTAATTTACGTACACTTTCTGTCCGCTTTGAAAGACATCAAATATTACTTAAGCACATTTGGCGTAAAACGACTGGGTGTAAATAAATGCGAGCAGACAATACTTTAGGCGGGAACTATTACTGGGCATGTAAATAATAGCTTTTAGAATCGTATTCGCTTCATTTTTTTACTGTTACTTTTACTTTCCGTAAACTTTTCTTTCTTCTCTTTGACAAACTAAAACTATTATTATTTATTATTTCGTAAATTCTTACATGGATTCGGCACAAAATGATTGGGTGGAAAGAAATGCGAGCAGACGATAACTTTGGAACGAGCATTCTGAAAAAAACCCATTTTTCAATCGTTAAGAATTAAATAAGTTTTCCCAACTGTTAATTTTCTAAACTAAAAATATTTTTATTTATGGGGAAGATTAATACAAACATCGGGGTGGAGTTGAATTTTTTTTTCTTCATTTTCATCTTAAAATATTCTTGGTCATAAACAAAGAATATCAACGTCTAACCACCAGAGAAATATGACTGAGGCTCCATCAGTTTAGACGTACGCGTTCCTTTCTGACGCGGCAGCCTAGCAAAAATATGCAACTGGAGAGAGCATATATTTGCTTTTAAAGTAAATCCTCCTTAATATGTTGTGGCATATTATGTTATCCCAAACTCTTAGCTTCTAGTATATATATATATATATATATATATATATATATATATATATATATATATATGAAGAAGAATGGAAAGGAATTAGAGAAAGCAAAAGCCAAATCAAAATTCAATTAAAAAGTTCAAAGCAAGGTATATTCCGCAAAAAGGCAATTTATTCAAGTTAAATTTTCCCTAAGCCAGGCTTTTCAAAGATCAAAATCTTATCATCAGAGGAAGTCGCTGGGATAGATAAGTTGGCAATGGCCAAGATTTAAAATTTGTAAAAAATGAAATAAAAGTTGTAGGGAAAGAAACGCAGGGCAAAACTGTGCCAGGGTGCAAGCAAATGTCCGATTGCTAAAATGTCCGGTGTCGAAGAGTCCAGCGGAGAGAATAAGATGTAGATAGGTAGGTCGTTAGAGGCACGAGAAGTAATGAGAGAGGTTTCAAAGTTAAATTCCAAGAAGCCACAACTTCAGGTACGGCGAAAATAGAAAATCCAAAAACGGTAAAAAGTCCAATAAGAAGTACGTTCGATATATATATATAGTCATCCACATACAGACTGTTCCGCTGTTTCACAGCTCATCAGTGCGGCTAGACCAGTTAGTGCCTCAAGCCGGGATTGAAACTCGACCGTAAGCGTATACTGTAAATACTTAAAAGTTATTCTGTTAAATGTATTTTATATATGGAACCTCCTATTCTAAATACCCGCCACTCCTCTATTACGTTTTCTTCTGTATATTTCTAAGGCTTCTTTTTTGTGTGTGCGATCTGGTGTTCAGACCGTGCAACCTCACAACGTTTTCAATCTCGCTTAACTACTAATTTACCATTGTCGCTGGCATGGGGTAAGGGTGAAGTGAAAAGGAAACGGCGCAGTTGGTCGCTATAGTGATTGAGTGTTCGCTTGTTTGCCTTATATTTCAAATGTTTAGAGTGTTTGATATTCTCCCAGTCGCACAATTGAACAGCTCGAAATGGTTGTTTTTGTTGTACGCCTAGCTTCGAAAAATGGGTTCTCGCCTTTGAACTTTTAAGTTTCGTAATCATTCTTACTAATAGGTGATTATACATTCACTTATATAACTGTAGACGAGAACATTGATTGTTTATGCCCCTGAAGAACTCTGGTTGTAGCTCAAACATGCAGAATAAGAAACATTCCTCAACCGTTTTCAGCAATCAAGTTTCAAACCAGTTTGCTTGTGGACAAAGGTGCACTCTCGGTCATTTGATGGAGCATTTAAATTACAAACTATATGGAGCATATAGTTGATTGTCTAACTACTGTATCTACCTGTCCTTAATTATAATGCAGGTCTGCTTGTTGACTGAACCATATTATAAGCAGTGGAAACATTCTCTCTTTTGCCAGACTCAGCATAGAATGGCCGATTGTTTACAATTATGATAAAGTTTGAACTGTGGCGACGTAAGACTGCTTTTAATGTATATAACGCCGCCTACCACTCCTAACATTTTCTCTGTCGCATGGAAAGATCACATAATCATCAACATAGATGTCGGCATCTTTGATGTCCGTGTGAAGCCAGATTTTTTTGACGACGGAGATGTCTGGTTGTATTTTCTGGAGATATGAATTGAACTCTCTTTTCTTGAACGTGCTGGAAAGCGATAAGACGGACTCATAGGCTGCTATATATATACCAAGACACCCCTAAGATTTGTACACATACAATAAAGCATAGTTATGACACGGTTCGACTACAATATCACCTAGAGCAGAATCGTCTACACATAGATAATTGAAGGGTTTAGGATATAAAATATCGAACCAAATTGTCAATTTTAGTTAGAAAGAAATTGATACATGGAGATTGGAAATGACAGCTGCAGAAACAGTTAACATAGATAAGAATACAAGAAAGCATTTACAAGATAACATTTATAGCGATGATATCATTAAACACCATGTCGAGGATGTGGGACGTCGAATACGAGTTTGTAGACGAAAATAAAAGAATATAAATCCATCGTGAATATAAACGTCTTGAGGCTTCTTGCAAACAAAATGAAACTTGAACAGCTGTGAAATAAAACAAGAATTTCTATCCAGGGGATTCGAATGGAATTTGGAATGAAAATATGTCCATTACTAAGAAAGTAAAACATACATAACCTAACACCCAGTGGTGTTGATGATTGCTGCAGCAAGCATCGCTAATTGTAACAAAACATGGTGCAGTAGAATTGACACACACACGAGAAAAAAGAAAATTGAAATAAAAAAAGTTACATAGACGATTTATAATATTAGATATTGCGTTGTGTCAATTGAAATACAAAAGTTGTATGAGCTCATATGCTCATGCAAAAGTAATTGAACACTGATTTTTATCACATGAAAGTACACTATATATATATATATATATATATATATATATATATATATATATATATATATAGAATTATAAAAAGAAAAACTATACACACATTAAGGTTGTACACATAATAACTTATTTCGACCCCTTTAATTAGGTCTCCTCAGATGTATAGACAACCACGTCAAAGAAACCAAATAATGAGAGAAATTGATCGTCTTAAAAAGATAAATTCACTTTTTTGATTGGTCTATGTAAAAAGGAGGTAAATGTAAAAATAATCGAGGAGGGGTGACAGAAGTAAGATTAATTTTTTAATATATGCAGAAATATAAAAATATAAAAATATATATAAAAGAATTCTATTTTGCTATTTAAACAAATAAATCATCTCATTTAAAATTTCGAATGTGAGCTTTATGGGTAAAAATATATGATGAAATATTCGAGCGTTCACGATTAAAAACTACGTTTAATTATTTACGATTAAAAATTAAAAGACGAAAATGTAGGACGAAGATTTCGGTTTAGATTAGAACATATTAAAAATTTAAGTTGTATAACGTCAAGATTCGAGATGATTTACACTATGGAATTAAAGTTTAGCGACAATTTAAAAACGATTTATTTACAAAATTGATAAAGATTAGGGCGTATATATATATATATGTGTGTGTGTGTGTATTTTTATATAATTATTTTTATGTGTGATCGCAGCGTTAATTATTATTATTTGTTTTTTTGCTTGCTACTATTTCGTTTTGCTCACTTCCTAAGTGATTAAGATACAGTAAATTGCATTATTAGTCGCCCTTAACTTTGTAGAATGTATCTCTTGTTAATATATATATATATATATATATATATATATATATATATATATATATATATATGGAAGAGGTTATTTTGCTGGTCCCGGCAGAATAACGACCACCTCGTTATTTTGCCGGCTAATGTTTTTTTAACCTTACTGTGATGGCCTTATGAAAGAAAGGGTAATGAAATAAATAAAGACAAATATTTAATAACAATTATTTTCATTTTCATCATCAGTTTTTATTCTGTCGGTTACTTTAATTTTTTGAATAGAAAACAAATATCTGCTTTTAATACAATAAACATTAAAAGTAAAAATTAACTAAATGAACGAAAATATTACAGACAATTACATTCTTTAGTCGGATTTCGAAGTAATTTGCGTCGGATAAAAGTTATTTAAGAAAAAAAAATAGTTTTCATTTATTGATAAAAAAAATAAATAACTCTTGTTAAGAAATCTGAGTATTAAAATAATTTAAATGTTAGGATTATTTCCCATAATTTCACTACATTAACCATTAAATTGAATGTTTTTCTTGCTATAAAACAACAACGGTAGTAATTGTCAATAATTTCAACTGCTACATGTAACGACAAAGTTTAATGCAAAGTTGAATTGGTTTACAAACACACATTGTGAGGTAATCCTGTAGAGATTTATATTAAAAGAAGTATCCATAAACGGGGTTCAACACGAATTATTTGTACTTAAAAACATAAGTTGTATTTTTTTACAATAAAAAACAATACGTCAATGCATTTAAATGGGCAGAGAAATTAATCGTAGTTACTTAGTCTATGGTGAAATTAAACTTATTTTTCTCGTAAGTCGTGGCGAAAATCGCAGTATAAATTATTTATTTAATGTTTTTTTTTAAACCAATTCAACCAATTAAAATCTTAAATCATAAAAAAATGACACACATTATATATATATATATATATATATATATATATATATATATATATATATATAGTAAGCTATGAAAATATATTCATGGCAATTAAGCAACACAGAGGTTCCTGCGTTTCATCCCCGGGGGGAAATCTTCAGTCTAAAATGTAATCTGTGTAGTTTAATTACCATAAATATATTTTCATAGCCTACTACCTTGCTCTACTTACGTATCGAGCACCGTTGAAGTAAATACTGTAAATTGATAGATCGTAAATAACATCTCCTTATAACATTTTATGTGGACACATGAAATAATAACATATACCTTGCATTGAACAATCTAAGTTTGAAATAAATCTGGACATTCGTATATGTTTATCACTCTTATTTCTTCTACCTTTATAATTGCTCTATCTCGCATATTGAGCTTACATCATTTCACTATAGGTTATATCTACTAAAAGATCACTGTTAGTTTATATTTGATTTTATATTTGATTATATATATATATATATATATATATATATATATATATATACATACATACCCTTTTTGTGTGGTTAAACGAATTGCTGGTCGGCATAAATAACTTCTCGGTCTGTTTTTTTAGAATATTGTATACACACGGGAGCCATGATGTTAAATATTCTTTATCTTCACATTAGTGTAAAAGGGGTGTGAGAAAGTTATTAGTCATTTACCGGGACCGTAGGTTCTACTGGGCATTGTCCGGGATCAACATTTGTTTGATTACAGTATTACCTTTCGTAATAGATATACAGGGTGGGCCAAAATAAGGGTCCTATCTTTAAATTTGAATAACTTGAATTTGAATAACTTCCACAAAATAAAAGTTAAACTCACCAAACTTTATGTGCGTGTAGACTGACCCTTCCGAGATTTTTTGAAATAAACAAAACAAATTTTAGCCGAAAAACACTTCTTAAAACTTACAAAAACTAAAGTATTGTTTTTTACACTGTTTTGAGTTTTTTAAGCAAAAATAATGTTTTCTAAATGAGGGTGCGTTCCTTAGGGCTAATACGGCTCATTCTTGCTTCGGAAGGGGTCCTTTACTTATTCTAAAAAAAAAAAAATTTTTAAATCAATAAATAAAAAAGTTATGAATTTTTAAAAATAGGACCCTTATTTTTGCCCACCCTGTATAGTAAATCTATTATGAAATTCATCAACATCATGCATCTTCGTTTAATATTCAAATCGAGGAGGAGAAGATATTAACAATTGACCGTGCATATTTGTGTTTCTTTGCGTTGTCCGGGATCAATAATTGTACAATTTCAGCATGTATTATGTTAACTAGTATATATTAACTCTGTTCAGACTATTGACTTCATCAACCTTACATATCTTAATATATTGAAATGAACAGGAAAGGAAGAACTGAGATATTTACCAGGACTATGTGTTCTACTCGGTGTTTTCCGCGATAAGTAATTATAAGCGTACAATATCATTTTTGGTAACTATAATATATTAAATATCTGCGTACTATTGTATTTTTCAACATCATTCATATTTATGCTATTTTGTGAAGGCCTTCTTACAAACATTACAGTATTCAGTATTCAAAGAGAAACAGGGAAGTATAAATAAACGTCCAGAGAGAGAGAGAGATAGATAGATAGATAGATAGATAGATAGATAGATAGATAGATAGATAGAGAGAGAGAGAGAGAGAGAGAGAGAGAGAGAGAAGGAATAAAATAGAAGTTTTAATATAAAGATGTTATGCATGCTATTCAATTCATATTTTTTTTATGGCGCCAGGCAACACTTGGTATACCTGCTAGTCTTAATATATGAAGCATATATCATAATGTTGTATTATTTCACATAGTTGTTCGCCCGTAAAAAAGAATCCGCAATGAGCCGTGACGCAGTCGACACGAAGGCTTAGTATAGTAGATGTTATATTACTACTAACCCTACACTTACGAAGACTGAATAATTCTCCAGCAACATGTTTGTTCAAATTATAGTGACATTTCTGAATCTTTTCACAGTCTAAGAAACAGGAAACATTGAAAGACTTTCGAAGGTAATCTGTCTGCGGAAATGAGTTATTTGAATATAACATTAATCGAGATCTTAGGGGCTTCTACAGTCAAAAGGTGGGGTTAGTAGTAGAATTTTCTAAAATTTTAGAAAAATTTTTCCTCATAAGAAGGGATTTCAAAAAATGATAATTACGAATAAAGCGTTTAAATATAATTACAGTATATGGAAGAATTAATGCAATTAGATTCTCTTGTTACTGCACAATTAGTTTGCGTGTATTTTGGTGTAACTAAAATTATATTTTATTTATTTATATATGTAAGTATTTTTATTGGGTTTTATGAGTTCAAATTTGTATACAACAAAGTCGATAAACAGATATATAAGACATTGTGGTTGTTATGAATATATATGAATCACATTATTATTATAATAAATATATATGGATGTAATAAAAGGTTCCGTTCGAAATTTCGTAAATATTCCCGAGTCGGACAGAAATATTACCCAGATCGAAAAGACGAACATGAAGAAAGTCGATGGTTACATAAGCCGAAACGTTATAAGAATAATATAACTAGTTTTTCTCCTTTAAAATACAAAGGGTAGGCATGTATGATAACTTATTATACAAGATGTATATTTTTGTTAATTTATTATATAAAATATATATTTATAATAATTTATTATACACGGTTTAAATTTACTATAATTTGTCATACAGTGTGTACATTTATTATAATGTATTATACAGTGTGTGCATTTAAAACTATTTATTATACAGTGTATACCTCTATAACACTTTTTACACAGTGTGTACATTTATAATAAATCATCATACAGGATATACATATATAATAATATCGTATAAAGTGTGTACTTTTATAACAATTTATTATATAGTGTCTACATTCATGATACTTTCTTATACAGTGTGTACATTTATAATAAATTATATACATGATGGACACATATAATAATATAGTATATAGGGTGTACTGTTATGACGCCTTATTATACAGTGTCTTCATTCATGATACATTCTTATACAGTGTGTACATTTATAATAAATTATACACATGATGGGCACATATAATAATATAGTATATAGTGTGCACCTTTATAACAATTTATTATACAGTGGCTACATTCATGATACTTTCTTATACAGTGTGTACATTTATAATAAATTATATACAGAATATAGACATATAATATAGTATATAGTGTGTACCTTTATAACAATGTAGTATACAGTGCGTAAATTCATAATACTTTCTTATACAAGGTGTTTATTTATAATAAATTATTAAACAGTGTTTACATGAATAATAATTTATTATGCAGTGTGTACATTCATAAAAAATATTCTATAGGGGTGACAATAGTGTGTACACTTATAATTATTTATTATACAGTAAAATAGTATAAACCTGAATTATTTCATCTTATACATTTTTATACTAAAACCTGCTTTAAATATGACACGTTTTTTAAAATTGTGTATCTAAATGTGTGATGTCAGCTTTAAATAACTCGAGAATGATATGACATAAACGAAATGTGAATAAAAAAATAAACTTACTGTCGCTTCATGTCAAAATATATAAAAGCTTGTCCTTATAAGGTCGTATCAGGTGAACCGTCCATTGGTAAATGACTATTGCTGTATTTTACAGTAATGAGGGGTGCGGTAAGAGTGAAAGAATTAGTAAGTAGGAGAGAGCGATATATATATATATATATATATATATATATATATATATATATATATATATATATGCGGTAGACAAGAGACACAGTATATATGGTTTTTGAAATCGTCACGCTACGTATGTACACACCCATGTCGCTGTCAAAACTTACGACTCCAAATAACACGCCCCCTCTGAACACATGATTTTTAATCAAAACCGACATATGCGGGTATTAATTTACTCCTCTCCAGGAGTTAGGAGCAAGGTAGTTTTTTTTATCTTACTCCTACACGTAAGATGTGACCCAAGGTCGGGTCGAGAAAGTGGGGTTTAAAAATTGCCTGGGCAGCCCATTCGGCATTCCCCGGTAGGGATGCCTCAGGCAGTAAGCAATAAACTTACTCCTCCTCAAGGAGAGGAGGCAAAGCCTGGGAAGGTGGACCTCCTAAATCTGCACAGGACAGACCCATAGACCGGCGTAAATCAAGCCCCGAAGGCTAAGGCAATACCAGTCTATGGGTGCAGTATCCATCGGAACAGATACTACACTTTGATCTTAGCCAAAAGTTATTTATCTACCTACCACAAGGTAAGATGTGACACAAGGTCGGGAAAGTGGGATTAGAAAAATCAGCACTCTTGAAGTTGAGCACTCTGGTCATTAAAAATTGCCTGGGCAGCCCCGTCGGAATCTCCCGGTAGGGGAGCCTCAGGCAGTAAGCAATAAACTTACTCCTCCGCAAAGAGGGGAGGCAAAGCATGGAAGGGTTGACCCCTAGAACTGCACAGGACAGACCCATAGACCGGCGTAAATCAAGCCCCGAAGGCCAAGACACTACCAGTCTATGGGGTGCAGTATCCATCGGAACAGATACTTCACTTTGATCTTAGCCAAAAGGCCGGTATTTAACGCCTACCCACAATAGGAGTATGTGACACAACGTCGGAAAGTGGGATTTGAAAAGCCAGCGCCCGAGAAGGTGAGCGCTCTGGCCATTAAAAATTGCCTGTGCAGCCCCGTCGGCATTTCCCGGTAGGGGCGCCTCAGGCAGTAAGCAATTAACTTACTCCTCCCGAAAGAGGGGAGGTAAATCCTGGGAGAGTGGACCTCCTAGAACTTTGGCGGCGGAAATCAAGCCCGAAGGCCAAGACAATACCGATCTATGAAGTGCAGTATCCATCGGAACAGATACTACACTTTGATCTTAGCCAAAAGGCCAAAGACATTATACATTGTAATTATTATTTACTCCTCTCCAGGAGTAAGGCACAAGGCCAGTTTTATCCTACTCCCACAAGTAAGATGTGACCCAAGGTCGGGTCGGAAAGTGGGGGTTGAAAAGCCAGCGCCCGAGAGGTGAGCACTCTGACCATAAAAAATAGCCTGGGCAGCCCCGTATTACTGGTGTGCTAGTTTCTCATAACACGCATTAGTAGGAATACAATCTTAGTATTACAAAAATGTTCGTATGTTTTTAAAGACAAATGTTAGAATAACTAAAGCAATATCGTCAACATTTCGAAACTATAACAAAATAAACTGTTTTACTTATTTATTCATTTTTAAATATGAATAGTGTTAAAAAAAAGTGTTCGCTTGTTTTAACCTCCGTATAATTATTGGATTACAAGATCGACCATATAATGTTTTTATCAACGGAAATATAATAGTAAAAAAGAAGAGCAAGTGCTAAAATCTTCTAATTTGAGTGACGACGCCGACATATGCAGTAAACAAATTATATAAATAATAACATTACATGTATCAGCATATATAAATAATTATGTAAAACTATTTAAACATATGGAAACGTACAAATTTGCTTAACTTTTTTAATTAGCGACTTTTTAAAAACTACTGTGTCCCTTCCCCAAACAAAGAATATTGCCACTGAGAGACAAGTCATTGCTGTGTTTAGTACATATACAAGGGAGTTGTGCAGCCACATGTTTGTTGAAATTATAGTGACATTTCTGCATCTTTTCACAATCTAAGAAACAGGAAACAGAGAAAGGCTTTCAAAGGCAATCTGTCTGCGGAAATAAGTTATATGAATATAACTTTTATCGAAATCTTAGGGGCTTCTACAGTAAAAAGGTGGGGTTAATAGTAGAATTTTCAAAAATGTTAGAAATTTTTTTTGTTTATAAGCAGAGATTTAAAAGATGATAATTACGAATAAAGCCTGTAAATATTATTACAGTATATGGAAGAATTAATGCAATTAGATTCTATTATTACTGCATAAATAGTTGGCGTGTATTTTGGTGTAACTTTAATTATATTTTATTTAAGAATAAGGAATGACGTAAAATACCTTCAAAGCATGTTTAAGATGTTATATTAATTTTAAAAGAAAAATCGTAACAGATTATTTTCTTTTTATAAACTTTCATTTTTAGTTCATAATAATTAAAAATAGTTCGCCAAGTAAAATTGCCTTCATCAATGTACTAGAAATCCTGATCTTATAGGATTGTCCCGTACTTGCTGAATCTCATAAGATCAGGATTTCCAGATACATTGATGAAGCCAATTTTACTTGGCGAAATATTTGTAATTACTATAAACTAATAATTAAAGTTTATAAAATAAAAAAAATAAAATAAAAACATCTGTTACGATTTTTCTTTTAAAATTAATATCGCCTCTTAAACATGCTTTGAAGGTAGTTTACACCATTTCTTCTTCTTAAATTTCAATTAGATGCTTACAAAAAATGAACTTTATTTGATAACTTTCCCGCGAGCATGCGCGTATTCATATTTGAAAGTGAAAAAAACAACATCCAACTCACACGTCCGTTTACACTAGCAAGGACGGGACAATCCCATCAGATCAGGATTTCCAGATACATTGATAAAGCCAATTTTACATGGCGAAATATTTGTAATTACTATGAACTAAAAATGAAAGTTCATTAAAAAAATCTGTTACGATTTTTCTTTTAAAATTAATATCGTATCTTAAACATGTTTAAACATTCCTTATTCTTAACTTTCAATTACCTTACAAAAAGGAACTTTATTTGATAACTTATTTATATATGTAAGTATTTTTATTGGTGTTCATGAGTTCAAATTTGTATACAACAAAGTCCATAACAAGATATGTAAGACATTGTGGTTATTATAAATATATATATATATATATATAGAATAGTATATATATATATATATATATATAATAGTATATATATATATAAAATAGTATATATATATATATATATATATATATATTATCATAATACTTTTAGTAGTTTACACTTCTTTTTTGGTTTTTAACTTAGTCCACCCCTAACAAGGCAAGCTGTCAGTGTAGACATCAAGGGCTACATAGATTTAGCATGAAAGTTTTGGAGATCATCCGAAATGTGGAGCTGTGCAGCGAGATGCGTGTTTACATTTGCTTTACATTTCTAGATGTTAGTACAGAGGGAGAAACAGGGAGCAGGGAGGAGGTTTCAAAGGCCGGCATTACAAAGAAAGAAGCTATTGGAGTAGAAAAATTCCGGCATCTGGGGAACCTCTACAGTTAGTGGATGAGTTAAGGTGATTGTCGGGTTAATCGAGTGTATTTCTGTCGAGGGAAAACCGGACCGGCAAGTTCATCAGAGCCCCTCTCATTTAACTACTTATAAAACAAACACAAGGATGCAACATTGCGGTGAAGGGACATCCATTTTAAACCTTGCGAGAGAGAGAGAAAGAGAGAGAGACAGACAGACAGACAGACATACAGACTAATTGGTAGGTAGTGGTCCAGTCCAGATTTGACAAGACGCCATGCATGAACGGATGGTTGCTGTGTAGAGATATAGGACACATTTATCTGTAAGACGTTTTCTAGCAAGTTAGAGGGAGACCACTGTTCTTGCAGCAGTCAATCTAGGGGCATTACATTCGTAAAGATAATAATTATTCTTATATAGCATTAAGTACAATTATTTTCCGTACACATATGTAGTATTTATTTTTGTATCGCAAATAAAGAAAACACAAATGAAATCTATTAAAAACTATACTCTCCTCTCATGGTGAAGCTGGTAGCGTTCTAGAGCGTCGGGCTTTTGTCTTTCGTGATTTATTACAACACTTGGCTGCAAAGCTACCCCGTTCAGATACACACACGCCAATTAAAACAAAGTAACAACTAGAAAATAATGATGTATACAAACAAAATTTATGATCCACGAACCTGACTGGGTTTGCTATGAAATTGTGTCAACGACAATGTGTATACAAAGTTTGCAATTTATGTGTGCGGTTTTGTATGGATAAGTCTTTTGTACTAAATAGAGCATTTTTGCTGAGTGTGCAAATGGTTTCAAGGTGTCCTCATAGCAGCTGTGGCGATAGAAGAGGCAAGTTATCTTACTGATGATGTCTGCAGCATGTTTTAGATAAACAAAGAGAAAATGTATGTGGATTTCTATTTTGAAACTGCAAATCGTAGCCACGTCTACCACTACAGAAAGAGTAAATAATTGGTGTCCCACGCCCTCTAGCGAGTGTCTCTGAAAGTTGTTTTTTTTTAAATCGGGAAAATATATTTACAAAATCTGTTTAGAGGTTTTAATCATATCTGTAAGTTTTTAAGTTGTGTAGGATTGTGACTTTTATGTGATTTTTCAACTAAAGATTTTTTTATCTGTCAATAGAAACCGTGCCATTTTTGCTATTTTTTTCTATGAGTGACAGTGAATTTGCATGGTTTAACATGATGGGTGCAAGTGAGTCTGCACGCTTGAAGATGATAGTTGCAAGTGAGTCTGCAGGGTTGAAGGTGGTGATGGGTTCAAGTGAGTCTTAACGTTTGGAAGTGATGGGTGCAATGAGTCTGATCGCTTGTCAAAATGTGTTCGTTTGAGTTGATAGGCCCTCATGTTGCGCAGTTAATAAACGAACATCTAGTTGATGGAAAATGTATTTGTGTATATGCAGCTGTACTCATTTTAAACTAAAGCGACTTATTCTATAGTGGCGTGAGTAATAACTTCATCAGTCGAGTTTCCGGGTGTTTGCTGTATTAAATAAATGTATGGGATGGTTAGGCTGCGGCATCGCTGATGTAGAGTATTATAAGCTTCGGAAGAATTCTATTCATGTTATATCCTGGCAAATGTTAAATGGTAACAACAGATACAACCCTAGGGTTTACTTTAAATAGATCTCTCTCATTTACAGTCTTTGTACTGCCTGTTTTGGGATTGTAGACGGCTTCTAAGCAACATGTTGGGTTTGGACTTAAGTGCATGCAGTGTGGCCTTCATCTATTGCAACACGTTTTGATCTTCCAATACTTCAGAGATATGGTTAGTAACAGTATTCTTTCTGAACAATGAGAAAGAGAGAGAAATGCAAAGATTAGTTGTTTCTTTTATAATTTCCTTTTTTAAATTAATCTTGGTGTTTGTTTTGTATTGTTGTTTGAACAATATTTTGAGTCATGTTGTTACAGAAACAAAGATAGCGACGCGAATTTTTTTTTGTCTTACAAAGATCAAGTATCAAGTAAAGTGGGTTTACTACGTGTGTTTATTTTTTTTTGAGACGGTGTCCGAATTGTGTATCGTTAACACAGTAAATAGTATTATCTTTCACTATGTTGAGAAGTAGAATGTGGGAATGTTGCGCTTTTTTATTATATTTCACCCCAAAAAAGGCAGGACGTAACTGCAAACGAAAAAGGCTACTGAGAATTAGGGAGTAGGTTTAGTGTGTTATAAGTTGGGAGCTGTGCAGTGAGATGTATGTTGACATTAGTTTTAAACCTCTGCATGTAGTTACTGTCGGAGAAGCAGGATGCAGGGATGGAGTTCCAGAGGCCAGTAGCACGTGAAAAGAAGCTATTGGAGTAAAAGGCTCTCCGGCATCTGTGGGCACCCACAGTGAATGGATGGGATTTAGCTGATTGTCGGAGGAGATAAAGTCAGCCTTTTCCGTGGCCTCCTCAATAATTACCTGCTCACAACAGCGAAACTAATGACTTTAGACCGCTTCCAGTGACCCCAGCGTCCTTTACACTGCTCTCAACGACCTTTACGTTCGCTTACAATGGAGACACCAATTACTGTACACTGCTCTCACTGACCCAAACGTCCGACGCGACACCCACCCATTTCAAGACAGGCAGACCTATCCGTCCAAAAACCTCGTCATCATACAACTCAACATCGAAGGCCTCACCATATCAAGCTTGACATCCTAGAAAACCTTGCCACAAACAACAAGGCAACCGTCGTGCTCCTGCAGGAGACTCACAAGGAAAATGACACAATCCTGAAGCTCCACGGGTACACACTAGCCGGTCCTACCAAGAGCAGAAACCACGGTCTGGCAACTTTCATCAGAGACGACGTACCCTGGTCACCAGTTGGTCAGTGCGCCCTTAATGCCGAGGTTGAATGGACCGCTACTAAAGTGCAGGAGACGATTATCGTAAGTGTCTACAACCAACCACCAAGCTAACTACAACCAGACTCGCTGCCAAATGCCCCAGCCCCTGCTGTGTATGCAGGTGACTTCAATTGATGGAACACTGACTGGGGCTATTAGCTCACCAACCCAGACGGCGCGTATCTGGCAGACTGGGCATCCACAGTAGATGCACTGTTCTGTTCGACCCGAAGGAGCCCCACTCATTTGCCTCCAGGCGCTGGAATACCTAGACCAACCCAGACCTGGCCTTTGCCAAAGTCATCAGGCAAGAGCCACTCCCTGAACCGATTCCCTCTTTCACAACATCGTCCGCCACTTATCACAATACTATCGCTCATCCAGCCAGCGAACGGAAAACCAGTCCGAAGGTGGAACTTCCGCAAAGCCAACTGGTCGAAATTCACATGCAGCACCAACACTGCAGCTGAATTATTGGCAGTGCCTTATAGTCCAATATAGACGAGACCTAAAAGACATATTGCACGATGCAGACAGCCGCCACCAAGAAACACGTCCCACGGGGAGTCCAAAAGAACAATGTACCCTGCTCGGACGAAGAGTGCGAGAAACTCCTGCACGCCCATAACGAGACCAACACCAAGGCCGAGATAACCAGAGCTGCCACCGACCTCATGACCCGCCTCAATAACCAACGGAGAGAGAGGTGGACCGAGACCATCGAAACTATCGACTTCACCCACTCCAGTCGTCAAGCATGACAACTCATCAACAACAACAAAACCAAAACCGTGCCCCGTCCCTGCCGACGACATTGCAACCCAGCTGATCACCAACAGGAGGTTTCACCAATCCTGACAAAGAGTTGACCAGGAAGACTATCAGCGAAGTGAACGACCTACGCAGGGCAAAGAGTGCTGATGCCAACCTCTTTGGAGACTGCACTAGGGACGAGATCAAATCGGCTATCAAACACCTGAAGCCACACAAAGCAGCTGTGACATACAACATTCATCATGAGTTCATCCTTCACCAGGGTAGCAAAGCTACAGAGTATCTTCGATCTTTTTGCTCCCTCTGCTTCCGCACGTACAAGCCCCCGAAAATATAGCGACGAGCCAAGGTCATCGCTTTCCGGAAGTCCAACAAGCCGCTGGATGACCCAAAGGGATATTACCCCATCGCCCTCCTCTGTGTGCCATACAAGATTATGAAGCGTCTCCTCCATGCGCGCCTCGATCCAGTGATCGACCCAATACTGCCAAAAGAGCAAGCTGGCTTTCTCCGCGGAAGGTCAACCGTGGACCAAGTAACCCACCTCACCCAAGATATCGAGGATTCTTTCCACCGAGGTGAGAAGGCAGGCGTCGTTCTCCTCGATCTCACAGCAGCGTGCGATACTGTCTGGCTCCGTGGACTCCACCTAAAGCTCCTACAGACAATCCCTGACTGACACATGGTTGACTTCATCATGGAAATGCTGACCAACCAAAGCTTCACCCTTCACACCAGCAACGGCCAACACAGTAGGCGACTACGGCTCAGATATGGTGTCACACAAGGCTCTGTACTTGCCCAAATGCTGTTTAACATTTACATCTACGACCTCCCAGACACGCTGTCAAAGAAATATGGATACGCTGACGACCTAGCTATCCTTCTGTGCAACAAGAGCTGGGAGACGATAAAA
Source organism: Sepiola atlantica (assembly GCA_963556195.1). Classification (NCBI taxonomy): domain Eukaryota; kingdom Metazoa; phylum Mollusca; class Cephalopoda; order Sepiida; family Sepiolidae; genus Sepiola; species Sepiola atlantica. The sequence goes on along the minus strand of OY744521.1, from coordinate 17,704,577 downwards.
CTGGGGCTTACCACTGATATGGACACCCAGTCAAGCTACTGGTGCCTTAAGCCCTCCATGTCCGCCGCATAACATCTAAACAACCGAGAGTCAAACCACGAACTTAACATCATAGTTGACAACAAAAGACTCCAGTACAAGGCTGCTCCGATGTACCTCGGGGTCAAGCTTGATTACACGCTGACGTTTTGGCAACACCTGGAAAACCTGTCTACCAAGACATCGGCCCGTGTCGCTCTAATACGCCGCCTAGCTGGCACCAAGACACTGGGCATACATGCCCAGGTATTGGTCTTCCCCGCCGCTGGGTACTGCTCTCCAGTCTGGTGCAGAAGCTCCCACACCAAGAGGCTGGACGTAACACTGAACATCGCCTTACGCACAGTCTCTGGCTCCTTGCACGCCACACCAATCAACCAACTACCGATTCTCGCCGGCATCGCACCACCAACCGTGCGTAGTGAGGCGGCTGTCCTTGCACTGTCAAGAAAGGCCACTATCGATGACGACCACTCCCTCCGCAAGCTCGCCACAGAGACCCTATCCACGAGTTCGCCTGAAGTCACGACGCCTATTGTCGGTGCATGCCCACCAGCTCCTGCTTTCAACACCCGGTGACGTCACAAAACGAATCTCACTGAAACGTGGCTGGACGGAGGAATGGCAGGCAGCTAATAACTCACGGTTGCACAGATTTGTGGAGGACCGGGATAGCCTACCAGGCATGGACCTTCCTCGCCGGCAGTGGACAATGCTCAACCGCCTCAGGTGTCGGCCGTTTCGCCACGACCATGAGAGGATGGGGACTCAGGGACTCGGCTGTCTGCGACTGTGGCCACTCTCAACAGACAGTAGCCCAAATAATCGAATCATGCCTTAAATATCGACCATCCAACGGCGAAGCCGGCATAGCTGCGCTAGACAACAAAATATTAGCACTGCTTTTCTCAACCGAGCTGATGATCTAACAGTGAGATGCTGTGAAGCAAACGAACGAAGAAGAAGAAGCTGATTGTCGAGGGGGTCTAGTGAATTTACGTCGAGGGGGCACCAGAGTAGCCGTTCTTTCTTGTTCATTAAACATTAATTGGTTATTCTGTATATTGCCCATAAGTACAAATTTATTACTGTGTTTCATACGATTTTCTGGAATTTGGACAACGATTCGCAGTGATATGTATATATATATATATATATATATATATATATATATATATATATATATATTTATTTATTTATTTTTATTGTAATTTTATTTTACTTCAATCACATTTCTGGGGCTAACACTTGCTCTCCATATGAGATACATATATATTCGAGTGTTCTATTAAAGTTGTCTACTACCCACAGAACGCCGAGCCAGTAAACAAGTTCAGAACATCAATCCCTCCTCCCCAATTGGTCTGTAAACCATGGAATAGTATATCTTCATGTTTGTCTCTTGGTCTTACCGGATTCCATGACAAGAATACATCTAGTCTGGTAGAGTATCCAGTTTAGTGCTGTTACTCAAGGCAACATGAAATGGAGAATGTGCATTATTTATCGTGTGGGAGGTAGCTATGCAGAGAAAATCTTATTTGGACATAGAATATGATGTCATTTTGGATATTTGGTCAGGGTTTACTTGTAGACTGAAGTAGCCTCATGCCAGGCTTTCCTGACATCCCCCGTGCTCATAGATCTTATAAACTTGAGGACAGTGTCTAGTAGACATTCAAGTTGGTATATATATATATATATATATATATATATATATATATATATATATATATATATATATATATATATATATATGTGTGTGTGTGTACGTGATGACATACAAGCATTGCAAGATAAAACAATAATCACTCGAGATTAATAAAATGAACAAAATAATAGTTATTGTTCGCGCACCTGACCGGGTTCGTTATAAAACTGTGCCAACTAGAATGTGTAAACAAAGTCTGCAATTAACATTTGCGAGTGTGTGTTGAGATAATTTGTGCCTGATGCCTTTGGCTGGGTATCTGCGTATGTGTATGAGAATAGAAGGTAATTCTACAAGTTACTAATAGTTTCGATATAAAATATCACTATTTCAGCCACGCTGATTACTTGTAAAATGACGAAACGCGAATCCGTATTTAACCAGCTGCATTCGTGTTTATAAGTGCCTTTCCTGTCATGGTTTCAGACACCCATCGATGCACGAATGATGAATCGATCATTACACGTATCACTTATTTATTCCATTTTAGGGCCGTATTAACGCCTTTAATTACTGCATCAAGTTTGGGCGGAGTAATGTCGATAGCACCATTGTTCTGACGCAATCTTTTACAATGTTTCTATTCACTTCCAATGTCACTCCTGTAGCCATTGAGCTTGCGTCAACGCAGACCATAATCTTGTTGTAATTAATACACCAGTCTCGCAAAACCGGTCCTGATTCCCAGACTATTGTAGTTATTTTCGGCAAGCCTTTGACAAAGGGAATATCCGGTCTCATCGTTCTATTCCTTGTTTAGCGAACTTGCTTTGCACTTGACGAATGCAGTAGGAACCTTAAACCATCTGCACACGGGGAAATAGCAAACCAATTTCTAACAGGAGGAAAATATATGTCGACTTGTCCAAAAAAGACGAAATTCTTGTATCTTACCACCCCGTTTCCATTTTATAGAATCACTCTCTCCCCAGACCTGAAGACCCAGGATTTCAGCTCCGCCTCTCAGTTTGTTCGGATCTTTACAGACCAATCTGTCATCTAGAAAGTGCTGAAACATACGGACCGTAGAAACAAAACGTTCGTTAATGAAGATGTCGTCAACATGTACCACTCTCGATTTTCTTATCTTTAGACGTTAGTGCAGCAATAACAGATTTCATAATTAGCGACGCCACATTTAGGCCGAACCCCAGTAGAGTAAGGCAAAACAGCTTGCCTTTGATAATCACTGTTTGGAAAGGTTAAAATACTTTGTCAATGTGAATTTGTAAGTATGACTTCTTTAAATATTAAACATAACACATCGAGCCTTTGTTGACACCACCCTCTGAGTCTTTGCGCGCAAACCTTTGCGTTAACAGTAAACGCGTTCACATAGCCGTTTAATTCTGTCTACGAACACTTTTACAGCAGGTATGTTGCGAGATTTTACTGCGTCATATCATCCTTTTGGGCGTTGCTCTAACACTCTGATTAAATGAGCCTAAGTCTATTGCATCGAACACACAGTTTTCCGCTGTTAACCCACCGCAATCAACTATCTGGATCCTTCGAAGGTCCGTGTGTACAATTTCTGGGCATATGGTTAGGCCTTGTAACATATGATTGTTTTGTGGTATGGTGTTGCGGGGGAAAGTTATGTGTCCAAACGCGGCCGTCTAACAGACGTGGCGGCTTATACATGATGTCCTTCGTCATCAGTCATGCTAGCTCTCGCCCGAGTTAAAACTTGTTCCATACTCATTGTGTACATCCTGGACGAGGCTCTCAGTAACTGCTTGACATATTGTGACAACCCTGACATAAATTCACACAGCATCCATTGATAGGGATAAGGTTCTCTTACCAACCGAGTCAAGCTATGGATTTCAATCAGAAATTAGCCTACTGGTTTCTCTAGGCAAATACGTCTCGTCACATATTAGCCGAATGCGTTTAACCTATCCGCTACATACGCAGTCATAAGGGTCTGTTTATTTGTTCCTCGCCTGTCCTCATTTCCCGACTCAGTTCTCTTTATACGGCAAGAGCAATGCTTCGTAGCCGTAATCGTAGAACATGCTCGATGTTGCCTAGTGCGCAGATTTCACAAATACACTCCAGATTTTCTATTCATTTAACGACGTGTTTGTGAGTTGTAGTTTCGGAATTAGCTGGATGTCAAAAACCTAGATATCCATACCAAGTATATACGACAGAATAGGTTTCCACTAGAGATTCGGAAGTCTATCACCCGGGCTCATACCACCCATAAAAAAGCTAATAAAACGAACAATTCTCTTCCATCTTCAATAATCTGGCTTCCATAATCTGGCGCACAAAAACATCTGAGTCTGACTTTCACTTTTACGGTCGCCCCTTTTTTTCTTTCTTCTTATCAGCAGATTTTCGAACTCACTTATTTCTGTTTAACTAATGAAAATAAAGAATTCGTTGGATCGCTATTATTGTTATTAAGGTGAATTTGCTTATTGCAGTCAAGTAACAAAGCGACTGGTTAGTCGCGTTGTTACCCCTAGGTCGTGAGTTCAATCCTTACTAGAAACTTATTGATTCAAAATGTTTTTACTTTGCTAACAACAAACCAAGCAAATGCGGATCTTTACATGACGGGGACGAAGCAAGTCAGGGTCACTTCCACCGCTCGATTCTAGCTCAGAACCATTATTTCGGCCAAATTACCCCAGACTTGTAGATATTTACGTCAACTATAATAAAGCAACAATAACGTTTGTAAAATCTAACATAGAAACAGTATAGTCATTACAATTCAATCAGGGATCGTTCTAAATCACGTTTGTGTGACATGAAAAAAAAACCCACAGAAGTAAAATAATAGTTTCGCATTGGTAAACTTTGCGACAGCAGCGGGAAAACTGTCAGCATACTGTAAACTATGTTCAACGAAAGATCACTTCATGAGTATTGATTTACTCTTCTCCAGGAGTTAGGCACAAGGCCAGTTTTTATCTTACTTCCACAAGTAAGATATGACCCAAGGTCGGGTCGGGAAAGTGGGGTTTACAAATTGCCTGGGCAGCCCCGTCGGCATTCCCCGGTAGGGGCACCTCAGACAGTAAGCAATAAGCTTACTCCTCTCCAAAGAGGGGAGGCAAAGCCTGGAAGGGTGGACCTCCTAGAACTACACAGGACAGACCCATAGACCGGCGTAAATCAAGTCCCGAAGGCCAAGACAATACCAGTCTATAGGGTGCAGTATCCATCGAAACAGACACTACACTTTGATCTTAGCCAAAAGGATCACTTCATGAGTAGCTGCAAAAAATATCCTTCTGTCCGGCAAATTAAAAATAGATGCAGAAAACTTAATGTTTGTGTAATGTGTATAGGCTAAGGACATAAAAGCAGTGAGGACCACATATGTTTCTATGGGCTTATAGGAGTGAATTTAATCCAGTATGTCAAGACAATAATTACGACCATGTAATAACTTATTATTCGTCTAATCTCGATATCCGTGTAGATTATGTACATAAAAACAAGGAAATTAATAAATTCAGCAGGTATTTAAATTTCATAAAAATGTACATATTACGTAAATATTTCCCGTTGCTCGGACAAGATCAATACTGTTTCTTCAAACTATAAAGTGGAATGTAATGTGCTTTATAAAAGAGTGAACGATTTAAATACATTACAATTAAAAAATGATAACAAATATATCTTCTACTAACAATAAAAACTGGAATTATTTTAGGAAACGAAGTATCTATTGATAAATTCTCTGAATACATATGGATTTTTCAGAGTCTAATAATTAAAACAGATGAATAGACAACAGCAATAATATAACCAGTAATTACTTGTTCGCTAAAAACGCGAAGTGGATGTTCACTGAACAAGCCGCATATCAAGGAGTAAAACTCATGACAGATTTGCTAAAGCTCATATTGTTAAATAGTTGAGGATACGTTTGCTAGTATTCATCTGGTGATATTTTTTTGCGAGTAAACGTTGACACGTACACATTAAACCGGAGTGACAAGATCAGCAAGTATGCACTGAAATGAAAACTCAACCTGCGTAGTGAGCAGTGGGCGTGACAGTGAGAAGTGGGCGTGACAGTGAGAAAGAGTGAGAGAGAGAGAGACAGTGAGAGACAGACAGAGAATCGAGGAGTAGGCTAGTTCTTTGGAATTCTCAGAATTAAGATCCATAATAAATTAAGCGGTTTAGACTTGCAGATGTTTCTAGATCGAAGGTCCGCCGCAGCTAGAAAAAGAAGGCAGTGATCGTCTAAACTTATCAGCAACAAGGCACTATACGAGCTGTGCAACGTAAAACCCCTCTCCACAAAGGTCGCTGAACAAAGAAGGTCTATGTTAGGCCATGTCCTACGAATGGACCCTGACACTTCCGCACAGAGGGCACTAGACTTTGCCGTTACTGGCTCGCAATCCTACCAACCGCGACAAGGACGGCACTGCACAAATCTGCTGGGCACACTACGTGCTAACCTCAAGCAGGCAGGACTAGGCCACTACGTACAGCGAGACATCTTCATTGCCTACGACAACTTGCCCAAGACAAGGCCAGATGGTGTGGGACTAGCATGGAAGACTGATTGCAGCTGCGGGATGTCATTTGACTACCGTAGCCGTAGAACACAGTTTTAATAATAATAATTAATCGTCTAAATAAAGGGTGCTTTCATTAAATTCGAGAATGTCCCCCTTTTTTAATTGCTGTGAAGCCTTGATTACAGGCGAGAACAGACTCTTCTATTGAAATGATCTATACTTAAATGCCACAGTCACTGGACGTGTTGAGAACACAAAAACAGATGTAATGATGCTGTTATGATATGTGATTTGCATTCGATAAAATTGTATGTTTATGATCTATTCATGAATTTTATTAGATTGCGAATTACGACACATTTTACCTCGCTTTGCAGGGAAGGTATTAATTAGTTTTATTTCGCGCTCAACAAAAAAAGAAGAGAAAAACAAAAAGAAATAGAGTTACTTACACAACGAAATACGTCTTAATTAAAAAAAATAAAATAAAAGTCATGCAGAAGCGAGTAAGGAAGAAAAAATTGAACGAACAAACGACGCGGAGAGAGCGAGGCTAAGAGAGAGTAAGAAATAGAAAAACATAGATAATTACCGGAAAATAAAATCAGTAATGAAACCATTTAATTTTTGAAAAAAGAAAGATATAAGAAAACAACAACAGTAAGCCACATACACACTAAGAAAAAAAGTACACGTGCGTGGTGAAACAAAAACACACGCACACATACATAATGAATATATTATTATTAGACACATGGGTGACGGTTGTTGTTATCTTCTGTTTTGATTTTGCGTTTTGTTTCGCTGTTTATTTGGTTTCACACGTAAATTTTACTTTCGGAAGACTCATGTATTTAAAGATAAAGAGAGACAGAGAAAAATATAATTTTACATGGTGAAAAATTGAAAATAAGGCGAGAGATTAACAAACAGGCCGAATACATATTTATTGTGTTGTATTCGCTCGTGGACAGTTTGTGTATTTTTAATTTATTTTGTTAATGCCTGTAACATGTATTTGAAGCGATTGTATATATATATATATATATATATATATATATATATATATATATATATATATATATAATATTAAGGGGAAACTAGTTAGCGTATGTTGATTATTGCATAGATAATATTATATATTGAAAGAACTGTTAATCTATTTACGGTTTAAAAATATTGTAAAGAAAAAGTCAACTAACCTGTTTGATGTAAGAAAAACACATATTTACATTATCTAATATATAAAGTTAAGAAAATGTACTCTGTACATTTTGGAACAATACGAATGTAAACATGTGCATCACAGGCTACAAAACTCACCCACTATATTACGCTTATTCACTCAAGCGTGTTTTAGTAAATGTGTTATAATTTCTCTCCAGCTAATACTAAATATTACTTTTCGTCAACCTATATTCGACTCTCGTCAAAACATAGCCCATATAGACTAACGCTTTTCCCCCACACACTTCAGTACTGACACTCCTATCAACACTGGGGACTATTAAACAACGTCTACGTTTTTTTTAAATGTGCCTGTTAATATTTACAATTTGTCTGCTATTAATTTACTAGATAATACAAAACATTAGGCATCCATTTAATGAACGCTCTTGCTAATTCCGCTGATTTTTGAGAACATCGAATTACGTTATTTCCACTTATTACGTATTCATTAATACTTATTCCGGTTTTTAGAGAATGCAATTGACGAACATAGTTCCTTGCAGTTTCAACATGGCGGTTATAATTTTTTCAGCGACGTAACTTCTGAATTATGTCAAGGTACGCTAAGCTAATTAACAGAATATGCATAACGTTGACATTTGCGTAATCCTACATCTTTCGCACGCATAACATGCAGACACTGGAAAATTGATATCTTCGCATAGAAATTACCTCACACGTTTGCCTAGTTGACCCTACATTTAGTCGCGTATTTTGGCGGATCCTAACATAAACGCATTCCGGCTCACGGGCTGCGTTTAACTAGCACATTGTTTAATAGCTGTTTTACTAGTTTTCGTTGCTAAGTAGTGTCGAACGTTGATCCAAGACAAGAGGTTTAGCGTTCGATCCCAGTCGACTCACGCAACTTTTATGTGTGTTTTTGTTACATTCTTAAATGTTTGCCAACACGGGACGAGAGAGGGAGGGCTATGGTCGTTTTTTTAATTATAACGTTATAATGTAGTAATTTGACAGTAAATCAATCTGATATGTAGTACATTTCTTAATAAATCAATGTAATCCGTTGTACTTTAACTATTGCGAATATTATGATTTCCATTCGAACACACATGGTTTAATATTTCTCTGCAGGCAACCGTAATTATATTTGGGTGTTTCAGTAGTGCTCATTTTTCTTGTTTGTTTCCTTACAGAAAATAGGAAATTTCTGAACAAAGATAAAAGGGCTCTGTAGCCTTTTTGAATTTTAAAAGTGTCCATTAGCATAGATATAACAGGTGTTTAATAAAATAAATACATATTCTGGTGAAATACCGGTACCATGGAGTGGGCAGGGTATTCCTACAGCCGCGTCTGGTTCATTCCTTTATTCCTTCTTTCTTTCTTTCCTTAATTCCTTTTTTTCCTTCTCTTCTCCTTTCGCAATTCGAAACCGAAACCTTGTGCTATGTGGCGTATTTGCTTTCTGTCGCATGTTTACAAATTTCATTACATTTTCTTATATTCTTTCTGTCTAACGCTGTGCGACAGATCACGTTCGTACGCTATAATGGTACTTGTGATTTTAATCAATTAATACCGGTTAGCAAAGGGAAAGACAAAGCGCAGTTATTGTACATTTTTGATTCGGTTTATGCGAAAGAAAATTAACTTACGAAAACCGGAGGAACTGGCCAAGACGCCAGATTTTGAAATGTTTTATTTGTTTGTTTTTGTTGTTATTTCATTCTGGAAAATGGTGATCTGCATGTTTGATTTTCGGACAGGACTGCTTAATTAAAAACAATCTGATATTCTGTTATTCCGCGAATGCTGAAAGAATGCTGAGTAGAATATAATGTACTTTGAGGGAGGGAGTATACAGTAAATGAAGATACTTACTTTAACCGATGTATCAGTATAAGTCGGATTTAAACAAAATATATACACCTAAATATATAATGGTAATATGCAATAGCAGCATTTCTGTTTTTTTTTTACTGAATGGTGAAAAGGAAGACGCCAGTTGTTATTATGTTTGATAAATATAATCATCATTAAATGATTAGGTGTTGTTATGGTGCTTTACCCTAACAACTGTATAAGCCTTTCCGCTCACTGTAAATAATGAGAGAACATGCATATCAGTGTTGTAAGAACCTCAGTAGTCAAGATAGACGTTAAACCCATCTTGCAATCCGTTGAATTATACTTTCTTAGTATACTTTGTTTACTAAACTCCGAGTTCATCTTTTCTATCCGGACTCTTTACGGGGCTACAACAGTTTTGTAATCAGTGAAATAAAGCATCGTAAAAATAATATATTACACTGAAGAGAGCGATCCGTTTTAACTTAAGGAAGTGAAAAGGGACGAATATTTAAATCACCTGAAGAAAAAAATGAAAGAATCACCGGCAAATTTTGATGATGTCTCCAATGAAGAAGATGGCCTGGACATGAGAGGTTTTGTAGTTATATGTGCAAGTAAGAATTACTCCTACTTCTTATGATATGATTTTTGTAAGTTTGGTACGATTTAATTTAGGCAATTTTGTAATCGAATGAAACGGACGGATAATTTCCGGAAAAACGCAGAGAGCCTGGACATGTTGAAATTCTATGTAACCCTTGTGTGTTTTTTTGTTTTATAATGTTTGCTTATACATGGGAACATCGTCTTTACTTTGTATATACATATATATATATATATATATATATATATATATATATATATATATATAATCTAGGAAATTTTTCAACCATTAAGCATATATATAAAAAAAAAATATTCCCAAGTCGTTCGGTGGGAAATCACTTTTTGTAAGTCAATTTACTGTTTGCAGTCATTATATTAGTTTGCTTCCAACAATTTATGCTAGTCGTAACATTATATATATATATATATATATATATATATATATATATATATATATATATATGTGTGTTATAATGGGATAATTCCAGGAGGAAATCTGGGTATGAGAGCTCAATGTAGTAAACAGAGCAAGAATAACATGAAATATAATAACACGAAATCACATAATTGTCGATGCAATAATTTATTTCAACCGTGCGGTTTTTTCAAGCATCACTCAGACAATTACATTTTTGAGACTGATAGAAAATTGAATTTCCCTACGACAATTCAAACACAACCAGAGAGAGTGGTGGTAGCAACCAATTTGATACATCTTTTATAGAGAGGGGGAAATTTAAAACTTATATTTAACTATGCCGGTCGAAGGGGAGGGATCTTTAAGTTAATAAACTAAAAACTGCCGTGTCAAAATTATGACACATACGACTTGACGATATCATACATATAGACAACTTTACTCACGCGCATACACAAAACTAAATACGCACACATCCTATGCGCACGCACATACATAATCTTACTCGCACATTACCATGACTAAGCATAATCACATACACAACTTTTATTCATACATCTCTAGCCGAGACGAAATGCGTCCGGCGAAACTCGTGTTCTCAAACTCGGTAGGAGAAAAGAAAGAAAGAAACAAGAGAAGAAATAGACAAACCGCGTGTCATAGATTCCCAGTCCGTCTGGATTCCAAGAAAGAGAATCTAATTGAAATAAAATTATACGCACATACATATATGTATACATACAAATCCATACGCACACACACATACATATATACACACACACACCTACATATATGCATATATATATATACATATACATATATATATATATACATATATATATATATATATATACATATATACATACATATATACATATATATATATATCCCTGAATCTATTTGAAATATTGACCAAATGACAACGCATGTAGTTACTCACACATGTAAACATATATATATGTAAATATATATATATATATATATATATATATATATATATATATATATATTAATATTTATGAAATATTGTACTTTCCCAGTTCTATCCTCGTTTCTATAGGCATATTGCAACTGAGACTAAACTATCAACTGTGGTCAGGGAGTAGAATTGCCGAAGGCAGTCTAAGTGGAGAGCTGTGCAGCAAAGTGTTTGTTAACATTACATTTACATCCATGCAGTTTGTTACGTTAGGGAAAACATGAAGCAGTGAATGTATTCTAAAGGCGAGAGGTTCGAGATACGAAGTGTCGAATAATCCAAATAGTCCAAATTATCATTCTTTGTTTAAACAATTCTGAAACAAAATGTATGGAAGTTTACATATTCTTCTGAAAGTATTTAAAAGACAAGCGGCCCTATGAACTAAGCTATTAGAAAAAATATACCGCCATCTGTGGATTTCAACGTAAATATGTAGACTTTCTTTATAGTCGCGTTGGTCGGGGGTATTTACATCGAGGGAGAACAAGTGCAGCAAGTTCGTATGAGCATGTTCCGTGGAAGTACATGTAAACAAGCACAGGGATGAAATATTGTAGTGATATGACATGGCAGCAACTTGGTAGACAGTGCAGGACCTGTCATGCAAGAAACTCTTCTTGTACTCTGTCCAAGAGAGAGAGAGAGAGAGAGAGACCAGTGTTTGCGGCACTAGCTGAGATGTGACAACACTACTCAATGCAGGGGAACATAATGGCTTTATAGAGATTGAGGATACTACCAGTTGTCAGAGGTTGTCTAGCCCGATAAAGGGAGCCATCTTCGTTAGGGAAGACTTAGCATTATCTTGTATGTATTTATCCCATTTAATGATGCCTGAAAATTTTAGAGCAGGGACTTTGAACGTTGACTTCTCGAAATGTTGTTATCAGTCAGGACAGTCGGTGATTAAAAAAAGTTCCTCATAATTGTTAAGGTAAAAAGGCTCTAACACTGAATGTAACCATCCATTTCGTTGTTATATTAAAATACAGTCAGATCATTGTCTACGTGTTCAGCGAGAGCCTTGAATAATACATGTGATTTACGGACATGTCGAAAAATAATGTTGGTGACATCAGCAAATTTCATATATCGCTGACGTGATTGCATGACGGAGGTCGTTTATTTAGATAAGAAATAATGACGATCCAAGTATCGACCCTTTGGTCACACTCTCATTAATGGAATGTTGATATCATTTATGGCCATTGAATAATCAATGATTCTCTCTGTTAATCTAAAAGTATCTAATTATATTTAATACTTGCCAAGTAATACCGTACGAAAAACATCCTGAGCAGATCATCATGGTAGCCCTTTTCAAAGGATTTAGATATATCAAGCGCGACCACTCAAGCTTTAGCTGCTTTATCCATTCTACTATATATGTGTTCAGATATGACCATCATTATATCCGCTTGATGGTTTCAATCTATACTGTTTGTCCGACGATCGTTTAGCATGTTGGAGTTGGTAGATTATCGCTAGATTGATTAATAAATCAAACATAGAATATCATCTAATACACCTAAATACTCGTTTGCCTTCCTAAATGTTTAGACAGACAGACTATCTAGCAGACAAACAGCAAGGCATACATTTAGTATATAGATTTGCGTTTGCACTTATGTTAGTTAAGGAGAATGTTTAACTTTTATACCAGACATCACCTCATATTAAGTATATTGCGTTTTTTGTTATAACAACATATTTTACCTCAGTCACTTCAGCAATGATCGTGGTAAATTAGTTTTTGCAAACATATGAACATAATATATATGAAATATCATCCTTTTAAAGTGCAGAGTGTTTAGTTGAATGCACTTCAAATACATTAATAAAAGGACATTGACGAGACTAACTTCAAAAGAAAAAAAAGAAAAGAGAAGAAAAAATCAATAAATATAGATTCAATGTGCACCAAACCTCTACGTATAAAGTACTTGCGTTTAAGCGACTATTAGAAAGACGACTCGGCGTTGACAGTGATTGAATGAACAAGCCTATGCCTACCAGTCCAGGCTTATACCACTATATTACATTTCTAACTTTATTTTATTTTTTTTTAAGTATCCAATTTTCGGGTTGAAATGTAATGTTGTCCTCAGCATTGCTTTGGTTACATGTATTGAATTAAGATTTGTAAAATGTAGTGTGTATAACACACACAAGGCATATCCGGCGTATGTCAGGAATGAATAACAACAACTTAATACAGCTTTTCACGCACTGAACCCGGTATTAGCATTGCTAATAGTATATTTTTATTACTATAATTGTCAAGTACTTTTCTTCATTATAAAGTCGTGGTGGTGTCAGGGGTTCTCCTGATTATTTTACGTCATCTCACTCTATCCTACATCACACTTCATAGGTGCATTGTGAGTCTTCTGTTTGTTGTTTAATGTAGGCTCTGTGCTATCTACCCACTGAGCTAAACCCTGTGTTTGCATACAAAGAAGAACCTCTCTGATGATTCCATCTTTAGCCCTCCAGCAATGTACAGCAACTCTGGTGTGTCTATCTCTGATCAGGGCTGACATCTGAGGGAGGCGTTAATATAGTTGCTCTCACGTTGGGTGCTGTCTCCAGGAGATTTTAAGAGCAGCTCTTGGCATTCTGGTGTATACCCAATCACATTTCCTCTTCAATCTTTTTGTGAATGTCCAAATTCTACTTCCCTGTATATTCGATGCAACAAAGGCTTCAAATATGTAACGCTTAATCTTAGTAAGAAGGCTTGATTTCCAGATAGCTTTCATCTTGTCTACTCCTGCCCAGGTTTTGCTGATTCGTACTTTCAGTTCACACTCTGTTGAAATGGTATTGGCAACTTTACTACTAAGATACGAAAGCTCGTCGACATTTTTTTAGACAAGTTCTACTTAGGAAAACATATTTTTATTTTAGTCAAGGCGAATGTGCGCAGTTTTGGTTCTGTTGACAAAAAATCTAATGCTATTTTCCGTTTCTTTCAAGACAGTTTAGTCGAGCTTCTGCGTGTATAGTTGTGTCAGCAAAAATTGCAATTCCATCCGCTTGGCCTGCGTCTATGATTTTTTCTGCTGGATACTTGTTTCTCCTTGGTATCAATATGTTAGCCATCTTCTTTTAACGTGTCAACTGACATACAGAGGATGTAGTCAAGGCAACTTATAAATAGATAGGGAACTATAGTATAACTCTGAAAAATAGAATTAGCAATCAATGTAATAGTAGAAATAAAATAAAGTAGTGTTTTCCCAATTGCGTAGAATTGTTTATAACTTTCTACTTTTAGTACCTAATGTTTAAATAGTTTTTAAATGCAAGTATTTTACTCTCGAATGTCATTCTTTGATACAATATATTAAGTAAATGCTGCTTGATTTACCTTACTAAACGTACTATCTATACCAATACTTTTGCATATATGCATCTTGGTCATCTACTTGTCCAAAGTTAACATTTTAACAATATTATCTTTTTCTATTATATTTTTTAAATATTTAATGACTGGTTTTACAGCTATTGCTATTAAGCTGATTGATAACGTTAAAACCTATCAGCCTGTTTGGTAAATTAATACATAGTTTTTGTAGCATATTTTTTCGCACATGAGATTTCGTATTTGTAATTGGTCAAAAAAGTTTATTCGTCTATTTATTCACTCTAAAAAAATTACATGACTACAATAAAAATTGACAAGCCATTACAAAAAAGAATTTGAAAATATCGCTTTCGCAGCTTTAAAAAAAATTCATTTGATTCAAATAATAAAATAATATATCTATATATTGGTTGTGGGCATTAAGGGGTCCGGAAATAAGACACGGTTTCAGGATTAAGTGAAATATATTAAAGACTGTTTTAATACAGCATATAAACAGAGTGGTTGACTGCCTAGGTGTGTTCCAACATTGAAAGGCATGTGCCCCAGGTATTTATAGTGAATCGTATAGGTCTACCTATCCGTAAAGTAGGAGCATAACACCTCCTCCAAGACATAACCTACACAAGAGTCTTTGTATAGTTTTATTTTTTGAATGATAACGATAAGATCTCAGAGACTTTCGTTTCCATTTAAGATTTTAGCTGATTTGAGGCTGCTTGACGTATCTGTATGTCGAAAGTGTCGTATATGGTATCCATAACTTCTTCTTCCCCGTAAGATATTTTGGCGTCATCCCACAGGCTTGTGTTACTATGATTTAGGTGGCTCTTATGAGATGATTGCGGGCCTTAGATGATGTAAACCATATTTCCAATACGTATTCTATCGTACACAGTTCACAGAAAGATGTGTTATTTCTAAACATCCTAAAATAGTTTTCCTATTAGATGTAACGGTTTCTTGGTACAATAGAGTGTATTCCTTGTTTGGTTTATTTTGGCAGCACCTTGTCGAAAATTGATCTTATTTACGCCTTAACATTATTTCTGCAGGAGATTGTGTGTTTACATTTAGCGTGATCATGCATTTCTTAAAACACTTTGTGAATCTGTTCTCGGTGTTGTTCCATATTTTTTTACTATTTATTAACATATTGTCAAGGTATTCAATCGTGGAATTCAGTTCGCTCAGTATAGTGTCCATAACTAGCTACAAATCTGGTGGCGCGACCTTGACCTCTAAAGAAAGCCTTTCAAACTTTCGAAACTTGTATAATCTGCGATGCGTGTTTATACACAGTAATGTAAATACTTCTTCTTACAGTTGAAGGTAATCATCTCAAACATCGATGTTTGAGAAGAATTCCCCTCCATTCTGTTTTGTAAGTTGATAATGTAAGTCATTGAGTGCTGCATTAAGTTCTGTCAACAAATTAGCATGCAGCTTATTGTTTAGATTTTATTTTACATAGCCAGTAGGTGCTGATCATTGACTCTACTCTACTTTGTGTGTAATCTTTTTCTCATTCGTCGTATATTTTTTTCAAACGAAGAAAAGGGGCAATTCCTTTATTTTAAAAACAGATTAAATTTCACTTTCAGTAAAAAATCTGCTGACATCGTTTTAGATCTACCTATACCGCCGTAAAAAAGCTTCAGAAAATAATTTTCAATTCTCTCTTTAGTTGTTTCTAGATTCTTGCAAACAGCGTATATTGATAAATCACATAGATTAAACTGTTGCCTCCAGTCTGTTCCAAAATAAATTGTTTGTTTTTTTAATACGAAAATGGTTAATGTTTTTTTGTAGTTCCGTTCAAAGTAACTTCACCTTCAAATTTTATTTTCTCACCTGTCACCGCACTGGCTATTTAGTTAGTTCTATACATGCTTGGTTAATCCAACCTTTTCCATGTATGCATACTCATTATTGACACGTTTGAACAAATGTCTAGCTGTAACATGGCATTTATGGGTGAATAACGGATACAAAGGTCAGGCGGTAACTTTTATAATTATACAAGAGCACGAATTATGAGAACGGAGAAAAGCACTTGTTTTTCATTAAGAGCTTTGTAAACGATTTCTTTCTATGATACAGTGCTTTCTTCCTACAGAGTAACGGTTTCCGCACAGTTATGCTAACCACGTCTAACAAATTAAGACGGTGTTTGGAGTGAGCCTTATGTACTATGCGGAAGCAACTATCAGACTAAGCATAACCAATTACGTTATTGTAGTATAAATGTTGGACTATAGACGACTGGTGAATTTGAGATCATCCAGATTTAGTCTGTAAACACCCGGATGTTCCCATTAGATCCCGGATGCGTCCGTTGATAGATTTATTTTCCGCAACCATGACTTACGAAAACACGCAGAAACATGTTGTGCCACTCTGACATCCACTCGCTGCAGAGTATGGCCCATATAGTCAGTCTTAGACTAACATTTAAATTCATAAATCATTAAACCTTTTTTGTAAAGCAGAAAAGAAAGGTCAATAACGTCTTGTTCGACAAGGTGTGTATTGCATTAAATTTTGTCAGAAAAACCTTGCCTAATAAAACCAACTTAGGGAAGCTTCAAATACATCGGCCATTTTGGTGGACAAAAATATGTGCTAGTATTAAACTTTGCCAGATTTTGGTGATTGCACTTCTAAATAATGCTCTCAGGAAAACCATTCTTTAGTAAGGATATCAGACATGTTTTTAAATTTAAACCGCAAGTTTACTGTTAGTGCAAATCATGAGAGGACGGTGGAGCAGGGTCTTTATTAAACTGATTTTCATGACATAACTCAAAACGTCGGTAAACTGTATATAGTAGTGTTACAATTGTGCACTGTTCTTTCAACTAGAACACCCCAGAACAGTAATGAGTTATTTTCTCTTCCTCGATAGTTAACTTCACGGATAGTTAAAACGTATATAACTTCAAGAGAAAGTCACTTGCGTCGCGCCGGTATTTAAACATGAAAAACGTATCATACACATAACGTCAGTACTAAAAGGGTCTTGCGATCCGATTGAAAATCGAGGATTCCTGGAAGACAAAGAAAATATTTGCAAATATAGCACCTAAAGGACCGCTCATCGCTACTCCATCGATCTGTTTATGCATTTCATTATTTAAATTTAAACTGATAGACTAGGTTACCAAGCACATCACTCCAGAAAAATGTGATCTACAAAAGCACGAGTAGTAATGTGCTACGATATTTGGAAGGTGTCGTTGAAGGGTGCATTTTTCAATAAACTGGTGACGTCAAATAGACAGAGAAGGTTTGTGTTATAATTAGATTCCAGTTCGCGTATTAATTACGCGAAACGAAAAGAATCAGTGATATAATTGATTGAAATCTTTTCTATGCCTGGAGAACGTATTGCTGCCAGCCATTTAGCCAGTTCCTGCTGAGAAGAAGCAATCATAGACAGGATGGGCCCATCAATAATTCCTTCCATACACGCACATATGCCCATTCATGCGTATATATGCATATACACATACATACGTATATGAAACTACCTACACACATACATACGCATACTATAATATATACATACACACAACATATACATACATGTGCGAACAAATATACATATATACAATATACATATAAATACATACATCCTTATACACATATCTGTAAACATATACATACATACACATAAACACCCACACATGTACACATACATACACACATATATACGCAAACACACTAATATACACAAATATACAAGTATATAATCATGTGTTCATACATAGATCAATCATTAGGAAGGAAAAAAATGTAGTCATATCCAATTCAGTATCTCCACCGCTACTGATCTAAATGTCTCTCGGATTGCGAGTTGTTGGTTTTTTAAAATTTACATTTATGTCTGCATTTTGCCATTAGTTCATCTCTTTTATTCAAAAGATTACCGTGTTCGTATTTCAGGTTTCTTATCTTTTCTTCCAAACACAAATTGCATTTTGCCTAAATCCATTAGGAACATCAGAATAACATAGAATGGACCAAGAAAATACTGGTGACCGGTTTTCCTTTTTAAGTAGCCACCATTGGTTTTGTTCTTACGTTCTGGGTGTATGAATGAGTGTGTGTGGTCATAGAAACGCTGTTTCCAGTTTCCCGCGGAAATGCCGATGTAAACTTTCTTGTCCCTGTTCTCATCTTCCGGACATATCATGGCCTTATAAACCACACACTCTTCTTTACAGTTACCGTCCAGTTATATTTATTTACTATAGCCTTATTGTTATTAGTATTATTTAATATTTTACGATTATGGGTGCTAATTCTCCTATCCATGTTCTTGGTGCAAGAGTAACTAATTTTAATAGTTTTTTTTCTGTTAAATATCTTACTTAGTGGAGTGTTAATGTTAACATGCTTGTCTACTAGGTTCAAGAACACTTTAGCGATGTTGATGTTTGAGAGTTGGCAGTAAGGTGGATTGAACCATATTATTTTACGGCCTCTATTACTAGATTATTTTTTTTATTTTTCTTCCCGGTATATTCGAGTTTTTCCGTGTAACCACTGCTATCTAGCGCTCTATTATATAAGTGTTTGTTTGCTTCAAAGAGTTTCTTGTTTCCCGATAGATTATTAATTCTAGTGTTAATCGTTTTAGGTATTTGTTTAATTACGAACTTCGAGTTGTTGGATCTAATATTAATATAATATGATGTGTGGTTGTCTTCATTAAAGTGTTTGTATATCCCCTCTTTCAAATTCAGGGTAATATCTAGATAATTTACTTCTATACAATTTAGGGTTATATCTATTATAAGTCTAAGGTATTTGAAAGCTTTTATTAGTTTTGTGTGTACTTTAGTTAGCAGGGGGCGTTACTATTAGGGATAACAATTAGTCCATCACCCCTGTATAACCCCACGGAGTTAGGCTCTACAATTATACTAATTGTGTAAATTATAAAAATATCCACCAGATCGGCAATCTGAGCTGAGCCAAATGCTCTCATCGGGACATCAAAGCTGTTATTGTTCAGTTTAATCCATGTTTCCTGATTATTTATAAGTATGGACCTCCGTCAAGCCATAATCAATCTTAACCGTTCATCGGATACATCCACGAAGTTCCTAGTATAGTGTATAATGGTGGTAACTAACTCCTTGGAAATAGAGGGGTAAAATCCATAATGTCGAATTGGATAAATGAGGCATTCCTTTTGTTTTCAATTATATTAAACTATTTAATGGTATCCGATGAATCTTTCCAAAGATTAAATTGTGTAGCTTGCAGAGTCACATTTTTAATGTTCCTGAGAATCTTCCTCGATATATGGCCAAGTTCAAATTTGGTGGAGTTGATTAGTCTAGCTTGCTTTGTAATATGGAAATTCTTTTTATGGTCCTTGATGAGGATATATGCATTCTTGTTATCTATTTTCCTCACTTTATACTCAATGTTTAGTTTGGATGTGAATTCCTTAGTTTCTTCATTTATTTTATCCTATGGGGCATGAGTATCCTTTCTGTACTTATTCGCGATTTTATCGAGAATAGTCCTCTTATATTCTGATGGGCACATAATAATTAATATTTACTTAAAAAATATCATATATATATA
>OY744521.1:17551800-17679300 GCA_963556195.1 Sepiola atlantica | reverse complement strand
GGGGTAATTTAATAGCTTTTAACCAATTGCTATTTTGTAGCGATAGGGCCAATCGCTGTTTTATTTACTCCTCTCCAGGAGTAAGGCACAAGGCCAATGTTGTTCTACTCCCACAAGTAAGATATATTATTAGAGGCGTACATGAGAACATCTAGGAATGGGATTTTATTATTTACGTTCAGTTTTATGATAGTAGTATGAGCAAGTTTTTAAAAGTGTTTAAGTTTGTATATTTGTTGATTATTATCAGTTACAATGAGAATATCGTCGACATAGCGTACGTAAATATAAGTAGTTTTTTAAATATAAAATATGATGCTTTCCAGGTGTGACATAAAAAATTAGCTAAAGAATATATATATATATATATATATACATATATATATATATATATATATATATATATATATATATACATATATATATATGTATACATATATATATATATGATACTAGAACAACTATAACTAAATTAATACCAGAACACCCCAATCCGGCCACATTCTACACCATCCCCAAACTCCATAAACTCCCCAAAATAGTTAACAACATACTAAAACACCTCCCACCCGACAATACCACAAATACCGAAATATCCATTAATGATCCCTCAAGATTATATCATATCGCTAAGGCTCTAAAATCAACACCACCCGGACGACCTATTGTTTCGGGCATCGGAACCCTGACTGAACACATCTCGGGACACATAGACAGTATCCTCAACCCCCTGTTGACAAACATCCCCAGCTACCTCAAGGACACCACACACTTCCTACAGATTCTAAACAGGATAAATAATTTACCCAGTAACTCAATTCTCGTCACAATGGACGTATCCGCTCTCTACACCAACATTCCACACGAAGAGGGAATATCCGCATGCAGGAGTTTCCTACACACCCAGCACCTACAAAATACCCACATCAACGACATATGCAACATCATACTATTCATTTTGACACACAACAACTTCACATTCAACAACCAGCACTTCCTACAAGTCAAAGGCACAGCCATGGGTACTAAAATGGCCCCCAGCTACGCCAACATCTTCATGCATATATTTGAACAGAAACACATACACAACTACCACCTCAAACCGCTACACTACCACAGATACATAGACGACATTTTCCTGATCTGGCAACATGGAGAAGAGTCACTAATGGACTTCTACAGACACCTTAATAACTGCCACAACAGCATAAAATTCACTACAGAGCATTCAACCACACACATCCCATTTCTAGACGTTCTCGTCAACATCACCAACAGACAGATCACCACATCACTCTACACTAAACCCACCGACGGACACGGTTACCTCAACTTTAAGAGCTGCCACCCGATCACCACAAAAAAATCAATTATTTATAGTCAATGCCTACGCATCAAAAGAATCTGCTCGGATTCCACTGAATATAACACACAGGTAGGCATCATAGCCAACCACTTCCTCCACAGACACTACCCCTTCAAAATAATTAAACAATCAATAAAGAAAGCATCAACAAAAATCAGACTAACTCTTCTAACAAACAACAAAAACAAAACTCTATCCTCACAAATACCAATGGTATTTGACTTCAACCCTAACACCAACAAACTACAAGACCCTCTCAAAAACATATTTAAACAATTACAACACGACCCCAACATCAGCACTATATACAACAAACCACCCATCTGCGCCAGACGACAGCTTCCAAACCTACACTCTTTGCTGACATCGACCAAAACACGCAACATTCCCGCACCACAGGGAAACAAAACATGTAACAAACCCAGATGCCAAATATGTCAATGCATCAACACCAACCACACATTCACACCTCCAGGCACCAACATCCAACTTAATCCCCCCCCTCTTATCTGCGACAGCCCCGACGTAGTTTACTTATTATACTGTACTAGATGCACGAAAGGTAACTATGTCGGGGAAACAAGCCTGGAGTTCCGCAAACGCTTCAATAACCATAAACAAACCATTAGAGACAAATCCACACGATTCCCAGTGGCCGAGCACTTCAATCTACCAAGCCATTCCACAGATGACATGAAATGCATCCTCATAGCCTCCAAATTCAGATCACAACAACACAGACGAAAATATGAAACCAAACTCATCCTCAAACTCAACACACACAACGCTGGACTTAATTTGGACCTGGGTCTACTCAACAAATACACATTCCACAAACAGGGTAACTAACCTATGCCATTTTCCTACGGGCGAAGTCTTGCGTGTGTCATGGTGGGATCTTAACTCTTAACTTTTAACAGTTTTTATTACATCTATTTATTTCGTTGTATGTATGTAGGTTTTATTATCTAATATTTATTATAGTCATTTATTTATTTATTTATTTATTTATTTATTTATATATTTAAATATTGATCATTTATCTACTGATTTATTAATTTATATTATTTATATTATTTAATTTATTATCTTCATTAGTATTATATTTATTTATTTGAATTTTCAGATATATTTGTTTTATATATATATATATATATATATATATATTTTTATTATTATTAGACGCTAATTTTAATAAATAGAAAGTTAAATAAACGTTTTTTTTAGAGAATTAAATTTTTTAAAATAAATGACCGCTGATACGAAGAAAGAAAGAAAGAAAGAAAGAAAAGAGCGAGTAATTAATTCAATTAACAGTTAAATTGAACGCAGTAACAGTAATTTCAAACAAATAAGTCGACTACAACGCTAAAACATGTGTATGCTGGCCAGCACAGGCACGTACGTGTGTGTGTGTGTTTGTATGAGTGTGTGTGTGTATGTGTGTGTATGTGTGTGTGTGTGTGTGTGTGTGTGTATCGAGCAGTAAGAGACAAAGAAAGAGAGAAAGAAAAAAGGCACGCAGCCCAGACGAAGAGAGAAAGAGCGAAAGGGAAAAACAACTATTTATTAAACGGTTAAATTAAGTAGTAGTAATTTTAAAACAATTAAGTCAACTACAACGCTAAGAGATGTGTATGATTGATCGCATGGTGTGTGTGTGTGTTTGTATGTGTGTGTGTGTGTGTGTGTGTGTGTGTGTGTGTGTGTGTGTGTGTGTGTGTGTATGTATCGAGCAGTAAGAGAGAAAGAAAAGGAGAAATAAAAAAGGTATTTGTGAATGGGTGTATGTATATATGTATGTATGCTTACGCGCATAGGCACGTGTCGGTGTATGTGTGTGTGTGTGTGTGTGTATCAATGTACATGTACACGTCCCATTACGTGTGTGTGGACGCGTATGTGCGTGTGCTCATTTATACACATATTTAATTTATGATTTTTCTACTCTTTCCCCCTCATTGCCTGGGAAAACCTCCCACCGTACACACGCAAACCCCAAACACCGATGAAGACTGAAGGATCAGTCGAAAATTTTGTTCTCCATACCATCAACAAGAAAAAACTATTTTTCTTTACAGAACAACTTATATTCCTACACGTCACAAAATAAATAAATGGAAAAATAAATAATAAAAAGTTATAACACAATATAAACTTTTTTTCATTTTATTTTTTTATATACATACTTATATATATATATATATATATATAGTGACAGTCTGTGAGGATACATTATATGAATTACTAGCTGCGTGAGTAAAGCTGGAGAATCCACGTAAGTTACAGTGCTGTGCATAAAAATCCTCCAACGCATGCACTTTGACATTCGAGTCAAATGAGAATACTGTATTTATGCTTTCAGAATTAGAGTTTAGCAGGGTAGATTCCTGGGTTGGAGAGGAGCGGTATAAAGAATATAAATAACTAACGCTGTGTTGTAAGGTCAATCTAAATGACATGTAGACATCGTCATCTAGCTTACATTCTCTAGTCAAAGGGAGGGTGTTCCGAACATACACTCCTAGCCCGTGCATATGCTTATCAGGGTTATTTTCGGCAGAGTGGGAAGTAATCAGTCACGGCAAATGATTGAAGGTTTTTTCACTGTGAGCTGAGATATTTGGGGCGTTTGTAAGGAGAAACGTTTTTACGTCGTTGATGTTAGTTCTAAGACCCCGGATATTTGTGAATGCGAATCTCAAAGGGCAGATGCGAAGATGTTTTTGGTGGGTGTATAGTTTAGATTTGATTGAGTTTTATTGAGTTTGATTGAGTTTGATAGAGGTTAGTTTACAACAAGCCGTCATTCAGCGCAAGGATTAATACTGGTTTGGTTTGGTTTGGTAGTTTTGTTTTACGGCATATCAACCCTTTTTGGGTTATTTAATGCCGAATCTGGTCATTATAGTAAAAGTTTTTATGCTTCAAGTTCTTTATATCTTCAAATGTTTAATCATCGTTTTTGGTTTGGTAGTTTTGTTTTACGGCATATCAACCCTTTTGGGGTTATTTAATGCCGAATCTGGTCATTATAGTAAAAGTTTTAATGCTTCAAGTTCTTTATATCTTCAAATGTTTAATCATCGTTTTTGGTTTGGTAGTTTTGTTTTACGGCATATCAACCCTTTTGGGGTTATTTAATGCCGAATCTGGTCATTATAGTAAAAGTTTTTATGCTTCAAGTTCTTTATATCTTCAAATGTTTAATCATCGTTTTTGGTTTGGTAGTTTTGTTTTACGGCATATCAACCCTTTTTGGGTTATTTAATGCCGAATCTGGTCATTATAGTAAAAGTTTTTATGCTTCAAGTTCTTTATATCTTCAAATGTTTAATCATCGTTTTTGGTTTGGTAGTTTTGTTTTACGGCATATCAACCCTTTTTGGGTTATTTAATGCCGGATCTGGTCATTATAGTAAAAGTTTTTATGCTTCAAGTTCTTTATATCTTCAAATGTTTAATCATCGTTTTTGGTTTGGTAGTTTTGTTTTACGGCATATCAACCCTTTTTGGGTTATTTAATGCCGAATCTGGTCATTATAGTAAAAGATTTATGCTTCAAGTTCTAAAAATAAAATAAAAAAGGGAAGGGAGAAAGGGAGAGGGGCTGTTGTTTTTGTTTTTGGTTTTGTAGAACATAATTAAGTTTTACAAAAAAAAAAAAGAAGAAAAACAAAAAACGTCAATGTAGGTGAATTTCGTCTCAGGGAGCCACAGGGCAGCTTGATCTGGTATCACCAGGATTAATACTGGGCTCCTGCTTATACACCTATCTTGGCTGCTAGTACAATAGCCGCTCTGTTTGCTATTTCGATGTAAATTTACTTTTTATTTCAAGACAATGTGTGTTCGAGCATGGATACACGCCCCGGTTACTGAATAGGATTTGAGTTTCGTATCGGTGTGACCGGCAGGGATTGCGTTCTCCCATACTGACGGTTGCAGGTTTTGTATAAAACATATGTGTATATACTTTTCAAAATTATATTGTTTATAAATGATTATTTATATAAATATATATATATATATATATGTATATATATGCATATATGTATATATGTATATATGTATATATATATATATATATATATAGTAAGTTATGAAAATATATTCATGACGATTAAGCTACACAGAGTCTTCCGCGTTTCATCTCCAGGGAGAATCGTCAGGCTGACGCCGGGGATGAAACGCGGGATTTTCTGTGTAGCTTAATTGCTATACATATACTTTCATAGCTTACTACCTAGCTCTACTTATGTATCGAGGACTTTTACATAAATACTGAAAATTTATACATCAAGTATTATATCTCCATATAAC
This sequence comes from Sepiola atlantica, assembly GCA_963556195.1. Lineage (NCBI taxonomy): Eukaryota > Metazoa > Mollusca > Cephalopoda > Sepiida > Sepiolidae > Sepiola > Sepiola atlantica. Next base: position 17,673,611 of record OY744521.1, on the reverse strand, counting down.
ATTTTATGAGGAAACATGATAGTTAAAGATAATGAATTGACTTTATTGAGTTAATCGACTTTTCTAGACAACTCCGAGATACGTGTCAGCTAGTATATATATATATATATATATATATATATATATATATATATATATATATATATATATGAGTATATGAAAGGATAAAAATAATCCGACGGTATGAAATTAAAAATGGAAAAGCGGAAGACCTTTTCGCTCAACGTTTAACCCAAATTTCACGTGGGCTTTGTCAAGAGCGGACGAAGAATACAAATCGTCTTTTGTCATTTTTGTATTCTTCGTCCGCTCTTGACAAAGCCCACGTGAAATTTGGGCGAAACGTTGAGCGAAAAGGTGTTCCGCTTTTCCATTTTTAATTTCATATATATATATATATATATATATATATATATATATATATATATATATATACTAGCAGACACGTACCTCGGAGTTGTCTAGAAAAGTAGATTAACTCAATACATTCAATGCATTATCTTTAACTATTAAAGTGTCTGCTATGATTGACCAGTTCGAACGGAGACCCCACCATATAAATATAAAACAACATGAAACAATTAATGCAATACATAGACTAATAACAACATTGCCATTGTTAGTTGATGCGATTTTGTTACATGCTTTTTATAAATTGGGAGGAAATCTTACTAGCTATTGAAACACTATTGAGATGCTCACACATGTGTGTAGATAATGTAATAGTCTTGATGCATTTTCATAAATATTAATGTGTATTGCGAGAGTGAGGTCATGCTCCACATTTGATCGTGCGATAGTTTCCCGAACAAGTGATACTTGTTCATGCGGTTCGTAACAAAATTCACGCGTCTATGCAATACTTTCATAAAAAAAGTTCACTAAATGCTTATTCGTGTGCAACCTGAAGTTATTTTCGGCGAGACACGTGATGGCAAACAAATGTTTTAAATATTCAGATATAAAGGTTCTAGCAAAGTAGTATCTCCGTCATTAGAATCATGAAGTAGTCCATATGCACTTAATGCATACCTGAATGTATTTATTACTTGTCCATTTATTTGCAAATAATGTTGAAAGAAGTTATTTACCATGCCATTTAAGAAATAGTTTAATGCGTCGTGTGTCCTTTGCTTCATGGATTCGGAGGAGAGCTTTGCGTTCTGGATGTTACCATAAACGATAGAGCATTTCGATTCATTGGAGTTTATGCGCTTTATGTCCATGCTGAGACGCTTCTTTTTTTTCAGCGAATCCAGCAGTCCATGAATACTTCTCGGACAGTTATCTGAATCCGATTTAGATCGCTTAGGTAATTGCTATAGAGGTACTAACGGAAACCGGGATGCTAAAGCATCTCGTGAATTTCCCGATAAGTTCGATCCTGTCGATAACTTCCGAAATGAGAAGCTATATGAAGGAGTATTGACTTAGAACAGGTAGCCGCTGCGGCTTCGGGCCTGTTACGAGTTTAGAGTGATATCAACCGGTTCTTAATTATGAGGGTCAACATAAAAGTACTAGAATGTCCAACTTTTCATAATATAGTTTACTTGGATCACCGAATTATTCGTGTAAACGTAGCCATACCTACACTTAGAAGAGTTGCTTACTGGAAACACAACTCGTCATTGTTCTATGTGAAAGGGTACCGGAAACACCTAATACTAACCATATTGCGGAAAATAACGGGTGCTAAAATTATAAATAAGCTGTGGATGAAAGTTAAGAATTTAGTTAGGTTCATATCTGCTGACTTTAGCCGACGTCTAAACTTAGCATACCTTGAGACTCGCATTCACAAATATCCGGAAACATAGAACCAACATTAACGACGTAGAAACATTTCTCTTGACAAACTTCCTGAATATCTTAGCTCTAAGTGAAACGAACCTTCAATCCCCAATTACCTCTCATCACTTTAACATGACTGTTTACCTTCCACTCTACCGTAAAAAAACTCTGACAAACGTATGCATGGGCTAGAAGTTTATGTTTGGAACACCCTCCCCTTGACTAGAGAACATAGGTTAGAATCAGATGGCCAAGTCTACATGTGCTTTAAATTGACCTTACATCACAGAGGTAGTTACTTATATTTCTTATATCGTTCTACCTCGACCCAGGACTGTTAACTACTTGGCTCTGTCTCCGAAAGCATAGATAGAGCACTCTCACTTGACTAAATGCTCAAATACATATATTTGGGGATTTTTAATGCACACCACCGTGACTGGTTGGGATTCTCCAGCGTTACCGATTCAGCTGGGAACTTACTTTTAATTTCTCATCAGCTCACAACCTCTCACAGGCTGTCACTTTTCCGACCTGCCTTCCGGATCGCGCGGACAAGCAAGCCTCACTTCTCGACCTGTTTTTGACCTCGCTACCTGAGGCTTACGTTGCGAATGGCCATAGCCCGCTAGGAAACTTGCTTCACGTTGTGATGATGATACTTATCCCCTTAAAATCTCGTCCAAAAACCGATAGGATGGGATAGGTAATTTCTGGCCCTTAATGAGGTAAGAAATGTGGCAGGTTGTCCTGTTTGGTTTTATCAGCCCTAAACAGAGTTGTGCTAGAAAGGGTAGGAATATTAAGGATAACTTGCACGCATTAAGCTTGATCACTGAAACAGTCGACTCAGAAGCCGCGTGGACTAATTTAGATAAGCTCAAAGCATTCAATGGGGTAAGCGATCGTTACTTGGACGCTGTTTTGTCTTCGGCCGGTTTCGTCGCGTATTTTCGCTTTTGGATTCGCCTCTTGGATGCAAACCCCGGTGCATTGGTGGAGGTGAATGATTTGAGATCTGAGCCCTTTAACTTATCCAAGTCTATTTTTCAGGGTGGTCATCATTCACCGATGCTCTATGTGCTTGTGTTTGAACCATTTCGTCACAGTCTTACGTGGAATTATTTGACAGGCGCTTGCACCACGTTAAAATACTCCACTTATGCCGACGATGTAACAGTGTGTATAACGAGTAGTGCCGATATTTTAATATTGATCGATTATAGCAATACTATCAACATATTCACGGAACTGAACGCTTGCGGAATATATAAAAAATAGTCGAAAAAATAGCCAGGTATAATATTTTTACTACTCCTGATCTTAAAACTAGGTAATTTAGTCAAAAGGATTAAAAGGAGAGGATCTCGGAATAGAAGAATAGAATAAGGTTATAACCAACACAAAAGCTGCTAGTCAAGCAATTTATCGCTATTTCACTGTGGTTTTGGGCGAACATCTATATCGATGTCAAACGATCAATTATGTTTAATCACGCACATGAAGCGTAGATGCCGCGAATTATAGGCACATATGTATATAACCATATCGAAATATATGAGCCAAAAATTGATTTTTATACAAATGGTGCATAGTGAAACAAAATATGAAAAATTAAATTAATGCGGATTTAAATTCAGTTTTTTCCTGCCTCGAGATTTTCTTTCACATTTTACGAGCACTGATGATTATTTCCTTAGAAAAGTAAATACTTTGCCCACTTTTAAGATATATATATATATATATATATATATATATATATATATATATATATATTAGAGGTCAAAAATGAGAATTAAATATTGTAATGATAGAATATTTATTAAAAACATCAAAAGTTCAGAGCAAAGAGCCTCATATCCTTAATCCCTGGATTTTCAAAGAAAATATTACTTCTCATCAGAGGACTTTTCACCCCTGGCGCTAATCTTATTTCTTTACTTCTGTTTTGTTTTACTTTATATAACATTTTCAAAGTTTATTGTTGCCGAAAATACTTAAAATCATATAGTCAGCTTCCCCATCCTCTGATGAGAAGAAATATTTTCTTTGAAAATCCATGGATTAAGGATATGAGGCTCCTTGCTCTGAACTTTTGATGTTTTTAATAAATATTGTATCTTTACAATATTTTATTCTTATCTTTCACCTCTAAAATAAATTGCTCTATTTAATATATTGAGCTTTACACGGTCACGATAGATTATTATTATTAAACGATAATTTAATTATCGTTATAATTCTACACCTATACATTATATATATATATATATATATATATATATATATATATACATATGTATATATATATAAATAAATAAATATAAATATATATATATATGTATATATATACACATATATATATGAAATAAATAAATAAATATAAATAAATATATATATGTATATATATACATATATATAAATAAATAAATAAATATAAATATATATATGTATATATATACATATATATATATTTATAAATAAATATATATATATATATAAATATATATATATATATATAAATAAATATATATATATATATATATATATATATATATATATATATATATATATATATATATTCGGACCACCAACTATTTGATAAAAAAGGTATTTCTTCAAATATATCATGGAGCACGGTCACACGCATGACATCACATTGTTTACATCTTACTAATCAAATAAAACTTATGCCGACGATGTAACAGTTTTTATAACGTGTAGTGCCGATATTAGTTTCGCCGACAGCGAAATCAGAATGTAGCAAACGGTAACAGGGGTCAACATAACTGCTACAAGTCGGTGGACATACGAGTCGCTGCCTGGGAGGATGTATCTCTACAGGGACCATCTAGCTGGACTGGCGGGCCTTGTAAGATACTCGGCGGCTGGATCTTCAACTGGAAAAATATTAGTTGGCAGTACTGAAAGCCATTCGATCTACAGCTGGTCTGTGAACCCGTAGAAATCTTTCGTTAAAGGGGAGATGGGATGTGTGTGTTTCTCACATCTATCCTATCATAGCCTCTGTCAGTGCTTATACTACCGTCGGATTCACTGCCTAAATTGCATTGGGGCTTGTTCAAGATCGTATTGGTTAGCAATGCCCCTAAGGTTTGTCGCGATATCTGTGATCTGCATCTTTCTGAGAGCAGTCTGGGTATGCCTATCGTTGAGATTCGTCAATATATGCTACGGCTATATTATCTGGCTCGAAACGATGTGGAAGGAAGACACAAAGAAAGCCTGCCCGGGTTTGAAAAGTGTGCACTTGGATTACGGGGAGACACACTGGTTACCTCGAGGCGAGTTCTTTTTTCATCCTGAGTGTCGACGTACCTTGAATTCCATTTTACGGGTAAAATGAAAACCAATATATGTGGGACGATTTAATCATCGGTATTGCCTCGTTCTTATTTTGACAACAACTTCTCGGAAACTCCTCATTAACTTTTTGGGAACCATATGGGATCACAACATTTCTTGAACAAGCCAAAAAAAACTCTTCGTGCTAGAGCATGGAGATATGATTTCTGCCCCTATGATATATTCAGGAGAAAATAAAAGTCCTACAGCGACCCAAAAATATACCCGTTTGAAGGAAATATAAGTGAGGGTATTCTTGTAACATGTGTCGCCTTTGTAAGACCCGTGACTTAAACTGTAAATGTGTTCGGTAAAAATACGTTAGACCAAAGTTTACAGATCTTCCATATCGGCAGAGTAAAATTAAGACCGTAGATTGCCTAGTCTCGGGTGTTAGGAATATAAACATATATTACGTTTACTAAGTGTAAAATAAATTGTTACATTGTCTATTTCATAGTAGATTCTGGTAGCGTAAGGAGTTTTATCAACAATAATACTTCAAATAGATTTAACCTTAAATTTATTATATAACAAAAACACACATTTTATTGGCCGACCCAAAAATATGTGCGCAAATTTTTGGAGAAACTAATATTGATATCTCCCCCCCCCCCAAAAAAAAAAGTAAACACTCTGATATGACATTGGAGGTAATTAAGTATTTATTTGTTGACATTATAACAGGGAAATACGTTCTCTGCAAATACAACGAGGTAACCTGCGAATGTAATGGACCGGGGGACGAACTTATCATTGAAAAAGACACCAAGAATACTTGTTTTCCATTTACAACAGTTTCTCCTCCCTCATTATCTTCTTATCTCTTTACGAACGCAACTTACAGCGGCACCAAGTCACACTACTAGTAAATGTATAACAATGAAGGCATCCACAAAGTTGGTGGAAATATAATAGAACCCTCAATTTCACTTCGGCGAGGGCAGGTTCTAGTAACATCAAATGGAAACATGAGAAAACAATACTGATCGAGTATGGCAATACAATCAACATATTCACGGAACTGAACGCTTGCGGAAAATATAAAAAAATAGTCGAAAAAATAGCCAGGTAGATTATTTTTTACTACTCTTGATCTTAAAATTAGGTAATTTCGTTAAAAAAGAGTAAAAAGTAGAGATCTTGAAATAGAAGAAAGCAAAAAGGTTATAACCAACACGAAAGCGATTAGTCAAGTAATTTATCCCTATTTCACGGTGGTTTCGGCAAACAGGCAATTATGTTTAATAACGCACATGAAGACTAGACGCCGCGTATTATAATTACAGATTTCTATAACCATATCGAAATATATGAGCCGAAAATTGTTTTTAATACAAATGGTATATAGTGAAACAACATATAAAAAATTAAATTAATGCGGATTTAAATTCAGTTTTTTCCTGCCTCGAGATTTACTTTCACATTTTACGATGATATTTTACTTAGAAAAGTAAATGCTTTGCCCACTTTTAAGATTATATATATATATATATATATATATATATATATATTTATATATATATATATATATATTTATATATATATATATATATATATATATATATATATATATATATTTGGAATACCCACTATTTGATAAAAAGGTCTTCCTCCAAATTTAAAAGAATTTTTTTTAACATAGTTCACCCCAAACAAGGCAGACCGCCACTGTAGACGTAAGGGTCTACTGAGAAGGAATGAAAGGTAGAGGGTTAGGGGGGGGGTCAACCTAAATTGGGATCTGCGCAACGAGATGTCTGTTTACATTAGTTTTAAATTTCTGCATGTCAGTACCGTCGGGGAAACAAGGGACAGGGAGGGAATTCCAGAGACCAGCAGCACGAGGAAAGAAGCAATTGAGTAGAAAGCTCTCTGGCATCTGGGGACCTCCACAATGAATGGATGGGATTTACTCAAGTTTCGAGTTGGTCTAATGAACTTATGACGTGGGTGCCCCAAAGTAGCTAATTCCTCAGAGCACAATACATTGCAGTATTTGTAAAACGAGTACAAGGATGCTACATTGTGGCGATGGGACAGAGACTGGAGCTTGGTTGACAGTGAGGGACCTATTAGTTTGACGACTCTTTTTTGGACCTGGTCAAGGAGGGAAAGACAAGTACATGATGCACCAGCCCAGATGTGGCAACAATACTCTATGCATAGGCGGATGGTGGCTTTGTAGAGATACAGGATAATGTCAGGTGTGAGGAGTTTACTAGCACGGTAGAGGGAAGCAACTTTCTTTGCGGCAGTCTTTGCAATGTCTTCAATATATTTTTTCCAATTCATGTTACCTTTGAAGGTTAGGCCGAGGAGTTTGAATCAAGGACTCTCAGGTAGGGTGTTATTTGCCATGACAATCGGTGGTTGAAGCGGTTTCTTGTAGTCATTGAAGGAAAGGAGCTTTCTCTTTGCTTCATTAAAAGTTACCAACCATTTATGGCTCCACTCCACTACTGCCTGGTGGTCATTTTCTAAGGATTCAGCCATTGTCTCGGATATAATCGCCTCTGTTTTTCCAACATGGCGAGAGTAAAGCGTGGTGTCGTCAGTAAATAAACTAATCTCAAACTCTATGTCATCAGGGAGATCGTTTATATAGATCAGGAATAAAAAAGGTCCAAGGATAGATCCTTGGGGTACACCAGCATTTATGTTATGTGACTTAGATCAACGGCCATCGAGGAAAACCTAGATTTTTCTTTTGGTTAGGAAAGATCTAATTATATAAAGTAATTGTCCAGTAATACAGTATGCCCGTATTTTCAGTGGAAGCCCTTTGCGCCATACCTTGTCGAAGTCCTTGGATATATCAAGCGCTACTGCCCTAGCTTCTCCTGTCTTTTCGAGTGTATGATACATGCGTTCAGAGATGACCGTTAGGATGTCCGCAGTAGATCGTGCTTGTCTAAATCCATACTGGCGGTCAGATAGAAGTTTAGCATGTAACTAAGTGTCGTACTATCGCTAGATTGATTAAGGACTCAAAGAGTTTAGCAAATATCGGTAGTTCAGAGGATCGGTTCTATTCCCAGAATTATTGTAGACAGGTACAACAGAGGCACTTTTCCAATTATCGGGGAGCAAGATTCAGCTAGGCAGTTATTGTAGAGTTTTGAGAGGACAGGGGCCAGTTCACAGAGCATTCCTTTATTATTATTACAGGTATAAGATCAGGCTCACAAGCTTAGGAGGTGTCAAGTTTTTTTATAATGACTCTAACTTGGGATAGGGTGATAACCAGGTTATCAAGTGTGGCTTTGGTCCGCAAAGGGAATTTGGGGAGGGGTGGTTATCTTAGTCCAAAGTGGTGTTAAAAGCGAAACGGACACGGGCTTCAATGCCTGCTTTGATCCATTTAGTTAATTTATTTGCACACTGGTCGGCAGGGACTGAGAAGTTTTCCCTCCATGGGGCGTCGCTGATGTGATCTCTGGTTGACTCAAAATCAGCCTGCTCGTATATTATGGAACACGGTCACTCACATTACATCATATTGTTTAAATCTTGCCTAATCAATGTAGACTTGCTATAAAAGATGTTAAAAAAATAAAAATATGTATAAAAAAACTCACTTGTTATTGTCTTACTGCTCAACGCCGATATATTTCTATTTATTGCATGGTGATATCCATTTAATACTCATCTCTCTCTCCCCATCTCTATATATCTATCTTTCTTAATATATATATATATATATATATATATATATATATATATATATTACAATTGTAGATATGCCAATTATTTTTACTATTATTATTGTAATTGTTTTTGTCATGGTAGCACAACTACCGTTGTCATTATTGGCGGGGATGTTAGTGTCTTCATTATGGTGATTGGTGACATTGTTGCATGTTTTGGGTATTATTGTTATAATTACATTATAGTTATTGGCGGTATTTTGACGGCTATCATTGGGTGTTACTATGGAGGAAGAGCAGAATGATTATTTACCATATCTGGACGTGTTAGTGGAAAAGACGGGGAACGAATTCACTACAACTATATAGACGAGCCGACGTTTTCAGGATTGTATATCAGTTGGGATTCTTTTGTCCTAATGAATAGAAAGATACGTTTGAGAAAACACTTGGTGAGCACGCGCTTATGATCTGCACTGTAAACACACTTGCGGCTGAATTAAGAAGGATAACTGCTATTCTTACTACAATCGTTTCCCCGAGGGTTTAATTTCCAAGTGTATTTTTCGAAAACTTTCGAACTTTGATTCAACCATTTTCTTTTAGTCCACCCAAAATATACTTTCTATTTAGAACTTTATTTTATCAGTTCGATCAGTATTTTTTTTGTACATGTAAGATCTTCTAGATTTTGGGTTTCATGTTTTCTATTAATTATTTATATTGTGTTGAGTATGTTGGTTACGTAATTTCGGTTTGAGTAGATGTTGTAATTAAACGCTGTTGTTATTTCTGTAGATAGCTTAGTGTTTATGTTGTTTATTAAGGTGTATGTTAGAATTGGGTTTATGGTTTACGTTGCATTATTCCCACTTTATCTAGTGATATTTTACTGATAATTTTAATCTTATGTTTGTTTGTAGTGCAGTTGTCCTCGTTTTTTTATTTTCTCCTATCTTATTTTTTGGAGGTGTGTGTCGGTAACTATAGTGCGAAATTTTCTCGCTATAAATTAGAGTATAAATTGTAGACAGCTCTTTGGGTAGTAGTTACTAAGTTCGGGATATTGTTGGGGGCTCGTTAGTTTGTTGTATATTTTGTGTGTCAAGCAATATATGCAAATTGGCTAATTATTTATATTAATTCTTCTTTTTCAGATATAATCCTGAACTTCGGAACGTTTACAAACAGGAAGTTATTTTACTACTCAGATATACCTGACTGCTATGGCAAGCATTTTAGCATTTGCATTTTTAATTCTCTTCTTAATTACTTTGACGACAGCCCTCAATCGTTCCTGTTCCTCAAACGATACCTTAAAAGATATGATTGTGAGAAATTGCAAAATAGGCATTCCCGAACTGAAGTTGCGTAGACAACTTGAGGACTATGCTGGTGACGATGATATCAAGCTTTTGAAACTTTTTCTCGAATTCACACCGGATACTACGAGCGCAATCATGGCCAAGAGTGAGAAATCTCTGCGGAAATCTCGAAAGAAAAGTACCTACTTCTATACACCTTTCGAGTGGTTCATTACAACAAGCCGACTGGGACAAAAGCTCATTAACCTCAAACCGAATTATGAAACACTATCCTTAAACACTCTAACATTAAAAACAGAAGTTTTATATATCGGGATGCAAGACGAACCCGCGGGCTGTTTGAAAACTCTTTCACTGCGCAACTATTTATTTCTAGTAAAGGAATTCCTGCTGAAGTACTTGAAGAAACCCAGCGATTCAATCATTATAAACAACAAAGTTTGTACTTCGGTCATGAAAGCTGTTCACGGTTACGCTCGGTTCTCATCTATTTGTTACGATAGAAAACGCAATACTACTTGTATATATTTGGAAACTGACCGATGGTCAGTCACTTTACAGGCATTTATCCAATTCTTAAAATTACTAGCTATACTGTTTTGCCCGTTACTCATACCTAAAAAAATGTACCAACTAAAATCTATACAAAATTCCTGCGCCTTGAAGATGCGCCAGGATGTATCATTTAAAGTTAAATTATCAGATGATAAACATGTCGTAAAAGACAGCGAATGGAGTATCAGTTTACCTTTGTCACACTTTCATCAATGGAAAAAATTTAAACCTACTAAACTTCGCACGGGCGTTGACTACAGCATGGAATTAAAAGAACTGTATTTAGGCATTGAGGATAACGCACTTGTGTCACACAGTTATATTCCAACTGGTTTTGTTAACATACTCTTGAGAAATTTATATTACTGCGAACTTCGTGAGTTCAGTGGTTTCAATTTATGTTGCTCTAGTTCTGTGTGTCCCGATCGTATACAATCAAAATGTTGTCATTCATCTACTAGTGTATCTTGGTTTCGTTGTTGTCGCATGTTCATGAAGTTATTAGTCTTTCTACTCTTACCTGTACCATGGCTTTTGCGATTAATGATTTATAATATGTATGAGAAAGAGGATTTTATAATTCGCCAATCTGTAGCGACTGTGCGTGGCGTTCGTATACCCTTCGGTGGTTATCTTCTTGGCTATTTGTCCCCAATCCATTGGATATTCCTATTTATGTATACTATATACGGGGTTGATTTGTTGGTTTTCGGTACTTTCGCACACAAAATTATGCGCAGAATAAAGATTATGATAAAACATTGTATCCTAGACATGCATTATGCATTGACATTCAAAGTAGTTAACTGGTCAGTTAATTTATTTCTCGGGCCGTTTACCATATTTGGAATCGTGGGATTTCTTTTAGCGCCATTTTATTGGATTTTCGTCCTCCCTATAATTTTTCTGACGATGTGCTACTTCTATATTCCGTTAGTGAACCTTTTAATTCGTTTCATTCTACACATAATTTGGTATATGGTTCCAAATTGTGTCCTCAATAGTAAAAGACCCTTCTGCTTTGAACCTATCTCACTTAGGGTTGAGAAACTTCGACATCTTATCGACCTTCAGTCTTTATATCCTGATCATGAAATCGTTTATCACGAAAGTCGCTCCTCGTCTTATTGTTATCGGATTTTCCAAATGTCAATGGCGCTTCTCTGCTTTCTCACGTTGGTAGCAGTTGCAATTCTGCTAACGGAATGCGTCGGTTATGTGATCGAGATCATCTCGTTTACTCTAATTGGGGCAATTCTACATACCGAATTGGTTTTGCCGGTTTTGTCATTGGTGTTTTTAATACTCATATATTTCGTTCGATCGATAAATAAAGTCCGACTGACCTACATGGAGTTTAATAACATGATTGTGAATGAAATTATGAAGACAGTTGAACAATATGATTGTAAACCGTGCGCCAACACTGCGCGCTTTTCTTCTAACGGTCGTTTAGCTGGTTTTAGATTTAGTAAAAGTAACGGCCTTCTTTGTCGTGTATTCTCTCTGCTTTTGTTTTTGGATGCCAACGAGACGCCGCTTATACCAGTGGAGTTCTTTTATAAAGCGTGTGAAATGGAGATTCCTAATTTACCTGGCGCCCTTTCAAAGAACTTCTTTAAATCCTTCTTGAATTTCTTCTTTATTCTACTTTTTCTGATCTTCGTGACTATAGTCGTTATGACATTTGGGGAAATCTACGATGTTTCATCAGCAAATCAAATGTTGGCCACCCTTGCAGGAGGGATTTTGCCGTGGTTTCTTGAAAAATTACTCGACATAGAAGCTGGATCCAAGGAGATAAATACAGATTCTGTGAACTTCCAAAATACTTTTCAAAAAACAATCGACGAATTTGCCCAGAGATGGAAAATCGTAGATATCGTGGGTGATTTGAAACCTTTGAATACAAGTAAAGAAGATGGCAATGAAGATGATGACAATACGGAAAATGTGACTATTCATGTATTGGATTGCGATGAAATTGATTATATACAAAGACATGATGTTCACGATCTTTACGTCCACCTTTCGAAGCCGACCGTCCGAGAAATTTCACATTCTCATTCAGATAATACAAGTTCAAAAGAAGGTTCAAGCGAGGAGGGTGCATTCTACAAAGTGAGCATCCAACATCATCCAGTGGACAGGACGCTTAGTTAAATTGTCATTTTACACAATCGTATCTTTAGTTCGTTTTGAACATGATGTTACCACAATATTTTTCTCGGGATTGCTATTTTTTGTATTATTTGCATTATTATAAATACTATATTCAGTTTGGTTATTATTCTAACAACGGTTTGGCCTTTAAAACCTACAACTTTCTCATGTACATCGTTTAGTACCAATAGTCTTTATATTCAACTTGTGAATATATACAGAATTTTAAACTGAACCCGTAATTTAATCCATAATATATTTGTTTTCGTTGCGTTATCCATAACTGGGCAGAAGTATTAAGTAAGTGATTTTAACTTTATTCTTACTTTCTAGTGCGAGGAGTGGTTATTGAACCTTTTACCAACAGAAAAATCTCACTTAAAACTGGGTATTACTCATCGCCTTTATTTGTTGCGCTACAGTTCCATAACGAAAATAAGTCTAAATAATACGAATAATGCTGCCATATTCAGTTTGTAATCATTAACTTAATGGTCCAAATTCTTTGGAACTGGTTACCTCAATAGCTAAGACTTCTTTAAATATCGCGAAAACTCGATGCCGGACAAAAGCTACTTGCAATATGATGACCGTATAATAATTATATTGGAAAAAATAAAAAGTGATTTTCATTCTAACGCACATGTTTTTATTTTATTTATTTAATATTCTATTCGTTAGTGGATGTAATTTAAAGAAAACGCAAATGACGTACAGAAATGTTATTAACTGAAAAAAAAGATGTGGAAGTCAATCGGGGAAGAGTTTTAATTCTGACCCCAAAGTGACCGTTAATAAAAAAAAATGTCACTGAATTAAATAAAATTAATTTCACTTGTTGGCTCAGTAAATAAAAAACGGCTAGCCGTTTGCGCGATGTTTTTTTTTTTCGCCACACTCTGTTATCTCTCCGTTCTGCTCTTCACAACCTCAACTTTAGTAAGTAATTGCTGACAACAAACACGATTTCTGCTCCTTATTTTATTAAGTTAAATCAGATACATAAAAAGCAACTCTATCCGCATAACTACACGTGGATTTGATGTCCCGGATCTAAAAATAAAAAGAACTAAAATTAAGCCGGTAATCGTAATGAATCGGCCAATGGTCGAATTCTCACTTGCCCTACAATTATCTGTAACTTTTAAACTGCACGCCAGGCAAAGACAGGCTCTTTTATGGCAGGGGTGACGTTAGTCGGGACGACCTTCAACATCTCAATCTTGGTTCAGGATCATCACGTTTGTCACATTAACATACTAAGGAAATACTTTGCATGCACTTATTAATATCGGAAGTGAATTTCGTCGAAATACGTGCACTTTTCAGTAACGTAATCGGCGATAAAACTGGACATGTGGCAGCGTCAGCGGACGACTGCAAGTGATCAAAATACGCCGGTTTACTCAATGGATTTATATTCCAAATTATCATTATGGAGACGAGGAGTACAATTGTCCATAACACGCAATATTTCCTCACCCACCTCTGTCTATTAATGACACGCCTCTCCGGCAACCATCGTTAATTCTCTTGGCTCGATGATCACTTCTTTTTCGCATGTAAGCGAGGAACACCTTCATACTTCTCCCTGCCTGCAGTCATCAGGTTTTCTAATGTAACTTCCGCATGTTTCATATATATAGACTTTTTAAAAATTTTGCAGTGGCCAAATATCATTCAGAATAGTATTACATCTATGTAAAGTTTACATTAACATAATATTCGTATTTTTACAAATGTTGAAATATATTTTATCAAATAGACTTGAGTCTAGTAAAAATCATTGTATAATTAAGTAATATTTTATTATGTTTTAATACTAACATAAATTTAATTAAATCGACGTAATATTTTATTTTAATAAGATATTATAGAATAATAATAATAATAATAATAATAATAATAATAATAACAAATAATAACAATAATGATAAGAATAATAACAATAATAATAACAACAATGCTTAAAATATATACAGGATGCCTACAGGAGTATTACTAAAATTAAGAAAGCAATGGAATTATTGAGACTTGAACTGAAAGCGTGAAGAATACACCTGACTGGGATGAAAATACATATAGGCATTTTTCAAGGAGACTCCCTATCACAACTATTGTTTATCATAGTCACGATGACACTCAACAACATACTCAGGAAATGTGCTGCCGGATAAAGTTTGCAGGACAGAAAAAAATAAACTACCTGATGCACATGGGCGACCTGAAACTATTTGGAAAAAAGAAACTAATATGATCTAGAAAAGATAATAAATACGAACAACATTTTCAGCCAGGACATTGAAATGGAATTTGGAATGGAAACGTATGCACTGCTATAGATGACAAGGGGAACACTGTAGACGACAGGAGACATATAACTGCCGAACCAAAAAGAGATAGGGGCGCAAGGCGAACATGAGAACTATAAATATTTAAAAGTTCTGGAAGCAAACACTATCAACTCTATAGAAATGAAAGAGAAGGTTTAAAAATGAACATTTACGAATAACAAAGAAAACTCTTAAAAACGAAATTATATAGCAGAACTCTAATAAAACCATAAACACCTAGGCAGTGTCACTAATAATATACTCGGCACACTTCCTAGCTTGGACTAAAGAAATACTCAGCCACCTTGAACAGGACTAGAAAAGTAATGACCATGCACCGGGCACTACACTCAAATAACGATACGGACATACTCTACGTAAAACGAAACGAATGTAGAAGAAGACTGGTAAATATAGCAGACTGTATGGAAGAGACAAAAAAAAGAGCTGGAAAACAACACCACCGCATGAATAGAAACTGCTAAAAACATCAGAATCTGCTCCCCCCTCTAAGAAAAAATATCGTCGGCTTAGGGATATCACCACACAACATATTTGTAGAGGGTCAAGTAGGATGAGAAGATCGTGTAAGGACAGCAGACACCAGACCTCCACTGGAAGAGTGTGGCGAATGATGGGACCTTGAGAAGGTGTAATTCGACCCTAATCCCAGAGGAGACCAATGCATCTTACCAGAGATAAATCAGTGTAAACCGACCTTGCGATAGCGCAAGCTCATTTGCGGTGGTTATTAAAAAGGTGGAGAGTACTGAACATCTGGGGAGGATTGTTGTCACTTAGACTCCAGGAAATACGACTGGCTGTTGTCGGTGAGCAATCACTAATAATGATCTGCGTGATATGTTCTATTGATTGCAGAAAAACAAAAATATAACAACAACAACAACGACGACGACGACGATGATGATAATAATAATAATAATAATAATAATAATAATAATAATAATAATAATAATAATAATAATCTATATATTAATACGATAGCGTGTGTATTCGTGTGTCACGCTTCCGGCAAAAGCTCTGCGCATGCGTGCCGCACCTAGATTTTGAAAAACATTCAACACGCCTAACTTTCGAAACAATTTCAAGTATTTCCTTTTGGCGCAGCGGTTAGCGACGTAGTATTTTTGACTTCGGCCCGACTTGTTTATAGTTCGATCCCAACTAACCTCGAAGATTTTTTTCTGCATTTCGAGGGGAACAGGAAGAGAGGTAGGGAGGGGACGACCGGGAAAACACATATTTATACAATAGCGTGTGTTATATTGTGTGTTACACTTACATAAAAAACAACGACTTTCCGAATCTTCGTATGCTACTCATGAATTGGCTCAGCCTTTTGGCTAAGATCAAAGTGTAGTATCTGTTCCGATGGATACTGCACTTCATAGACTGGTATTGTCTTGGCCTTCGAGGCTTGATTTACGCCGGTCTATGGGTCTGTCCTGTGCATTTCGAGGAGGTCCGCCCTCCCAGGCTTCGCCTCCCCTCTTTGCGGAGGAGTACGTTTATTGCTTACTGCCTGGGGCGCCCCTACCGGGGAATTCCAACAGGGCTGCCCAGGTAATTTTTACTGGCCAGAGTGCTCACCTTCTCGAGCGCTTGCTTTTCAAACCCCACTTTCCTGACCCGACTTTGGGTCACATCTTACTTGTGGGAGTAAGATAAAACTGGCCTTGTGCCTAACTCCTGGAGAGGAGTTAATAAATATTCATGAATTGGAGCCAAATTTCATTTAATCGAAAACATTTACAAAGTAAGGTTTAGTCGTCGAAATTTTACTTTCACTAGAAATATTGTATATAAAGAAGTTTTGTAAATTGTTTCATGTATTGTTACTTTTTTAAAAATAAATATACAAGTCCAAATCTTATCATATTTTATGCAAACATGTATAGGTTGGGAACAAGATAATTAGTATTGAAAACATCATTTCGTGTAATTTACACGGGTCCCGCTAGTAATAATAATAATACAACATGTCATTCTACATTATTATTTCTAGTTGCACTGGTGTTATATATTAACATTCCGGTATGGTATTTATCTGATTGCAGTGGTATTCGTTTAAGTATACGCTGAACGGGAAAGAGAAAAGGAACACGATGAATAATACAATTACAGTTTTATGTTTACGATTCAAGCGATTGAGAGGCACATATTAAGATCGGCTCTCGAAGTAGAATAAGTCAAAGTCTCTCCCACCGTTAATGTGCTTGCTACATGTAGAAACTGAACTAAGAACCATCTTCCCAAATTACAAATCATCTTGGAGTAAGTTTTGTTCATTTCCAAGTACATTTGAGTTTTATTCACCCACACAAATCTTTCTTCAAATGATTTTTATAATTCAGCTTTTTCAGCAGGGCAACCCTAAATCATTCCAATTCTTCATTAAACATTTGTATAACGGCAATTATAAAGGGCACATATACTTTTATATAGTGTTTGATTTACCAAGATCACACCCTACAACTTACACTATTTACCTGACGTGATAATACGATTGGTTTTGTCGGTGGTTTTAGACAAACGTTGGATAACTACGTACGGTTTGAAACACCATGAAAACAATCTTTTTGTCTGAAAAAAAAACAGGAAAATTAAGAATCCACGGATCAGAATTAATTGTGTTTTAATCAGAAGACACTACGAAACACAATCCCCAAGAAATTAAGTCAGAAATGGAAATAAAAATGTATGTACTCACACATACGTGTACCGGCTTACAAATTCAAACACACCCACGCAGACACACATACACAGACATTACAGAACATTGATGAATAGAAATCGATGATTAAAACACAGGGATATTTTTCTCGATTTCAGCAAGCATGAGGGCGCGTCTATTCGTCGTCTTATCACGCAGTGTTCGTTAGGGAGTTCGTTGGCAGTAGATTGATGTACGTGATATCTGGACCAATAAAAGTTAACGACAACACGTATCTTCCTATCATACCTGCTGACGAAAATGATACTCAACATGCTTAGACAAACGAACAGCCGCGAAAAAATGCAGATTCTCAGTATTGGGGATATGACATAATAGCGCATTAAACATTTGCGTGACACATAACAATTTTACACGTTATATCTGGTACTTTATCGCCATAAGAGAACCTTGAGACACTTAGATCATTATAAATTTAAAATGTCTCATTTAAAACACCGTTTTACATTTTAAGTGTTGTGTATTTCCTTCATGTCTTACTTAAAAAAAAACATTTATAGAACAAGAGTATTCAGATAGTTTATTTAAATATACACATGGTAAGACATTTTTTTCTTTAGGTTTCGCATGCTATTACATTTATTGTATGGGAAACTACTGTTTCTATAGAAACATCGATTATTAATACATATTTAAGAGAGTATTTAAAATTAAACAGACCTGTCTCCTGACGAACCTGAAAGAAACATAAAAACCAAGAAATTACTCCTCCCATCTCATTACTTCACGGAAGTGTTATGACGTAAACATGTAATTGTATACCGGTTAATTAAATGTGGGATAATCTCACTCTACTTCATATCTTAAAAAAAAATAACATCGAGGCTAGAAAACATGTGATTGTGTATGACACTGTTTGAATGAACTCAAGGAATATGGGATCAAAAAACGTATGTACAGGATTTTATGACACAAGTGACTTGTGTAATTGAATAAATAAATAACTATTATCACTATTCTCTGTCTTCCAGTAAATGCATGCAAATAAACTAGACGAAACTTTAAGGGTTTGGTATGGTTTGGTAGTTTTGTTTTACGGCATATCAACCCTTTTTGGGTTATTTAATGCCGAATCTGGTCTTGTTTTCTTCTCTTTTTTGTTTCTTTCCCCTTTTAATATCTGTTTCTATTTAACCCATAGTTGGGACCCTAACAGGTACTACCACTCCGGGTCAGGGTGGACCTGGGAGCAATGGTAATTAAGAGGAGGCTCCACATTCTCCAAAGTCCGTAAGCCGGATCTCACTATCGGATGTAGTTTAAGGTCATATCCAGGACCGGGAGTAGGGTAGGAAAAATAAAAATAAAAAAGGGGAGGGAGAAAGGGAGAGGGGCTGTTGTTTTTGTTTTTGGTTTTGTAGAACAAGTTTTACAAAAAAAAAACAAAAAAAAAAAAACGTCAATGTAGGTGAATTTCGTCTCAGGGAGCCACAGGGCAGCCTGATCTGGTATAACTAGGAAACTTTAAGGGAGATAACCACACCGACAGTATTGCTTCAATTGGAGTTATATATATATATATATATATATATATATATATATATATATATATATATAAGTTTATTTGATTGCATTATGCTCGTACGGACATTTAACGATAGTTGAGTCATAAAAAGTACACAAAAAATCGGTAAGGGTAAGGTGGGTAACCTTGTCGGGCAAGCTACCACGCCACACAATCACGCTTAGCGGAAATTTCGTTAGTCAAAGAATTTAACAAAACATAAAGTTCTGTTAGTTTACATCGAACATACCTAAGGGGGAATATTTAGACATAGCCTTGAATTGATTTAACGAACCTAGACGCTTCGAGGTGTTTTATTCTTGCATTCTCTTCTTAGCCATCGGAGACTCTCCGGAGGTCCTCCTTTATATACCAATATCGAGCCCATATAGATCTACTAGGATTATAACGCAGAATCAATATACGATATAATTTGGCTATTTTATTATAGCCAAATCAATTGAGATCATTCCTGAAATAAAACCGATGGAATCGTTAATAAAATTCACACACTTTTCTGCAATCAAGTTGAATTTAAAAATAATAATAATGCATTATTTGCCAAAAATGTTCCCCTCCGTATTTAAAATTGTTTTTATTATCGCCATTTAATATGTGACGACACTTTGGTGATAAACTCATCAGCACGAAGTGTGATCCTTAACTGACCTCTCACTTACTGAACTATCACACGTAGATTTTAAATCATGGAGTTATCAAAAATAATATTTATCAAATCAATCCCCAAACTATTGATGAACTGAAGAGAGCCATGATAATACAATATCAAGGTAATGCCAAGAAGGAGTATCTATGTCTGTTTATTATTGAATGGCGATACAGCAAGGACAGTTGGATATCCATGAGTGACATTGGGTAGACAAGTCAGGCCTAAACTGAAGCTTGTAATATAATTCAATTGCAGACATTACCGTGAATTTTATTCAGGATTTCATGCGTGACATTTATGAAAATGTGGGGTATGCGTAAATGTCATAATTTTTCATAAATATACAAATAAAATAGCTAGAAACATGTATCCATGGATTACTTTTATCTACATAAAAGTGATAAAATACATTAGTATATGATACTTTTCATTATAATTCATGTGTAATTATTATAATTTCATCAAAATAACATTAAAAGAAATTGAGTGACATATTCTTAATCCATGTAGCGATTGTACGGCACTTAGTTAATGCTAAACTTCCAAGCACGAACTAATGCAGACATCATAACAGTAATCTTTGAACGCATGTATCATACACTTGACAAGGCAGATGCATCTAGGGCAGTAGCGCTTGACATATCCAATGCCTTTGAGAAAAGGGCTTCTACTGAAAATACGCTGATACGGTATTACTGGGCAATTACCTAATAAAATTAGATCCTTCCTTACCAAAAGAAAACATCCAGGTTGTCCTCGGTGGTCGTTCCTCTAAGCAACATGACATAAATGCTGGTGTACTTCAGAGATCTATCCTTGGATCTTTATTGTTCCTGATCTATATAAACGATCCCCTGATGATATAGAGTCTGAGATTGGTTTATTTGCTGACGACACCACGCTTTACTCTCGCCATGTTGGCAAAATAGATCATATCCAAGGCAATAGCTGAGTCCTTAGAAAATGACCTCAAGGCTGTAGTGGATTGGGTTCATAAATGGATGGTAACTATTTATGCCGCAAAGATAAAGCTCCTTTCCTTCAATAACTACAAGAAACCGCTTCAACCACCGATTGTCATGGCCAATAACACCCTAGCTGAGAGTCAATCATTAAACTCCTCGACCTAACCTTCACAGGTAACATGAATCAGAACAAATACATTGAAGACATTGCCAAGGCTGCCGTAAAGAAGGTTGACTCCCTCTACCGTTCTAGTAAACTCCTCACACCTGACATTATCCTGTATCTCTACAAAGCCAACATCCGCCCATGTATTGAGTATTGTTGCCACATCTTGGCTTGTGCATCACCCACTAGGCTCTACCTCCTTGACAAGGTCTGAAAAAAGAGTCGCCAACCTAATAGGTCCCTCACTGTTAACCTATCTCCAGTCCCTGTCCCATCGTTGCAATGTAGCATCCTTGTGCTTGTTTTACAAATACTTCAATGGATTGTGCTCTGATGAATTAGCTGCTCTGGTGGCTCCTCGTCGTAAGTACGCTAGACCAACTCGACAATCGACTAACTCCCATCCATTCACCGTTGAGGTTCCCAGATGCTTTCTACTTAAATAGCTTCTGTCCTCATGCTGCTGGCCTCTGGAACTCCCTCCATACCCCCTGTTTCCCCGGCAGTGCTGACATGCAGAATTACAAAACTAATGTAAACGTACATCTTGCTACGCAGATCCCAATTTAGGTTGACCCCACCCCCAACCTTCTCCCTTTTCTTTGCTTCTCAGTAGCCCCTTACGTCTACAGTGGAAGCCTGCTTTGTCTACGGTGAACTATGTTTAAAAAAAAGTGGCGGTTGCAAGCGGTCGCATTAGATAAAAGACAGTTCGTAATTTCAGACTATACTAACGAGATTAACGTCTATGACTACGTGGCCGCGAGAAATCGCCACATACAGTAATTAAAATTAACGTACATTTACTCAAGAGGTGATGCAAGCGTGTTTTTGTCGAAAGTATTATATATATATATATATTTTATTATTATTATAATTATTATATTAAGAAAAGTATATTAAAATTTCAAAAACATGTTTAAATTTGTGATGTTTCGTTTAATGAGAACAGAATGAGAACCATATTCATTTTTGTAGATGAGTCGTTGAATTTCTATGCGAGGATTTGCCTCTCGTTCACATTTACATGGGTTAACAAATAGGTTCCATCTGTATTTTTGTGTGGCTGTGCTGTGCAGATATCGCGTGGTGACTCCTGCATCGTAAGGCATCAAATGCGAACATATCGTGATCCGGGGAGACACTCACTTTTGTAACCCCGGTGACTCAACACAAAAAGTCAGATGCCGCAATGATTGCATGTATTACGACTAGCCAGCCTGTTAAACATTCTGTGACCACCCTGTGTCTAAAGCTCCGCCAAAATTCGATATTAAAGGCAGCTTTTTAGGTATTTGGGGATTTGGTGATTTGTTTTTGGCTTCGGATATGTTTTGCTTAATCTAAAGACTGGGCTCTTCGTTGTAGAGTGTCCGATTGCCTGTAGACACGCAAGATAAAATAAATGTGTGCATACAAAAGTTATCAGAACAGTTTGTGCTTTTTAACAATTGCACTTTATTATATTTAACGAAGACTTTTGAGTTCATAACGTTAGTTTGAGAGTCCCAATTCTTTCGACTCTTCAGTGGGCGTCACAGGTTTTAAATAGCATTTCTGTTGTTTTAACGTTGACGTCAAAAATAATATTTTCATTTCTATTCTACTTTTCATTTCGAGGGATGTTTTGCTCGAGGCAAAATTTCCAATCAACTGCCGATATCAATTTCAGGTTACTATTATAACAATTTGTGACATCGCATCCACTCCCCAATACCCACTGTAGAACTTCGCTTTAAATCTAGCCACGCTCTCAAGGAGTCTTATTCGACGATGCGTTTTTTCTTCTACCTCTAAATGTGTGCAGGTTGTTCCTCTAAACAATTATTTTAATTTTGACAATCCAGTATATTTTTTCTTGGCCAGGTTGCCCGACATCAACCGAAGCTTATTACATTTTTGACAACAAATCATGTATATTTTTCTTACGGCCAGGTGAATCGACTTCAACAAAAACATCATTTTATGTTTTACAATTAATTGAATAATGTTGTTTTCTTCCGGCCAGGCACGTACTCATTTGAGATGACCTTTTCAGTAAAACTTTCCCTGAATATTTAACATCTCTCTCATTCATTTTCTTTCTCTCTCTCTCTCTCTCTCTCTCTCTCTCTCTCTCTCTCTCTCTCTCTATATATATATATATATATATATATATATATATATATATATATATATGGAAATCTAGAGAGCCTGTGGTTACTCAGACTCCTGGGATAATCGCGGGTTATTATCAGTGAGCAATAAGTTATGATACTTTTTGTGAGTACTTCTAGTGAGTAAAAGTAATTTATAATAACAATTATAACAATAAGAATTATAATGATAATGATAATAATAAAACAGATGATCATCAGTGAATCATCAGTGATTATGACTGGTGGTGTTACCTTGAGTCTACGTGACTACACGTCTTTTCAGATCTCTAGTAATCTACACCTGTTTTGGACAATAATTGCAAATTACCCAGCGGTATCCCGACATCCGCTTACAATTGATTTCTCGCTAGTAACTACCATGTCTCTTCCCTATGAATTCCGTGGCAATAAGCCTCCTCAAGGTCCCAGTACTTTGCGCACTTTTCGAGTTGAGGTCTTGTTAGTGCCCCCCCCCCCCCAGGTCTTCCAATTCTCCTTAGCCTTTCACGACTATTTTTTGTGGTATAATCTAAAGTTTGTGGGATTGTGGGATAAGATTTGAGTGGGGCAGTTTATGACTATTCCTTGCAGTTTCTGTTTCTTTGGGCTCATGTGGTAATGTTTTACCTGTGATTTTTTTATTAGAATTGTAACTTTCATGTGTCTGGTTAATGTCTTTAGCTTTTGCTCGTTTATCTCCGCATTCGACGATGTCTTTAAGATTGCGCTTGTTTTATCATTACCGTATTTTGTATGGTTTCTGTGATCGCCTGTATTCCAATTTATCACAGTTTTGTTTACAGTTTCTTGGGATTGTTCCTAATGCGCCTACGATTATTGGTATTGTATTGACATTCTGGCATACTCAATATTCCTTTCAGTTATCTGGCAAGATCCATGAAACTTTGGTATATCTGTTTTCTTTGATCTTAACTCTGTGGTCTGCTGGAACAGCAACATCTACGATCTGGCCAGTCTTTTCATTCTTGCGTGTTATTATCTCATCCGGTTAAACAACTTGTAAAAGTAAATCTATTTGCTCATCGATGTATTTGAGGATTTGGCGTTTATTGTTTTCAAGTACTCTCTCTTGTTCATGTAGGTACCATTTGACTTATGTTATTTACTATTTCGTCTCATTGTCCACACTATCTACATGTACTGTTTTCATGGGTGTATCTATTTTAACTTTAATGTAATTAGTCATAATCGCATTGTTCTGTGCAGCTGTCAGTAGAGACTCCGATTTTCTGTTCCGGTGCCTTTTTCGTAGTCATGTTCGGCATGTTGGTTGGTCTCTTCTCTTATTATGATGAAACATCCATGTAGCCGTTTTTCTTCACATTTTTATTTTCTTGTATTTTTCTTTCTGGTTTTGGTGCTTCGCGGGTTGTTCTTTGGAACGGTGTCTCTTGCTGCGGGGATCCGCCTTTCTGTGTTCTGGGTTATGTATTTTTTGTATATTCCACACAGTCTTCTATACTTAACAGACGTTTTCTCCCCTCGTTCCTTTTCACATAGAGTACTATTGTCTTTTACGTGTAGTGCTTTGTAAATGGTCAATATTTTTTTTAGTCTTCTGACCAGGGTGCATGACTACTTCTTTCCTACAGCCTATGAATCGCCCAGATTATCTTATTAGTGATACTGTCCAGGTGTTTATTTCTTTTACTAGGTTTTTACTATAACACTTCGTTTCTAATAGTTTTCTCGTTCTTTTCAAGTATTTTCTAATCTTCTATTTTAATTATTATTATCATTATTATTATTATTATTATTATTATTATTATTATTATTATTATTATTATTATTATTATTATTATTATTATTATTATTTGTACTCAGTAGCAGTTCTCACACATATCGTCAGTGATTGCTCACCGACAACAACCAGTGGTATTTCCTAGAGTCTGAGTGGCAACAAGCCCCCCCCCCCCGATTTCCAGTATTCTTCAATTCTTTTCAATAACGATGCGGTACGCAATAGCTTCTTACCATTGATTCCTCGCTGGTAAGGACAATTAATCTTCTCTGGGATTTGGGTGGCAATAAGCCTCTCCAAGGTCCCAGAATTCTCTGCACTTTTCCAGTGGAGTCTGGGTTCTGATGTCCCTCCTCGGTATTATCCTCCACAACCCTCCACAAATATTGTGTATGATGTCATCTCAGGCCGGCACCATTACAAAAAAGATTGAATCAATTCAAAAACACACATATTTTTTTTTAATTTTTAATTAAACATTTTTTTAAAAACTTATTTTTAATTTTTTTTTTTTAACTTTTTAAAAATGTTTGCAATTTTTAAAAAATCTTTTTGAATTTCTTTTTAGTTTTAAATTTTTAAAATTTAATTTTTTTTCGTGTGGGAGAGAGGGGGAGCTTGTAGTGTTTCTTGTAATTTCTGTTTCTTTTGTTCATTTTTGTGTAGTGATAGCTGAGGCTGTTGTAATGTATTGGGGGGAATTATGAAGTGATGTTTATTGCAGTTTCTGTTCCTTGGTTCGTGTTGTGGTGTTCTTCGTGTGGATTTGTTTTCTCCCTGTTGTAAATTCCTTGTGACAGGTTACCCTTTGTAGCTTATGCGTGTTGGTTTCCGCATTCAAGGATTTTCCTTAAGATTTCAGCGGTTTTGATCATTGCCATCATTTGTATGGTTTCGATGGCCCCTTTGATCTCAATTTCTGCTAGTCTTTTCTCCAGGTGTTTTGGGATTGTTCCTAGAGCTCCTACGATTATTGGTAGTATACTAATTTCAGTTCTCTGGCGTTTTCTGTGTATTTACTTCTTTTTTTTGTGTCTTTGATCTTCACTCTGTTGTCTGCTGGAAAGCCGAAGTCGCCGAGTTTACTAAATTTTCCCTTCATGTCTATTATAATAACATCAGGTCTCCTTGCTTGTATAAGTGTATCTGTATGTATATCCATACCCCAGAGGAGTTTGTGTGTTTCGTTTTCCAGTACTGTTTCAGGTTTATGTTTGTACCATTTGTCTGCATATTCGAAATACAATTGTTTGCGCAGTTCCCACTGTATTACTTTCCCAACACAGTCATGTCTGTCCTTGTATTCTTTTGGGGGAAGTTTGCTACATTAACTTATTATATGATTTACTGTTTCGTCTCTTTCTCCACACAGTCTGCATTTATTGTTTTCCTGGGTTTTATCTATTTTAACTTTAATGTAGTTTGTTCTAATCGATTTGTTCTGTGCAGCTATCAGTAAAGATTCCGTTTCTTTGTTCAAGTTTCCTTTTTTAGCCATGTCTAGCTATTTTCGTTGGTATCTTCTCTTGTGAGTCTTATAAGACGCCCATGTAGTTGTTTTTCTTCCTATTCTTTTTTTCTTGTCTGTTTGTGTCCAGTTTTGATACTTCCTGAGTTGTTCGTTAGGACGGTGTCCCTTGCTGCGGTGATCAGCCTTTCTGTGTTCTGGTTTATGTATTTCTCCAGCTCTTTTTTAGTGTCGTCTACACAGTCTCCTATTCTTACCAGTCCTCTTCCCCCTTCGTTTCTCTTAACGTGGAGTATGTTTGTATCGTCTTTTGGATGTAGTGCGTTGTTCAGAGTCATTCATTTCATAGTCTTTTGGTCAAGGTGCCTGAGTTTTACTTTAGTCCAGCTTATGAATTGTCTAGAATATCTTATTAGTGATATTTCCCAGGTATTTATTCCTTATATTAGGTTTCTGCTATATTATTTTTTTTCTAAGAGATGTCTTGTTTTTCTCATGTATTCTTTTCTAATCTTCTCTTTCACTTCTGTTGATTTGATTATGTCTGCCTTCAAAACACTCAAATATGTATATCTGTCTTGTTCACCTAGCACCCTCATCTGCTCTTTGCTGTGTAGTTCCATGCCCTCAATCGTCTAACGTGTTCCCTTTTAATCTCCAGCAATGCACACTTATCCATTCCGAATTCCATTTGAATGTCCTGACTGAAGCGTCTGATCGCATTTATAAGCTTTTCCAGTTCCCTTCTGCTTTTTGCAAATAGCTTCAGGTCGTCCATGTCCATGTATATGACATGGTTATTATTTGTTCTCTTCCTGTGATCTTGTATCCGGCATCACATTTCTTTAGTATGTAGTTGAGTGGCATCATGGCTATGATAAAAAGTAGTGGGGATAGCGAGTCTCCTTGGAAAATGCCTTTCTGTATTTTATCTCCGTCAAGTATTGCCCTCCAGCTGACAGTTCTAATCTCCATGTTTCCATTGTTTTCTTGATGAGATTAATAATCCTGTCATGTATCTTGTACATTTTTAAACATTCAATTATCCATGCTTGAGGGATTGTGTCGTACGCTTACTTTTAGTCAATCCATGTCATAGATATGTTCTTTTTCTTTCTTTTAACTTCTTTCAGGATCTTTTGATATATGTATAACTTATCATTCGTCCCTCTTTTCCCTTTTTGGCATCCTTTTTGTTCCTCGGGAAGTAGCCCACGAGTGTTCAGAGAATGGTAAAGTTTGTCTCTCAGTTGTGTCGTTAGGATTTCCCACATCGTCGGTAAACAGGTTATTGGTTTGTAATTGCTTGGGGTTGTTCCCTTCTTGGCGTCTTTTTGTATGAGCGTTGTTCTTCCTTTGGTGATCCACTCTGGTACGTCTGTTTTATGGATTCATCCTCTCAGTTTCTGTGCTAGCCTTTCATGTAAGGTCGGGAATTATTTGAACCAGTACGCATGTATTCCCTCGTGACTTGGTGCCTTCCAGTTTGCCATTTTCTTTAGTGTTGTCTTTATAGTTTCTGAATTAATTTCTGTTTCCGTTCCTACTTTAATTTCTAGAAGTTTATCATTCATGTCTTTCAGCCATTTAGCATTTCTTGCTCCAGAAATGTTTCGTTTCTGTCGGGTCCGGTTGTTCTGTTGTTGTTCTTTCTCCGTTTACGTTTTTGTAAAACTGGCTTACATTGGTGTCAAGGGTCTTGTTCTGTTTGTACTGTTCCGCTATATTTTGTTTTAGTTATTCATGTTTCTTATTTAGTCTTTCCTTGCGATTCGGATTTCTGCTCTTATATCGTTTACTGTTCTCCGTCATCCTATTTACGGTTTTAGCTTCCCTTTTCAAATTTAGTGGTCTTATCTCCCATGCAGATTTCGTCTGTCGATTTTTTGGTCAGTCTTCTTTCCCCTTTTTAGTTTAATACCTATTGATTTTGCCCCTGCATATATTAAGTTGTTTAGATCTGTGATAGTCTCTGTTGAGATGTACATGAGTACTCTGTTTACTTTATCAGTTTAAATTTTTAACTTCTTCCAGTCTTCATTCGTTAGGGATTGAAGTTTTGTTTTGTTTTCGGACATTAATCATTTGATGTTTTTCACTTCTCTTGCTTCTTCCTCACATAGTTTTATAGTTTCGTCGTCGTCATCCCATTCGGTTTCTGTGTTTATATTTTTCCCGTCTTCTTCCTGAGATTTTTCGTCAAGTCGTGTGTCTTGATCTGTCAGGCCATTTATATTTTGTGTAATCTCCGTTAATTCACTCTCAGAGAACCACCCTCTCTTGAGTGTCTGTCTTGCTTGATTTTCATTCGTTTCCGGTATCCCCTTTTATTATTATTATTATTATTATTATTATTATTATTATTATTATTATTATTATTATTATTATTATTTTTGATATTCTTATTTTTATGTTTCTTGAGGTGTTTATACATTAAATATTTTTTCATTATTTATTATTATTATTATTATTATTATCATTATTATAATTATTATTATTATCATTATTATTATTATTATTATTATTATTATTATTATTATTATTATTATTATTATTATTATTATTATTATTATTATTATTATTATAAATTAAGGTATATGTGTTTATCTTTTCACCAGTAATAATTTCTTTAATAAGAAGAATATGGTTATATGTTTTGCTTTACCGCTGTCTGCGATCATTTTTAGAAGGCGCTTAATAAGTGACATATTTGAAATTAAACTGTAAAAAATAATAAAGAAAATAATATAAAATACAATTCATAATCGTCTTAGGAAAAATCGACACCGACTCTTTGTTGGTCTTTAATTCTTGTAACTGAAATAAATAATACCACATTTATTCGTCTTTCCTTTATCAAATATATATATATATATATATATATATATATATATATATATATATATACATATATATATATATATATATATATACATATATATATATATACATATATATATATATATATATATATATATATATATATATATATATATATATATATATATATATACATATTAATACACATAAATAGCTGTGCATGTATACTGCATCCGGTCGCATTTTACTAGGTTGGGAGGATACCATGATGTACAAACTACATACACTTACCACTAAAGGAGGAGGTAATATCTGAGAGGATTATATAACTAACAAAGAATACACTGATAATTAAAAGAAGGTATAATGCCTGGTAGAATTGTATCATACAGCAAAGCACAACTTAATCACCTCTTCCAAAATATAGGAGGTGATCCTAGGAAGGATCTCACCATGAACGCATGACGCATGGCCTGCTAGTATGGTATCATGGTAACAGAAAAGATACTACACTACACCCCAATAAAATTAAAAGGTACTCCCTTTAAGTATATATATATATATATATATATATATATATATATATATATATATATATATATATATATATATATATATGAAGAGTTCGAACGCAAAACGCAATAAATCCAATTCGTTAAAATTGAGACCTTCAACAATAAAAACACGAATAAATCTAGACTTAGAATGAAAGCTGATTTTAATTGAAGTCAAAACGAAATAATTTCTGTATAAAATTATGTCACACATTGTTTTAAGGTTTTGTCGTGTGTTGAAATACAACCCTTTTTGTAATGACAGTTTCGTCATTTTGAACATGGCGTCTATCGCATGTTGCATTCGAACTCTCTCTCTCTCTCTCTCTCTCTCTCTCTCTATATATATATATATATATATATATATATACATGTGGGTTGGAAATTATTTATTTTCATACAGTAAAAATAACATCACTCATTTTATAAATTGATATAATTAAAATGCAATACAGAATGCACACACAGTTTAGTTCAATCATTTATGTCATGATTACGTTTATTCGTTATTATTAAATGTTTTGAAGTGAAAATTAACAATAAGCAAAGTAAGATACTTGTAATATAAATTCCTAATAAAAATACTTAGAACAAGAAGAGATGCATGCATGCATTTTATCCGTAAATATATTTGAATTGTAGTTGTAGATAACATTCCAGGTGTCATAATTGTAAGCAAATTGTAAAATAAATTACGATACCTGTAGGTGAATTCATTTATAACTATATGTAATGTAGTCGCACTAATATGACACACGACATAACAAAAAAAAAACGTGAGATTGCTAATTATTCAACTCGAGAAATTCATGATTGTTCTCTAATAATTCAGAGTCTTTTTTAATATTCGAGTACGGATGATCTTAAATAATATAGCAATGCCCAAACAAGTAAAGATAGGAATAGCAACGTATAAGTAAGAATAACCATAAAGGTTATTGGAAATTACAGGCAGTTCATCAAACATTTTATTTCTGTATTTGGCTATGATGTTCCAATGATGTCGCATGCTCTTCATGACGCTAGTAATAACTTTAAACTCGTGGCCTTTGGTCGCAAGATCTGTTACAGCTATCATTCCAATGCGGGTCGGGTATAATGGATCAGCAAAATACTTTTCAACATTATATAAAACGAATCGTTCCCTGTGATCGGGAATGCTCAGTCTGAGCTTTTCCGACAAAACACCAATCCAAGCATCGGTCGGCATAAAAGCAGGGTTTGTAAACGATGCCTTGTACAGTTGATTTATTACCCTAATGTGAGCCGCGTAGCCCCAACCATGACAATAAGGTGGAAAAAATGCACCTTTATATAAAGACTTACGAGGCATAGCCTGGTAACGCTTTAAATCTAGAAACATTGGTCTCTTATTAATTCGTGAGTAGCAAAGAGCGAAATGATCGTCGTATTGACCCATGTTATGATCTATTAAAAGAAAATGTATAAGTTTATCGAGGTCAATTAGAAGTTCATCATTGAGGATCATAACATATTCAGCATTTGGACAATAATTTACTGTCCATTTCCAGGCTGTGATCACCTTCTTTGTTAAATTAAAATATGACTCTATAAAGTCTTCCTGGATAATATCTCTGTAGTGTTTACTTTCATTCCGAATTAAATTCTCAATATGTAGGTCTCTGCTTTTTCCAAATATAAACAGATGCTTTACAATTAAACCTTTTCGATAAGGCATTGGACTCTTATGCGTTAACAGTTCTCGTATGACCCCTCTCCATCTCACATGGGCATAAAAGGTCCGATAGAGTACAAGAAGGAATACTTGATTTTCTTGTCTGCATAAATCTGGTTCGTTGATTGTTACATTATAATTGTGGCTCCTAGTCGGGTAGTGGCTGTAATAAGATTTATCAACTTTGGAGTCCTTTGGTCGTGGGTGAAGTGTTATATTCATTTTCTTCAGCATTTTCTTCTTCTGTAGAAAGTACGGCGTCTCATAGATTCCTGTTCGACATAAAACATGTTTATATTTAAGTATATCGTTTATTGAAACGAAAAATGTTGGGCTAAATATATGCATACGAAATAATTAAACGTCAAGCAAAATAAGGCCACTGACATGATAGAGGGGGTAAAGAACATTTATAGAAGATAAATATATTAGAAAGAAATCAATTTAATCATGTATATATAAATACGTATACATAGGATAAATTAATACAGTGGTTCATTTTAAAAATGATGTTTGTCACAACACAGATGAAAAGGACCGTAAAAATATATCTCACAAAAATGTTATGTGTTTTGGAAATATGAAAATATAAAAATAAGAATAATAAAATAAAAACATGGTTATTTGAATATATGAACCTGACTTTTATATATATATATATATATATATATATATATATATATATATATATATATATATATATATATATATATATATAAAGAGAGAGAGAGAGATAGAGAGAGGTGTGATGGATAAAAAGATGGAGAGAGATATGGAGAGAGAGAGAAGATCGGGAGAGATAATGTGAAAAATGTATATTCGAAGAAGTCAGGATTTGTAAAGTTGAAACACACTTTTTATTCGTAAATTGTTTATTATTTTATTATTTTGTTACTTGATAATTTCTTTATGTTATAATTATATAACGTGTTTCGGGCATCTTGGCTCTCTTCAGTTATTCGTTTCTATTTAGAAAAATAATTGTGTTTTACAGTTTGGCGTTTCTGCACATGTGTGTGATCGCGTGCGTGTTTGCGCGCGTGTGTGTATGTGTGTTCTTACCTTTTAATTTTCTTGGTCCAAAACTATGTGTGTTTTAAGCATGTTTGTCTGTGACTTTCATTTCTGTGGTCATCTTCGTGTTAAGCGAGTAACAACATTTTAGTCGGTTCCTTCGATAAAATTAAAAGTGACCTTGATATCTTATTAGGTATCCGTCGTCTCTATGGCTGTGCATGCGCGTATGTGTGTGCGTGTGTTTATTGCATGTACATTTTTGTAAGTGTGTTTGTTTTGTTTAATGTGCACAGGTGCGTGAGCGCGCAAACACGTGTGTTTGTTCATACATAAATACATACGCATATAGTTGTATATATATATATATATATATATATATATATATATATATATATATATATATATATAGTGAGAGAGAGAGAGAGATGAGAGAGAGAGTGAGAGAGACAGAGAGAGAGAGAGGGCGACAGAAAAAGAGAGAACAAAGGGAGAGGGAAATACATGAAACCAATAAAAGTATAGTGATGTATATATACATATATACAGAATTTAATATACTTTTTAGTAGATGTTTATGGAAACGATTAATTGACAGCCACCGCCATTATTTGGATAAAGATAGATACATAGTTAGATCGATAGATAGATAGATAGATAGATAGCTGGAGAGATAGATTCATATAGTAATAGATAGTTGTACAGATTAATAAAGAGATAGATGGACATATTGACAGATAGATGGATAGATATATACGTAGATAAATAGATATATTGATAGATAGATAGATAAATAGAAAGATAAAACATAAATATATATATATATATATATAGAGAGAGAGAGAGAGAGAGAGTGTGTGTGTGTGAGAGAGAGATAGAGATATGTATGCATACATAGAGAGATAGATAAATGGATAAATAGATACATAGATAGACACCCGCACACACGCTCACATCTCTTTTTACATACCTGTATTTACACACACACACACACACACACATATATATATATATATATATATATATATATATACACCCTGGCGATGCATATATCCTATGTATGCGGATGCGTATATATACATGTGTGCGAGTTAACTTATGAGTAGATCATAACTTCAGTCTCACAGCTTACAGATCACACATGTCAGCATGCATATAAAAACGAATGTGTGGGCGGGAACTCATATGCATGCGCACACATGCACATGCACGAATCATCATATATATGGCAGATGCATGACACGTGTGTGTTTATATATATATATATATATATATATATGTACATATCCATCTATATATGAATCTATCTATTTATCTATATTTCTATCAATCTATCCATTTATCCACTTATCTATCTATCTATCTATCTATCTATCTATCTTTCAATCTTTACCTTAATACTGACGGTAACCGTAAACCAATCGTGTACATGAAAAAATTTAAATCTAATTAAATTATGTATGAAAGTATATATATATATATATATATATATATATATATATATATATACATATACAACTATACTTGTCTTTCCTTTATTTATACTCTCACCCCGCTTCATTCCCTCTCCTCTCTCTCTCTTTCTTTCTCTCACTATCTATCTCTCTATATATATATGCATGTATATGTATGTGTGTATATATATATATACATATATATGTATGTGTGTGTGTGTATATATGTATAAAAACAAACAAAAACACGTGTATGAGCGGGCGCAAATCAATATATGGTATGATAGTTTATATTCATAGAGAGAGAATAGCTTCAAGTGTAATCACTTGTTCGGATCGATAGTGAAATCCAAGATTACGAGAAGTAGAAAAAGCAAATGGTTGGTTACTTTTAATGCCGCAAACACAAAGCTCCTTTCCTTCAATAACTACAAGAAACCGCTCCAACCACCGATTATCATGGCAAATAACACCCTATCTGAGAGTTCAACATTCAAACTCCTCGGCCTAACCTTCACAGGTAACATGCATTGGAACAAATACATTGAAGGCATTGCCAAGTCATCCGTAGGAAAGTTGGCTCCCTCTACCGTGCTAGTAAACCCCTCACACCTGGCATTATTCTGTATCTCTACAAAGCCACCATCCGCCCATGCATGGAGTATCGTTGCCAGATCTGGGCTGGTGCATCATCTACTTGTCTCTCCCTCCTTGACAAGGTCCAAAAAAGAGTCGTCAACCAAGCTAGTGTCCCTGTCCCATCGCCGCAATGTAGCATCCTTGTGCTTGCTTTACAAATATTTCAATGGATTATGCTCTGATGAATTGACTGCTCTGGTGCCCCCTCGAAGTAAATTCACTAGAACAAATCGACAATCGACTAAATCCTACCCATTCACTGTGGAGGTTCCTAGATGCCGGAGAGCTTTCTACTCAAATAGCTTCTTCTCTCGCGCTGTTGGCGTTAGGAACTCCCTCCCTGTCCCCTGTTTCCTCGACGGTACTGACATGCAGAAATTTAAAACTGATGTAAACAGACATCTCGCTACGCAGATCCTATTTTAGGTTGACCCCACCCCAAACTTTCTCTCTTTTATTTATTCTCAGTAGCCCCTTACGTCTACAGTGGCAGCCTGCCTTGTCTGGGGTGAACTATTTAAAAAAAAATGTATGAACGCCAATAAAGATTTGATGAGAGAGAAATACCAATAATTTTAATGTCGATTTCTTCTGAAGAGCAAAGCCATTCAAGAGAATCTCAGGAAGAAAAGAGTCACGCATACGATTGGAAGACACAAGTCTAGTCTTAACAGGATATCAAGAAACAAGGCCTTTCGTACTCCAATGCACAACTGAACTTATGCAACTTCTAGAACAGCTACATATTTCGACTGATGCAAGGGAGATGAGCGAGAAGCAACACAAGAATAGAGAGTGCTATCTTCAGCATAGATGTTCATTTTCGGAACAATATTCTCTGAAAGATCATTTATATAGAGATGACATAGTTTGGGACTAAAATAGAGCCTGTAGGAACACTATAATTGATAAGAAAAAGAAAATGAGACATTGTCTAAAGTTACTCGCAAGCTTCGATAAAAAACAAAAGACCTAATAATGTCCAGAACCTTCCTTCGAATAATGAGGAATTTACAATGCATCATCAATACTGTAAGATATAGCATCAGCAATATTAAGTATGTACCGTTCACTAAGTGTCAAGACAGAAGAAAACCCGCACCTGTTAATGTCTTTTCTTTACATATTCAAAACAACAACAACAATTACAACAAAAGCGCCCCTTGCGCCGGATCAAACACTTCACTCAATACCCGTAACTTCATAAATTATATTCCATCATTCTTAGATGAGTGAATAGACATAGTGTTTTAACTTAAATGGAGCTCTCCTTACACGCTCAGATATTCGCGTAATAGAATATGATTGCTGTCCGAAGTCTATAGGTCCCATCTCAGCTTCATCCTGTCTTACCAATTCGCGTACTCCTTCATCATCGGCAGACTCCCTTCTACTGGCTGTCACCATGTCCTCTGCAGCATTATTCATATCAGTCACATCCTCCTGTGAAACCAGGATTGTCCTTTTAATGATACGGGGGGAATGTCTCCGTGTAACTCCTCTCCAGGTCTCTAACTCAACATGGACATTACCGAACTGCCTCGTAATGATGCCCTCAAACCACCGTTGACCAGGGCCAACATTCCTCAGAAGGACTAGATCCTTCACCTCATGATTTCGGCAAGGTTCTATGATCTTAGTACCCTTCTTCATTTTCTAGTTGTACACCCTGCTTTTAAACTTGTTTGGCTGTAACAGATAATAGGCTGTTCTTAATTGTCGCTTGAACAACAATTCAGCTGGAGGAACCCCAGTTACTGTGTGTGGAACTGTCCTGTGTTTAACAAAGAATTGTTTCAAGAGATGTGTTCGTGTCTTTGTTTATCCTCTTCATTGTTTCCTTGAATGTACGCACACTGCGTTCAGCCTGGATTTTGGAAGAAGGATAGCAAGGAGCCATGAATATGTGTTTAACCCCATTTGCCTCTAAACACCTCCTGAATACATCACTGGAGAAACAAGGGCCGTTGCTACTCACAACCAGCATAGGAAAACCATCAGTTTCAAGGATACCCTCTAACTTCTCAATGGTAGCTTCAGCAGTGGATGTCTTCATTATGCAAACCTTCCATATATTTGCAGTAGGTATCAACCACTATCAAGAACATGTGTCCCTAAACTGGACCAGCATAGTCTATGCGAATCTTTTCCCAACAATTAATCGGAGTTCTTTTGGGCTGTTTCTGATTTAGCGCACAAATTTCAAACCCCTTGGCGGTCCACTCAATATCTCATCCAGTTTTTGGCCACCATACATAGTTTCTAACTAATGTTTTCATCCTCACAATGCCTACATAAGTCTGGTGTAATTTCTGCAGAACTTTTTCTCTTAACGTAGGAGGAATAATAATCCTGCTTCCCCGCAGTACTACACCATCTCCGCAGGTCTTTTCAATCGTTTATAGAAATAAGGCTTAAACTGTTAACTCCATCTTACCCCAGTCCAGCCATTTATGGTAAATTTGTATACCCGACTCAAGATCGGATCTTGCCTAGTCTCTGCTCTCAGAGCTTCAACCATCACTGGAGCTTCAACAAGGTCCGCAATAAATATTTCTTTAGTGGATTTTTATATATCTTTTACCTGAGTCTCCAGTAGAAGACGACTCAAAAAGTTTGTATTACTATTGAGGACTCCAGTTCGATATTCTTGTTTGCAATAATCAGCAGCCAAGAACAGAGCCCAACGCTGTACCTAGGCAGCTGCCATAACAGGAATTGACTTGTTCTCTTCGAATAGACCTAACAAAAGTTTGTGATCGGTGAACATCGTGAAAGGGGTTTCCAAACAAATGTTGGTGTAACCTCTTCACTGAAAACCCAGGGAAAGCCCTTCCTTTTCATTGTGTGCATAATTCCGTTCAGACTCTGAGAGCTTTCAGGAGATGTAACATACTGGCTTTTCACTGCCATCGTCCATCCTATGAGCATAAACAGCTCCCAAGCCATAAGGAGAAACATCCACCTCCACAAGTGTGGGCTTTGGCGAGTTAAAATGAGTCAGAAAGGGCGCTGTACCATCATTTTCTTTGTCTCTTTAAAACCTTTCTGTTGGCAAGCTTCCCACTTCCAAACTGTACCTGTTTTTATTAGACTCTGCAGTAGCTAAAGCCGTGTGGACAAATTTGGTAAATGGCTGCGATAATAATTGACTGCCCCAAGATAGGCTTTCAACTCTGTAACATTCCTGCCGTCGCAGCCACTTTCTCTGGTAGAGGAGCTGTACCATCCTTGCTAACCTTCAACCCTAGATAGGTGATTTCCTCAAGAAAAAATTCGCACTTGCTTATTTTCAATTCGAGCCCAGCTATGCTCAGCGTATGAAATACGTTCTCTAGGTTATTTAAGTGAATGTCATCATCGGAATCTGAAATTAGTATATCGTCCCCTTGTACCTTGCAGAAAAGAACATCTTGCAATCGTTTGTTTATCTCCTGTTGAAAAATGTCTGTAGCACTGTGCAACCCGAACTGTAACCTTATTGGTTGGTTCAAACCCTATGTGTGTTTACAGTTAACACTTCTTGCGTACTCAAATATAAGCTGCTATAAATCCAGTTAGCGTAATTTTTCACCCACTCTCAGTGTGGCAAATATATCGTCAGTTCGAGGAATGAGGTAGCTGACACATGGAGCTGCTGCATTGATGGTTTGTTTATAGTCCCTACATATTCGGATCCCCCATTTTAACTTTTAACAACGAGCACTATGGGTGCAGCTCATCTAGAATATTCTACTCTTTTGTAAATGCCTTGGTTTTCTAGGCGGTCTAACTCCTTCTCCACCCTTTCTCTCACAGAATAAGATACAGGCCTGGCTCGACACAAATTGCGCTTGGCTTCTTTATCAATGAGTATATTCACCTGCAAGTCTTTCGGGCATCCTATTTCTCCATTAAATAAGCTTCATATATAGTAAGTAATTTTAAGCCTTGATTGGTTCTCCATTGTTCAACAAAACAGCCTTAACCAGTCCAGCTTTAACTTTTCCATCCAATCTCTACCCAGTAGTGATAGTACCTTTCCTTTCACAACCAGTAGGGGTAAACAGTTCATTGGCCCTTCATGTAATACCTCTACAACTGTTGTCCCCTGAGGTTTTACTATCTAACTAGTATAAGTCGTCAGTTTTACTGCTTTTTTTAATCCTGAATCCTACCCAGCTCTTTAAATTGTTCTCGATTAATGATCGAACAAGATGCTCCTGTATCTTCCTCCATGGCAACTTTGTTTTGTTTAACAACAGCTCCACCTTTATTGCTGGTGTTTGTAAGTTATAACTATTGTATAAATGTAATTATTCTTGTCGAACCTCCCTCTCATCCAGACTTAACCTTTCCATAGTGAATCATTTTGTAACTGTCTCGTCTTCATCCACCACATTCATTGCATCGCTCCGTTATTTTGAAGATTTTACCTTATTTCTGCTAGCACTTTCTGCAAATGTGTCCTGTCTTATGAGATCTTAAACATTCACTATTTTTAAATGTACATTTATCTGCCGTGTGCATTGTACTACCACATATGTAACCCTCCCGTTTCAAGGGTAATTTGTGTATTGGGTTTTCATAATCGGGAAATGTTTCCTGCATTGATTTAGAACGTTTCCGAGCTGATTCGATTGACACTCATATCTCAATAGCTTGATTCAACGTTAGATCCCTTTGGCTCAGTAAGCGTCCTCGATTTTTACATCTTTAATTCCAGAGACTAAGCGGTCCCGTATGTATTCATTAATCCTCTCTTCAAAATTGCGGTTGTCGGACATTTTCCTTAATGCGGCCACATAGTAATTTATAGACTCTTCCTCCCTTTTGTTCCTCGTGTTGAACAAGAATCTTTCGTGAAAAACATTAGGTCCTGGTTTAACATGTCTCTGCATCATCCCAATTAGTTTATCAAACGTGTTCTTTTCCAGACGATTATCTGATAAACCTCTTTACACAGTATAATGTTTTGCACTAATAACTGATAATAAAATCGCCTTTTTCTTCCCTTCACTCTTAATATTATTGGCTATAACAAAACTCCACACATTCAATGTAGTTAATCCATGCCTCCTCAATATCGTTCTATCCTTGTACAATGCCCATCAACGCCATTGTTAATGCTTCTAGGAACACTGAACACAGACAATGCGTGTGTTTACTTTTTG
Organism: Sepiola atlantica; assembly: GCA_963556195.1. Taxonomy (NCBI): domain Eukaryota; kingdom Metazoa; phylum Mollusca; class Cephalopoda; order Sepiida; family Sepiolidae; genus Sepiola; species Sepiola atlantica. Next base: position 17,633,667 of record OY744521.1, on the reverse strand, counting down.
TTTTTCCTTAACTTCCAGCACATTGTTTGTGTTAATCTTCCAAATACCTTCCTCGTCAATTATTAAGACACAAGCAAACCCGCATATGTTACAGTCTATTTTCTATATATTCAAAACAACAACAACAATTACAACAAAGGCGCCCTCTGGGTCAGATCAAAAACTTCACCCAATGGTCGTAACTTGATACATTACATGCAACATAGCAATCATTGACAGGAATGGAACGGTACAATAAGAACAATTAGGAAGTAGAGTGCACAAATTAAACCTCAAACCGATAAAAGGTCACCCATACAATTTAAAGCTTGTCACACGTGCAATGGGGAGATCATTGCGAAGAAAACGAGGAAGACCATGCAAATGCGTGGAAGAGTCTAAACGTACAAAAGGCAAATAACGATCCACATGTAGATCGTTACTATTAATAGAAACATCCAGATTACTCTCACCAAGAGCAATGATGTGAGGAGATTTTTCCAAGAGAAAAGACTGAACGTCAGAGAAAGTTTTATCTGAGACGTACGATTTTGCTATAGGGAATAGTTAAGTGTTTGTTGTTTGAATTTGGAGAATGCATACTAACAAAAGGGAGATAAAGGTATAACTACTACAAGACAACCAATGTCTGATAGAGACACAACCACCAGCATTCAACAACTTTGACTCGAAACAGTTTAGCTAAACATATATCCCTTCAAGAGCCAAATAGGAAGATAAATAGTTACTAGGCTTGCTGGCAAAACCAGCTTACCCCTAAACCAGTTACGTAGCCCGCGAGAAACCGGTTTTTTATCGTGACAATATCACGCCAAAACAATGGCTAAAGAGGTCATTTTGCTGAAGAGGTAAGCCACCAGCATTTCATTTTAAGAAAAGTCCGTATAGGTATTGTAGTTTTTCTCCGATTTTTTCAGATTGAGGGAACCCAGTCTGCAAATAAGGTATGTTATACTTCGAAAACAGACAAAGTCACTATCAAACTCTTAAAGACCGAGGAGGTTAATTCGCTTTGTATCTTCGTACAAAATCACTGATCAGTGTGATACGTGATGGCAGAAACGGATCGATAAACACTATTCAATCATATCGTATCGGATCATTTTAAAATGACAGGTTCATATATGTAGTGATGGGTTATATATATAACATATATATAATATATACTTATAATTAAACCTTAAATATAAATTAAATATAAATATATACTTATATATATGACATATTATATACATATATATATATATATATATATATATATATATATATATATATATATATATACATACATATATACATATATAACGTAAAATATAATAACACGAAATTACATGATTGTCGATGCAATAATTTATTTCAACCTTGCGGTTTTATTCAAGCATCCAATTTGACAATTACATTTTTGAGACTGACAGAAAACTGAATTCACCCTCGACAATTCAAATACAACCAGAGAGAGTGGTGGTCGCAGCCAATCTGAATACCCATTACAGAGCGAGTAGGAATTAACATCTTATATTTAACTAAGGCAAGCGAAAGGGATCTTATGTTTTTTTTTGTTTGTTTTTATTAAAATAATAACGTCTGTGTTAAACGCACATATTCTTTCTACATTTCCGACTTGGTGACATTTAACGTTCATACGCCTCCATACACACGCACACATATACCTATTCTTAACATCACACACACACAATTTTTGGCTAGCTCGAAATTCAGTTTTCGGCCCGAAAGGAGGAAGAGAGATAAAACACTAACACACGTTAGCGTGTCATCGGCCGATTAACACTTGTCGTGCTTTCATTCTGTCTAGATCCGAGTGATAGTATCTATTTGAAAACTAAAAATCATTTAAGATTATATTCTAAATGTAATATTTTAATACTCTGAGTTTCACAAAATTCATCTTACATTAGTTTATAATCTATGGAAGCCTATAATTATAGCCTAATTCCAATCTAATATTGTCTAGTGATAATATTATACACTATACTTAATTTAATTCAAGGATTAGTGTATTATCAGTCGAAAAATTTACTATCTTATTTTAAGTAAATAATCAGAATAAACGAATATCTTAAAGTACAATTATATATGCATACATCCCACATATACACACACATATCTCTACACACATATACATATATACATATATATATATATATATATATATATATATATATATATATACACATATACATACATATATATATGCATGCACACCCATACCTACTACCTTGAATTAAACATTTTTAAGACATCGAGGATAAATGTGTTTCGTCTTTAAGTATTCATTAAAAAATATCATTACTAAATGAGTGTATACCTACACACACACACACACATATCCATCCATATGCACATACACACACATACACACATATACATATACATACACACACATATATACGCACATGCACACATAGATACAAATGTGCAAAATAGAGACACACATACATGTATACATAGACATACACAAATGCACATATGCACGCATACATATAAACATACACAGTCATACGCATACGTACACACATACCTATACTCATATACGCGCACATTCCCATACATGCACACATACACCTGCACACATGTATACACATATACACACATACACATATAATATAATATATACGGCCTGGAAAGTTTTAAATAACCGGGGTAAGAGTTTAATTAAATATAAACATATATTGACAAAATAAATATGCAAGATATACACACACACACACACACACACACACATACATGCCTTCACATACACAAACACAAACACATGCATGTACGTACAAATATATACATACAAAAACACATGTACGTATATATACGCACATACTCTTCCCATACATACATATACACCAATACATGCATGCACGCGCATCCGCACGCGCATGCATACATATAAGCAAATATAAGGCTATCTTATTTCAAGTAAATAATCTGAATAAACGAATATCTTAAAGTACAATCGTATATGCATACATCCGAATAACAACTATAACGAATGTCACCAAGTCAGTAATTACATGTCCATGACAGATATTATTGTAAATATTTATGGGGGTTTACCGTAAATGATCTATTTGGTATCTTCACCGTTACAAATCTAGAGGTCTATCAGATTATTAGAGTGAGTTAAAAAAAAGGCTGCAGATCGTTGAGAGCACTACATATATGAATATAGGTAATATATATATATATATATATATATATATATATATATATATATATATATATATATAACCTATATTCATATATGTAGTGCTCTCAACGATCTGCAGCCTTTTTTTTAACTCACTCTCTTTTAGAGTCATGTGACGTAACATCCGTTTGTATCAATTCGCAGAGTCCGAGTGATTATAATCCCGAATGCAGCGTCTTCACCCCGACAGTTCCAGTTCTTTTCAGCAAAACCATGATATGCTAACGGGTCTACTTATCCATTTGTTTACATCTCTTTCGTCCATATTCGAAAGTGCACTTGGGCTATTCCGTTACGATACATGGGGTCAAACAAGATCCACTCACCTTACTCAAGAAGCAAATACAACCAGCCATTTTATTATACTTATTGTTTATACCGACAGAAGCCGGAATTCGTCGTCAGATACACATAACCTCTTTGTCGTGTGTAAGATAATATCTCTTACGACAAAAGTCAGCATTTAATGCAACTCTAACCACTCTGTAACGGAGCGTCTTTCATAGAGAAACTTATCGAACGTGGTCCCTATCCTTTCTCAGGTGAATCGCTCTGTTCAATTCACAGATAGACTCGCTCATCAGGTACACACACATTATTCGGTGTAGAATTATGGCGGCCATATTATCAGAATGCTTGCTGCCTCTATAGCAGCTGCATATTTTGAGATGAACTATTGTGGAAGGTGGGGATAGCTGTATAATTTTTCATGTGGGCATGTACATCAATTACTGCTTTGACCCATTCGGTTACCTCATCTGCGCACTGATCATCAGGGAGATAAAACGTTCAACTCCATGGGGCGTCTCTCATATGGTCTGTGATGGAATCAGAATTAGCCTTCTTGAAGTCTCTTGTTGTTTTGAGCAATGTTGGAGCAATGCATATTCAGCATTGGGACTAGATGTTACGGTGATATCAATCATAACTACAAGGGTATAAGCGTAACGTAGCGGGCTATTGGCATTCGTAACACAAGCTACGAGCAGTGAGGTCAGGAACGGGTAATGAAGTGAGGCTTGCTAGTTCACACAATCAGGGAGGCGAGTGGGAGACTTGACAGTCTGTGAGAGGGAATACCCTATGGAGAAAATATACGTGGAGTTTCTAGCTGTGTCTGTATAGCTGGAGAATCGAAGCAAGCCACGGTGAGGTGAATTAATATCTCTAAATACATGTATGTAGGCAGTCGAGTCAAGTAAGAGTGCTGTATATATGCTTTTAGACACAGTTTTTCAGGGTACAGTCCTGGGTCGAAGGAAAACGGTATAAGAAATATAAGTAACTAACACTGTGTTGCAGGGTTAATATAAAGCACTGTACGATTTAACATCTTTTTCTAGCCTATGTTGTCTATTAACTCTTAGCCTTATTACTTTATTTGTCTTTTAGCTTTGGTCTTTCCTAACACATACCAGGTGATAGTTATTGCAAAGTGGCCCACATTATTTTAACAAAATCTTCGTGAAATAACAACAAAAAGAAAACAATACATGAATAAAAGAACATCAACAACATGTTCTTTCTGCCATTTTCTGTTTTTATATTCGTGTATTTGTGTACTTACGTAATGTTACTCTTATTCTTTCTTTTTCTTTTGTCTAAACTCTCTGCCATTAGGATATTTTAATGTCTATTTTCTTCACTCTATTTTAGTTTCTCATTTCTTTAATTTTAAACATTGGTGTGTGTCTCATTTACAACGCAGCTAGTGCAAATAAGCTATCTACTTACTATAAGTAGATCACTTCCGTGTATTTAATGCTTTTATTCTTTAAATGTTTTTTTCTTGCTGAGAAGGCATTCTCACGGCGCCCAAAATACACCGTTACCTTTTTTCTCTTCTATGATACATGAATTAAATTTACTGATCATATGCTTGTTTGCTGCTTACCGATGCATGCGCTCGTTCCGCGATTTTACAAGACTTAGGGTACTCCGCATTAAAATAAGTTGTTTAATACTACGAAAATGCACTATTTCTCTTAATAATTATGACGAATCCATGAGCGATTGCTCTTTTATCACATTACCTCGAGTGCAGTGTATTCTATGACTGTTCTCTTCAAACTTAAGTATTATTATTTACATCCTCTCTAGGAGACAAGACACAAGGTCAGGTGTGGGTTTTGATGAAAGTGTTTTTTTGTGGAATTAATTAGAATCCGCAGGTACTCAGTCCGCGTCGTTAACCACTCAGTCATCATGTCATCCCCCTAAGTAAAGCCACAACTGAAGATAGAAGAAGTGTATGCGCTTGTATCTTCATTCAACATCATGAACAAGTGTCGTGGAGGAGAAGAAGGGATATAGCAAAACAATATTCTATAACATCTCATCATAGCCTTTTCAAATACTATAGTTATTCGTGTAGTGCTTCCAACAAACTGCCTACTTCTTTAACTCTCTCTTTCTCATATGACATTAAATTATTTTCTATCATTTCCTACAGCAGTCGTAATCCTAGAGTTTTTTCAACTTACAAATTTATAGACTAGTTAGTCTATTCGTCCAATATTTGAAACTTATTCTTCTTTAGAGATAATGTTTAATAGGTTTAAATGCTTGTCTCACAAACTATCTTATCTCATAACTTTTAGTCTTGGTTTTTTTCAAAGTGTTCTGTTGAATTGCAGCTATCGTGTCAAGGTATTTAGCCTGTTTGTTATTTGTTGCGAAGGTGAGACATATGTTAAAGACTGATTCCTCGGAGTTAGCAAACTACGCTTACATTTATAGGCAATGCCTCTTATTACTGAATTGGAAGTTTATATCCTGAATTGTCAGTTTTTGCAATTCATTTATTCAGCCCGATTTTAGCGATAAAAATAATTGCTTATAAAACCTATCCAGGAATTGCTGGTCATCAGTCAGTGATATACGTTCTAGAAAGAGGGCGAGATTAATTGAAATTGTGATCAATAATTGATGTTTCTATAATCACTGACAAGTCGGACGGGGGAGACGGAATGAGATCGATTACTAACAAAACTCAAATGTTAAAGTATATATAATAGAACATTATTTTTCCGTCGTATATTATCACTAATAAATTTAAGCTTATTTTGAATCTAAATTTAATGATAAAGTAAATCCCATTAAAATCAAAATCATTCTAGCAAGAATATTTTGTTAATTAATATTTAGATTTAATGCAAAATTGTAAATTCATGTCAATTAATTTGTCACCAAAAATTAAACAATGGCAGTTGTAACTGACAGAAAAAGAAATTAAAACATCAACTTACACCAGGCGGACGTAATATGTCGAAAGAAAGTTAATCAAATATGTATTAGAAAGATTTCTGTTTAATTTTCATAATTCTTAACATAGCTTTTTTTCTATATAGACAAGATAAGATTACTTGATGTTATGTTTCTAATACATGTTTCGGAAGTTCTGTATATTTTCGTACATTAACCAAAGTAAATTATAAAATAAAATTATATAAATTGAGATGCTTGATGTATCTTTTAAAACTTTTTTAAAGGAACCGTTTTGATGCCCGTATGCCAAATAAAAAAACAAATTAACTGTAATTAAACGTGTTTATTTGATAAATATAGCATATATACAACTATTTTTTTTAAAGGAGATTGAAGTGATTCCTCAGTTAAAACATACAATGAAAGAAATATATTTGTTAAATGGGTTTTATGAAAACAATTATGAAAAGTGAAAAAAATAGCGAGATAGAACTAGAGAAATAAAAGTTTAATACAAAGATACACACTATTAAATCATTTCTATTTTGTTTTCAACCTAGGCAATACTTTTCCTGTAATTCGATTTAAAATTTGGTGTGACAATATCAGTTAAATAATCGAGTACCGAGGATTGCAAGTTCTTTAAATGTAAATATAGAAATAGCAACATATAATTGAAAGTAATCATTAACAAGTTGCCGAACGTCGATGGGTGTCAGCGTGTACATTGATTGTAAGTTCGTTCCCTGCATCATTTTAATTATCTAAAATAATAATAATTTCGGTTTATTGTTATCCTCGGCCTAGCACCAATGATTATTGAATTATATATTCAGATTGTTTAGAGAAACATACATAGCAGTACGATCCTTAGAAATAGAAGATGTAATTCCAAGAAAAAAGGTAGTAAAGCAATGGCTGTCGACGACGAGGGCTGTTATGATGGAACAAGCCACACTACGACAATAGAGACACACCACTATCTACGGATCCTTTACTTACTTGCGTATCAGAGCTACGAATAGCAATTTCTATTAAGAAAGGAGATTGCGGATAAACGGTTTTGATTAAACAATCCACGCTATGCTATTCGTCAGAGGTATGTTCTTCCATTTTCTATATTCACCCTACAAACAGTAATATAGGAAAATAATCATTTGTTTAGTGACGAAATAAATTCATAACCAACATTATACCAATCTCTTTTACTCGATACTTTTCTCACTGTTCTTTGTATTCGTTTCTTCTCAGCTTGTATTCTATCGACAGTCATTGATGTTATCGCTGCTTCTCTATTCAAAGTAGTTACAAACGCTTTTCTTCGCATCATTTATTTAAATATTCATTTTATATTGTACGCTTATATTCATATTGTCACTGCTAGGGTATATGATAAATGAATATAAAATCGCCCATGCATGGAGTATTGTTGCCACATCTGGGCTGGTGCATCATCTACTAGTCTCTCCCTCCTTGACAAAGTCCAAAAAAGAGTAGTCAACCTAATAGGTCCCTCACTGTCAGCTAAGCTCCAGCCCCTGTCCCATCGCCGCAATGTAGCATCCTTGTGTTTGTTTTACAAATACTTCAATGGATTATGCTCCGATGAGTGTGCTGCTCTGGTACCCCCTCGACGTAAATTCACTAGACTAACTCGACATTCTACTAAATCTCACTCATTCACTGTGGAGGTCCCCAGATGCCGGAGAGCATTCTACTCAAATAGCTTCTTTCCTCGTGCTGCTGGCCTCTGGAACTCCCTCCCTGCCCCCTGTTTCCCCGACAGTACTGACATGCAGAAATTTAAAACTAATGTAAACAGACACCTCGCTGCTCAGATCCCAATTTAAGCTGAACCACCAATCCTTCCCCCCCTTTTTCCTTTTTTCTCAGTAGCCCCTTACGTTTACAGTGGCGTCCTGCCTTGTTTGGGGTGAACCATGTAAAAAAAAAAAAAAAAAAAAAAAATGTTAAGTATCTTTAATACTTATATTTTTTAAAAATATTAAATGTTTTTTGTAATTACTTTGATGTCATAAGAGTAGGTATTATATTTTTCTTACGAGCAACTAACATTTTTTACTGCATTATTATACGAGGTTAAGCTTTTTAATCATAACAAATGAAATCCATTAAAAGAAACAATAACCAATTGCAATTGGACTTCTGATCCTATGTATTCCTGAAGTTACTTTATTTCGTACAAATATAGATCGCAATACATAAATGAGGAATATAATTAATTTTAAAATAGTATTATCAGATACCACTTTGTTATTTTAAGAGTCTAAAATATACTCCATTACATATATAATTTGGTGCTATCAATATGTTATTATTACTTTCATGTTATCACTGTGTAAAATATAATATTCATATAAAACACCATGTATTATATGTTTTTTAAAGTTACAAATATAACTCTAACTTTTACATTTGGAAAGATAAAATATTGAGAAGTAACATCAATTATTGTTTTGCTTTTCATTTTTGAGTCATAAATAGTAATTAATTAATTTAATATTCTAATCATCAGCGTTTGTGTGGGTAGCCATAAGCTATTCAGTCAAATATAAGTAAAACAAGTTACGTATATAAAAGGTACTATTATAAAATGGAACCTTTTTTTAATGTGTACGGGTCAACCAAATACTGATCGTCAACGTGGTATGAGGGCAGTTTATAATAAATATGTTCTTGAAGTTCTCCGAGACAGAAATTACCCGGCAAGAGGGTTGATATTGATGAATAACATTTGGGATCACACATTCTAATTAAAAAGGGTTTGAGGGAAAATTTAGAAGGGTCGTATAATACACGAGTTCATTTATCTACGCATTTCTGCCAACATAAGAGATGTGTATTAGCTAAATAACCTCTTATGGATTAGTGTAAGGTTGTTGGTTGTTTGGTTGTTTTGTTTTACGGCATATCAACCCTTTTCAGGCTATTTAATGCCGAATGCAGTCATTTTGGTGAAAGTTTTTATGCTTCAAGTTCTTTATATGTTCAAATATTTATTGATGGTGTTTGGTTTGGTTGTTAAAGTATATTTGTTTTCTTCTCTTTTTTATTTCTTTCCCCTTTTAATATCTGTTTCTATTTAACCCATAGTTGGGACCCTAACAGGTACTACCACTGCGGGTCAGGGTGGACCTGGGAGCAATGGTAATTAAGAGGAGGCTCCACATTCCCCAAAGTCCGTAAGCCGGATCTCACCATCGGATGTAGTTTAAGGTCATATCCAGGACCGGGAGTAGGGTAGGAAAAATAAAATAAAAAAGGGGAGGGAGAAAGGGAGAGGGGCTGTTGTTTTTGTTTTTGGTTTTGTAGAACATAATTAAGTTTTACAAAAAAAAAAAAAAAAAAAAAAAACGTCAATGTAGGTGAATTTCGTCTCAGGGAGCTACAGGGCAGCCTGATCTGGTATCACCAGGATTAGTGTAAGTGCAATTCTTAGAGACAGATAAAGTTCCGATAATCAGGCAACAGAACAAAATTACAGAGTCAAGTGTATTTCGTGCACTCGGGATTTATTTTCTCAGCATTAATATATATCTTAGCTTAAGGAGAAAAGCAACTATTCGTTTCTTGGTACAAAATCGTTTAGTTATAGAGAATTAATAGACGAAAGACAGAAAGAAACAAATCATGAATTATTTAACATGTACATTATTATACTTACCGACTGCATTCTGTAGAATAATCATTAACACTATCACTTGTATATACAACACCTTTCTAAAAAGACAACAAACAGTGATATTAAAACAGTTATCTTACATAGGATTATACGTCAGGATTAATACCATCATCAATTTGTTTGCAGTGGGAATTTTCACATATTATTTTGTTTAATAATAAGTCACACTTGAAAGCATTAAAGTATAGCATTCTTCAAAAACAATAAGAATGGACAATGTTGAACACTATTTCCCTGCCCTTAAAATAGCTTCATCTGAATCTATCCTGGGGACAGTGATGCAACCTGTAATATATTGATCTATGTTTTAATCTATTGAAATTAGAATTGGAATTGAAAGATTTTGATATATAAATGCGGTTGAGATTACAGGTGAAAAGTCTCGACTTAGTATATAAAAATAAATACTATTTTTCATACATCGTGTAGTGAAATATAACATACGCTGTTCTTATCAGTTCAACACTAGAACTGGTACCCCGTCTCGGTGGCTAAGTTAGTAGTGAGACTAGCAAGCAAAGCGTTACAATCAGAGTATGTTATTTTTTTTTTGTATTCAAATACATATATTGTTGATCGCTTATATCATAAAGCCTTATAATACATCTACCTTTGGGGTCACATAAACACGTAAAATTGTATTCCGTCGCGCGCTTATATTAGATCTAGGCAACTGGAATAGTGGTTTCCTTATACGTATTTAAAAGCGTTATCGTTCAGCAATAGATACTAAACGCAGAGAGTAATCAGAATTCATGTATCTATCTTTTGAACTTTATCAACTGAAAGTAATTCTGCCTGGTCGAGTATTGATTTACTCCTCTCCAGGAGTTAGGCACAAGGTCAGTTTTTATCTTACTCCCACACGTAAGATGTAACCCAAGGTCGGGTCGGGAAAGTGAGGTTTAAACATTGCCTGGACAGCCCCGTCGGCATTCCCCGGTAGAGGCGCCTCAGGCAGTAAGCAATAAACTTACTCCTCCCCAAAGGGGAAGCCTGGGAGGGTACACCTCCTAGAACTGCACAGGACAAACCCATAGACCGGCGTAAATCAAGCCCCGAAGGCCAAGACAATACCAGTCTATGGGGTGCAGTATCCATCGGAACAGATACTACACTTTGATCTTTTTCAAAAGGACGAGGTCAGTGACTTAATATCACGTGATGGAATAACTACGCTCTGCTAACACGTGACATGAAAATAGTCCCGAAATTAGGCGCCAAATTGTATTCAAACGTTATGTGTTTAGTTCCCATTAAAGTTCCGTGCAGCACGCACGCGTATTAAGTTTTACCTCATTGTTTCTCATCTTTTCTTCCTCGACTTCGTGGCTCACTGCCTACCACTATGGCTACTGCTATCCCCCAAATTGTAACACTATGCTTCGATTTACATTTTTCAAGAAATGAAAATATTCTGTTTGTTCAACGGTCGGCGCGGATGAAAGCGGAACACTCGCACGGCGTTTAGGTTGACCCACATTTATATATATATATATATATATATATATATATATATATATATATATATATATATATATATATATATATATATATATATTTATACATATATATATATAAATACAGGGTGGGCAAAAATAAGGGTCCTATTTTAAAAAATTCATAACTTTTTTATTTATTGATTTAAAATTTTTTTTTTTTTAGAATAAGTAAAGGACCCCTTCCGAAGCAAGCATGAGCCGTATTAGCCCTAAGGAACGTACCCTCATTTAGAAAACATTATTTTTGCTTAAAAAACTCAAAACAGTGTAAAAAACAATACTTTAGTTTTTGTAAGTTTTAAGAAGTGTTTTTCGGCTAAAATTTGTTTTGTTTATTTCAAAAAATCTCGGAAGGGTCAGTCTACACACACATAAAGTTTGGTGAGTTTAACTTTTATTTTGTGGAAGTTATTCAAATTCAAGTTATTCAAATTTAAAGATAGGACCCTTATTTTGGCCCACCCTGTATATTTATACATATATATATATAAATAAATATATATATATATATATATATATATATATATATATATATATATATATATATATATATATATATAAAAATAAATATATATATATATATATATAAATAAATATATATATATATATATATATATATATATATATTATTAATTTGATTGTTATTCCACGTATGTTCTTAGAGTAGTGTTTTATAGATGATTGGTGGTTTATGAAGTATTAACAACAATGTTGCTGGTTTTTTAATTGTTTCTATTTTTTATTTCGACTAGTCCTCTGATCATCGTAAAGAAATGAAGAAAACTGAAGATTATTGGGCAAACTGTTATATCAAACTGTGCGGCGTTCGTTTTCTTTGTCATGACGCGTGTGATGGTCCACGCATAACGTTTCGTCGGGTTAGCAAAGAGAACCTCGCACAGTTTGAGATTACTGTTTGCCTAATAATCGTCACTTTTCTTCATTTTTTGACAAAAACCAAAGGACTGGTTGAAATATAAAAATAGAAACAATTAAAAAAACAACATCGTTTTAATGCCCCATACACCACCAATCATCTATAATATATATATATATATATGGGAAAATGAAAAAGGAAAACCAAAAAATGGATGTTTTTTATGTGTACATCAACGTGTCGTCTTTATTTATAAGACTTCATCAGGATGATAAAATAGAGAAAAAATGTCATGCAAGTACAAATACATGTAGGGTAGACATATTGGGAAAAATAGAATGAAAAAGTGGCCAACTGCTGGGTGGACGTCCGTATTTGTTGGAGAAATAGAAATGTTATTCTATTTTTCCCAATATGTCTACCCTACATGTATTTGTACTTGCATGACATTTTTTCTCTATTTTATCATCCTGATGAAGTCTTATGAATAAAGACGAAACGTTGATGTACACATAAAAAACATCCATTTTTTGGTTTTCCTTTTTCATTTTCCCATCACGTCGGATTACTTTCATCCTTCTCTTCCCATATATATATATATATATATATATATATATATATATATATATATATATATATATATATATATACTCTCAAATATATTCGCTTGTATATTTATTTTAGTAAATTTTAAATAAAATAACAATATTTCAGATATCGAAAATTATTATAATGTTTCTTTTTATCGATAGAAGGAGCGTGATTAGTCTTTCTCTACTATATATCCATTTCTATAGAAGATTGTCGACTGATCTCTCATCTCTGCGTAGTATTTGTAAACTATTCACATAAGAAAATCGTCTCCCTACCTCTGTTAAAACGACTTCCCCTTCTTACTCTGTGCACCTAAGACCAAATAGAATTTAAATGAATATAATTTATTTCCAAGAAATTCTCATTAGTGAAACACAATAAACCGAGACTGCTTACTTAAATACGACAACATTGTCGTCTTCAAGTCAACTGCAATCAAAGCCTTGTTCAGTCGTCCTAAGAGTCATTTAACCTTTTCATTTCATTCATGATTTTCAATTAAAACATAATATTATCTAGCATCCAACTGACAAACAATAGAGCTCTTTAACCCTTATTCTCAAGGCGGGGTCTGTAGATTAATGGTGAGTCATTAGTATAACATACTATTTAAAGAAAACATTCTGAATTAGAAGTACTGTGACTTTAACAATTACATAGTTTCGAATATCTTGAATATTCGACTAAAGTGAATTTTGCAAACAAAATAAGTAAAGGTCATCAAATCATTGAACAAAATAACCATGCTACTAATAACACAAAAAATGTATTAAGTGCAGAGTTTTATATAGTTTCTTTTCGTCAGAAATTATGAATTTATCTTATTGGATTTACTTTAAGATGCACACACAATAAAAAAAATCAATAAGTATTTAAATACAACTTAGAATCAAAAATGATTCTTGCCAATACATTCATTAAAATGAGTTTTACATAATCCATATGTTTATTAGTTATAACATTCATTTTAACTACGGTTCAGTTAAATACAATACGGTTTCAAAATTGAATAGATAATTAATCTGTATAACACCTATCATATATTATTAACATTAATTTGCAAACAGAGAGAGATAGAGAGAGAGAGATAAAGAGTAAAGGTATTTACTTGGGAATATGTACTTGAATGAAATATTCACAATAGGTATTTGAATATAAATAAAAATAAAAATCATTGATATTGGTAATGTATATATTAAAATTAGTTTTCGAATAGTGCCATATTAAAGTAATTGTTATGCTTTTACAAAAAAATTACGGAAACACATGCAGTATACAATTCTCAGAATCAATAAATATGTTTATTGAATAAAGGTAATGCTGCGATATATAAATCAATTAATTACTTGTATCAATTTAAACATGTAATTATTGAGTCAAATTTTATTCATATGGAGAGATTAAGTGTTAAAACATCTCAATAATATAACATTATTACACAATGATTAACTTTAAATAATTTGACAAATAAGCAGACACTGAATGGGGTGTTATTCTGACGTATTCAAACATTAGAAAAAAGAAATAAACACCACAATGAGGACTAAAAGAAAAGGGAACATGATGAGCAACAGTCCAAATCATATGCGAACTCCACGAACTCGAAATATTTATGAAGCAGTCATATAAAGTGTTGTGTTTCTTTTGCAGTTGCTGTTGTGTTGACAAATGGACGTAGAACCAAACAGCCTAAAAGAAAATAAAAGATGTAGGCTTACCAAGTGTATGTATTCACCGAAAGTACTGAAGTAATGTACTGCCTGATGATGTTCTGGCTTGTTCATAGGCAATCCAGAGTCTATACCAACCATTATGTTGTGATGTAATATACTTAATCGCTATGCCACTTACCTTTTTACCTTTCTGCCATTGTTTTCTTTTTAGTTTTTATCGCAATTAAACCCGTGATCATTCGTTTTATTTCATATATTCTATCTTTTGTTGTCTATTTGTGATATTGAAACCTCAAATGTGTCGAATACGACAAAGATTTATTTGAAATATTGTGTTGATGTCATTCGAATATCATTTTATTACTTGTTTCGGGTGTCTCTAATAGATGGATATGGGTCTCTTCATTATATATATACTGTTCTTGATCTGTTTAACCAAGATAACTGTTTCACGGTGACAACTTTTAAACGTATCTTCGTAACTTTATTGACACGTCCTATTTTTGAATTAGTTGGTAAAATACAGAGTGACTGATATGTTTTACTAAACATTGTTAACAAAATTATTCTGAATTCAGTAGACGTGAATTCAGTTCTATTGTCGTACACAATGCATTCAACAGAACTAAACTGAGCGAATAATTAATTTAAAGACTGGTTGGTGTAATTTTACACCTAAACATTTCAGGTTGTTTAGGAGAAAACACTAATTCAATCGGCTGCAGTAAAAAAAAAACGGTTTAGGCGACAAGATAAGCTTATTTAGGGCTCAAAATTTAGTTAGTCAACTATTGTTCATTTATGACTCACTTTTATTATATTGCTTGATATATATGTAACGTTGGCGCACACTAATAAACGTTGACAGTCTTCTGCAATATGTTGAAGTGTTAAAGTAAGTGTATTCCCGAGTTTATAAAATAAACTTCATCTGATGATTGCATTTGTAGTTAATACTAAGCCTTATGTGGGGATTAAGTATTTGGAGTTGTTAGCACTCAATTGCGATTATTTAAAGTCATCGCAGTATCTTTTAAGTACGCTGGCTAAAGTTGTATAGTCATTGTTATCAGTTTAGCTGTGATTCATACATATCCACGTTTTATGAGAAAGAGAAGCTTTTTCGAGAGCTAGCTGGTCTAATTATGTTACGCATGCATGTTTCACAATAAGGCCCCGGTGTAATAATAAGATAATTAGTAAAACAACAAAAATGGCATGCCCTTTTTTCTTCTAATACTTATTTGAGCGAAGCAGGTAATCCTGAGAAAATGTAAGAATTTTTAAAGAAACAGAAATGAAAGCACACACGAGGGCTAAGTCTAATGACGTGGCGGAACAGGCAAGCGTAAAATTGTTTTGTTTATTAACCTATAATGTCTGGATGCTCAGGGGAAATGTACTTGACTTTATTACATATATATATATATATATATATATATATATATATATATATATATATATATATATAGTTCCCATAACTTCCGGGGACGTCGTCGTTGAACATGCAGATAATCTATCTGTCATAACGTGTATGTGGGCATGTTAGAACCTGGTAGTACACATATCCTCTGTAGGCAACCTGCTAAGCTGCTGTTTCAAAAAAGTTACCGATGTATTATCTACCAGCCTAAACGTTGCTTAAATTCAGTGCAGGTGCAGGTCTGTAATCCGAGGCTGTAGCAATGCGATGATGCTACCAGAAAGTGGAGAGGGTGAACAGAAACAAACGACGAGATAAAACGAGAATGGAATCTCAAAACGATATATTAATATTTCACGTAGAAACAGATTAAATACTAGGACAGAAAATACTGTCAGGTAAATAAAAAGTTCTGGCACAAGGTAATCTTAAATTTTCGAAAGAAACACTTTCATTATCAAAAGACAACAATTAAAGACCGAACTGTCGAAAAAAAACGAGATGCACCGATGGGAAAAAACCGGAATCACACTGATTGATTCTGGTTTTTTCCCATTTTATTTTACGTCAAATATTAATATATCGTTTTGAGATTCCATTCTCGTTTTCTCTTCTCCTTTGTTTCTGTTCACCCTCTCCACTTTCCGGTACCTACATCGCATTGTTGCAGCCTCGGATTACAAACCTGCACTTATATTTACCAGAAATGCTTCAAGAAAACTACAATCTCCTTATATATATATATATATATATATATATATATATATATATATATATATATATATATATATATATAGCGAATAATCGGATTCTAATACTGCCTGATGTGATCACAGTTTTTACAGCTGTTAATCGCTAACATCGACATACAAGTGTCGCATATTGTTTACATGTATGTATGAATAAATGGAAACATCATATATATATATATATATATATATATATGTATATATATATATATATATATATTAGTTTTACACATGCATAGAAGTAATCCATGGACACGTGTTTCTGACTCACAGCCGTCATCAGCATGGCAAACTTAGACAGAGATCAAACTTTCGATATTGATGTCTATAGTCCAGATTTCATCAACTGGATCAAGACGCTCCGTCTAGAAATATGTACGATTTTTATCACCTAAATATTTAATGTATTTTTATGTAATTATTTTTATTGGTGATTAGAGCGTTCGTCGTTAGGTTGCTTAACATTATTTTGATTGTCTCACTTTCCTAGGTAATTAAGATGTAGAAAATTGCATTTTTAGTCGCCCTTAACTTCATAGTTACATAAATGTAATCCATATATATATATATATATATATATATATATATATATATATATATATATATATATATATATATGCATATACCGATTTTTGGTGTCCTGGTTACATAATACGATGGATTAAAATAGTGATTATCTATGAAAATGCATTTTAAAAATAATACTAGCCTTACTGCCTTATGTTTATTTTTTATTTAAATCGTGGATACATTTTCGATGAAATAAGAGAAATTGACTTATTCTGTTTGTATCTACCTTCTTATTTATTAAAACAAGTTCAGGAAATATATGTTACAATTAAATTAGCACACCGTCTATTACAAGATATTTTTGTTTTTCTGCATATGAACAAAAACATAATGCACGATAAACACAGACTATTATTTCAAATGCAAACTGGGAGTTATATGTATCAGTATTAATAGTCACATGTACCGGTTATACGTACGTTTCTTTATCTCGAAAATTTTTACTAATTCAATGTGAAATATTTATCACTTTACTCACCACTATTTTCGAAAATAGCTACTTACAAAGCTAAACAATTGTATCGCCTGGCAGATTATTGAACTATGTATTTTGACAGCAGTGAGACAACATGATATACTTATCCGAAACAGACGATTAACTAGATTCAACTATATGTATATGATAATAATAATACGTGTTATCTTAAATGAAATGCTGAGTAAATATAACATTACTTTAAATATCCGCTTGAAAAAAATGTTGTTAGTTTGAAGAGCCGACAATAAAAAAAATACACATTGTAATAGAAATATTTACAAGCGTATATACTGACCGAATACGGAATAGTGTTTTACAAAAAGACTGGTTAAAAGCTGCGCTGTCCATCGTGTCTAGAAGAATCAGTAAATAGAGTGTATCACCATAATCACATGATAATGTAAAAATAATAACTTGATAAGAAATACTCGTTATTACGTGTAAACTGATTGGTATTACACATTTTTTACCCTAATTCTACTTCAATTCATTAATTAATAAATATGTTGTAAATTTAGTAGTATAACTTGTACAAATTGATTCATTTATAAATTATAATTAATATACGTTTTCGCTGGAAACGTTGTATAACGTAAATAATAAGAATCAGACATGACTTCATATACTTGTGATGTCTTGCAATCGTATATTACATAAGCAACAATACAAGTGAAAAAGCACAAGCCACGCCTCAGAATTACATAACAAACGCTATTTAATATCAGCAAAGATTGGGTTGAAACGAGGAAAAGTTGAAATTCTAAAAATACAAAATCATGTGACCTATTTACGAATAGGGCGTAAGGTAAAATCATGTATACGCTCGTGAATAGCATTATTCACGCTGACTGGTCATAGAATTTCAACAGGTCACAACTGAGACAGTTCCCCACTTTATAAATAGATCGCAGGCAGGGATGTCAGTGACTACTATGCATTTACACACGCATTGTATCTGACTAATAAATGAAAACCAATGCACACACTTCTACTAAATGTATATATCATACATATATATATATATATATATATGTAGAAATATTTGCATATATGTTTATGTATATATATATATATATGTTTATATATATGTATGTGTGTATATATGTATATATATGCATATGTGTATATATATATATGTATATATATTCACATATGTTTATATACATGTATATATATATATATGTGTGTATAAATATGGACATATGTATATATACATGTATATATATATATATGTAGAAATATTTGCATATATGTTTATGTATATATATATATGTTTATATATATATGTATGTGTGTATATATGTATATATATGCATATGTGTATATATATATATGTATATATATTCACATATGTTTATATACATGTATATATATATATATATGTGTATAAATATGCACATATGTATATATATTCACATATGTTTATATACATGTATATATATATATATATGTGTATAAATATGCACATATGTATATATATACATGTATATATATATATATATATGTGTATAAATATGCACATATGTATATATACATGTATATATATATATATATATATATATATATATATATATATATATATACGGAGCTTTACGGAGCCATCCCAAAAGCAGCGCGATCGAGGAGCCAGCTCCTTTTTGCTGGAGCGAAAAAAGGAGGGAGTTATTTTTATATTCAGAGGGAGTGGAGCATGAGCAACTCCATTTAGGACTAAAGAGCGGTGGTTTCATCGCTCCGCGTCCCCTGCTCTAAAATTATTTGATTTTTTTTTAAACATCAGTTTTTCATTAAGCAATAAAAAGGAAAAGAAAATAAAGTCTCAGAGTTTATTCTGGGTTATTTTATTTTAATTATATATCTGGTTAATGTATATGAGAGAGAAAGAGAGAGGAATAGGAAGGGGAGAGAGAGAGAGTAAGAACGAAGGAGTTACGCTTGAAAACATAACATTTTTGTATCGACATGTTATATTTTTGATGGTACAGTTTTCTTAAGGCAGAAGACAATTTGGGCAACAAATGTCGCCAGTGAGTCTACATATATCTTTGAAGCTATTTTCTTACACATTTGAACTTGTTTTATTCATGACTAGGATGTTTATTGCTGATTGAATAAATAAGACAATTTTTCTTTTACTTCGTGTTTTTAAATAATTTTTGGGGTGCAATTATATTATAGGGGCCGTTGGTTTTCCCGTCCATTTCGCTCGATATTGACCCAAATGTTCGATAAAATCGATTTTGGGGTTGAAATGATTCATATTGTCTTGACAAAAGATTATAATTTATTTTTTAGCATATATCATATTGTGTATGTTTTATTAATTATAATAAGTGTTTCTATATGTATGCCATGTATCTGTGTATTTGTTAATATATACAAAACAAAATATTATCAACATCTCATTCTGTTATGAATTTTATAATGGTTGATACTGAATACTAAAATGTGTAATACCATAATGTTGTATTATTGCACATAGTATTACTTCTAATTAGGATCCTCAATGACCAATGGCCTAACGGATACAATGGCTAAGTTACTCACTTTACAAGTTCTACTAAGAATACAATTACGAAGACGAAAGACTTATACGCGGTCATGGCTGATGGAACGAGAGCCAATTAAATAGATTAAATAAAGGGTTCCGTTCAAAGTTTCGTAGAAATTCACGAGTTGGACAGACATATTCCCGAGTTAGACCAGACAACATTTAGAATGTCGGAGTTTACAGCAGCCGAAACATTGTGATAAGAACCTTACTATATCTACTCAATCATTGTATAGAAGATATACACTTATGATAATTTATTATACACAATGTGCATATATAATTATTTATTATATAGGTTATACATTTATAAGCATTTTTATGCAAGGTGTTCATGTACTATTATTTATTATACAGTGTGTACATTTCTAATAATTTATTATACAGTGTGTACATTTATACTCATTTATTATACAGTGTGTACATTAGAAACAATCTATTATGCATAGTTTTAATCATAATAATTTATTATACAGAGGGTACATTTATACTTATTTATTATACAGTTTTGATTCATAATAATTTATTATACAGTGTGCACATTCATAACAATTTGGCATGCACTGTGTACATCAATAACAGTTTATTATACAAGTTGTACATTAAAAATAACGTATTATATAGTGTGTACATTAATAACAATTTATTATACAGCGTGTACATGAAAAACAAGTTATTATACACTGTGTGCATTTATAATAATCAATTATATAAGGTGTACATTTATAAAAATAGGTAGTATACGGAGGGTGTGCATGTATAATAATTCATTATGTAGCGTGTATATTTATAACAAATCATTATTCAGTGTGTACAATCATAAAAAAAATATTATACAGTGTCTATATTTATAAAAAGAAATATACGGGGTGCACATTTATAACAATTTATTATACAGGGTGTACATTTAAAAAGTTATTATATAATGTGTGCATTTATATTGATGTATTGTGTAGTGTGTACAGATAAAAAATCATTTATTATACAGGGCTTTTATCTATAATTATACAGGATGTATATTTATAAGAATTTATAATACAGGGTTTTTATTCATAACAATTTAGTATATACTGTGCACAATTATAATAAATTGTCATACAGTGTGAATATTCGATACCAATTTATTATACAGAGTGTACATTTAAAATAATTATACAGTCTGTACATTCATAGCAATTTATTTTACAGTGTTCACGTTTAAAATGTATTATACAGTGTGAATATTTATTAAAAAAATCATTATATAATGTGTACATATATTTAAAAAAATCTATGATACGGAAGGTGTAAATGTATAATAATTTATTATACATTGGCTACATATATACAATATATTATACAGTTTGTATATTTATGAAAAAATATAAAAAGATACTTCGATTTATAAAACGTTATAATACAGTGTGTAAATTTATAACAATACAGTGTGCACATTTAGAAAATTATTATACAGTGTGCACATTAATAATAATGTATTATACACTGTGTACATATATAATAATTTATTATTCATTGTGTACATTTATAATAATTTATTATACAGAAAATAGTATAAACCTAAATTGTTTAATCTGAGTGAAAACGTTTTTAAAAATAATAAGTAACTCAACAATGTTATACTGTAAACGAAACGTGACTAATAAAACACTTACTGTTTTAGTTGCTTCATTTCAAAATATACAAAAGCTTTTCTCCCGAAGAGTCTCATGAGGCTAATGTTCAGAGGTCCATTTGTGACTGACAAAGTTAATATTTTATAAAAATGAGGGACTTGAGGTAAGAGAGCGAGTAAGAGAGTAAATGAGTGGGTAGGAGAGATTATAAAAAGGGATTAGAGGCACAGTATATGTGATTTTAGTTTTCGCAGTTGAAATCGTCCATCCTTAGTACTGTGCATACACACGCTGTAGTTAAAACTAACGCCTGTAAATAACTCGACCCTCCCTGAAAACACGCTTTTAAATCCAAACAGACAGTGAGGAAGTGGATCAGAGAGTGAGAGATATAATATGCGTGGACAGTATTCATTGTAATTATTCATTACTGCTGTGCTAGTTTCTAACTAAACGGGTTAGTATTACTAAAATGTTATACATATTTTCAGAAATCTGGATTTTTTAACAACTTCAACCATTTTATTTGTGGCGTTGTCAATTTTTAGTAGTAAAGCTCACAGTTAAACTCAAGTTTCGATAATAAAACATTTTGATTTGTCAATTTGGCGAACATTTGTAATAATAATAATAATAATAATAAAATATATTTAATATAGATTTTACTACCGTTTCCGTAATAAATTAAGCACACATTTAAAGCAGAAATATTTTCCGACGAGCAATATGTCATTTATGTTACATTTTTTTTAATTTTAAGAGTAAGGGGTCCATCTGACTAGTTGATTATTTCCCAAAAAAACGAATAACATATAAAACTAAGAGGAATTACCTTTTTAAAATTATTAATTTAAACATGTACCAAACACATTATTTTTGTGCAATAATTGACAAGTAAGGGGGTTCGTAAAAAGTAACTACCTCCCGCCACACACGCAATGGTTGCCTTTCAAATTTCGGGTTAGCAATTGTTTTAACAGAAAGATCGTCGTTTAACACTTCTACTATCGAAAATATCATCGAATTGTTGACTAAATTAGAGCAGGCGCGTTATTTTGGTCATACCTACACGTTAGTATTATTAAAATGTTAGTACTAATTAAAAATCGAACAAAATTTCGAAATTATAACAAAATCAATTACTTGATTTTATTAAAGTGTTTACTTATTTATTCATTTTTTTAATATGAACATTGCTAAAGAAAGGATTTACTTATGTAAACATCCGTATAATTATTGGATTACAAGAGAGACCATATTAAGTTTCAATCGACAGAAATACAATAGTCAACAAATAAATAGTACAACGGTGTTTTAATTTTAGTGATGACGACACAATATACAGTAAAAACAAAATATCAGATTAATACGATAAAGTGTATATTTTTAATCATCATCTATAAGTAATCGTGTGAACATATAAAAAAATATGTAGTTTAAAATTGTTTAATTTTTTAATTAGTGAATTAAAAAAAAACTACTTTGCCCCCTTCCGCAAACAAAGCATATTGCCACTGGGACGCTGAGGTAAGACAGAAGGAATTCGTAAGAGAAAGCGATATATATATATATATATATATATATATATATATATATATATATATATATATATATAAATGAAGGAAGAGAGATAAAGATGTACGAATGCCAAATCTATTTAAACTTCGATTGTCCGATGCAAACATGTTTTTTTATTGAGAACACCTTGCATTGAACACATCAAGTAGAAATAGATTTGTCATTCGTACATCTTTATCTCTCTTCCTTCATTCATCTTTATGGTTGCTCTATCTCGTATATTGAGCTAAACCATTTCACTATAGGTTCTATCTTCTAAAAATATACTTTCAGTTTCATATTATATATTTTTGTTAGGCTGCCGCGACAGAAATGAACGCTCACCCGTAAACCGAGGGAGTCCCAGTCATAGTTCTTGGCTGGTTAGACATTGATTTTCTTTGTTTCCGACCGAGAATACTTTTAGTTATAAATAAAACAAATTCCGACCCCACCCCAATTTTTGTTTACCCCCACCATAAATAGAAATATTCTTATTTATAGAATAAAAAAAAATTGTTGCCCCCCATTTTTCTTTACTTTCCCCCCATACTTTGAAATATTTTTAGTTAAGAAAAGAATAAAAGAAAGAAAAAAATTGTTCATTTTTCTCTTGACAAAAGAAGGAAAGAGAAGAGAATCACATCTTTTATTTTAATAAATTTAACACGGAATAATAAAAACAGTTAGTAAATAAAAGCCTTACGGCGTAAAAGGTAAAGCCAAAATCTTAAACAGACTTAAGGTCGTGAAAAAATGAAGATATTGGAAATCAAATACAGCGAACACGATTAGTTATTAAAATGTTCTCGAGAAAAAGTTTACCTAAATTAAATTCACTAAAATGTGTGTGGTTTAAAAATAGTTATTTTAAATGAATTATTTTAATTAAACACTTTGATTCAATGAATTTGTTATAATCAACAATTTAAAAAAAACTACATACAGCGAACACTATTATTCAAATCTTAAAAGAATATGTCCCTCAAATAAAAAAAAAATCGGTACTCTTTTACTGTAGGACCCGCGCTAACTTTGGCCATGACCCTAATCCTAACTCTAAACCCTAACCCTAACCCCCACTTTGACCCTAACCGTAACGACGGGGTCAAAGTTAGCGCGTGTCCTCCAGTAAACAGCACCAAACAATCAAATACAGTGAACACGATTAGTTACTTAAATGCTATCGGAAGGAAAGTTTACGTAAATTAAATTCGTTAGAATGTGGGTGTTAGTTAGTTTAATTACCTTTTTTAATTAAACAAGTTGATTCTAAAATCAGTTATGTTGTTTTCCAGTACAATGCGTAAATTCTTTTGTTGACAGAAAAGAAAAAAAATCACATCTTTTATTTTAATAAGTAAAACACGGAATGATAAAACAGTTTGTAAGTAAAAGTTATACAGCGTATAAGGTAAAATCGAAATTATAAACAAAAGAAGAACATGATAATATTGAGAGGTTTTCAAATCGGAAAATAAAACTATAAAAAAATCAAATACAGTAAAAACGAATAGTTTTTTAAATGTTCTAAAAAAAAAAAGTTTACCTAAACTAAGTTTATTATAGTGTGTGTGTTTTTAAATAGTGTGTTTTGTACATAAATTATTATTTTAATTAAACAATTTGACTCAATCAATTTGTGTTTTTAAACATAATGGCTAATAATATTATGAAAATAAACAAACTCAGAACGTGTTAATTACAAAAATCAGAGAAGAAGTAACACGGTAAGTGTCAGAGTTTTGTTTACATTTTAAATAACGCACCCGTCTTGCGTCCATACTGATTAATCAGAGGGAGGTAACCGTTTCAATGGAGTAACGCTGATGTTCACTCAGTTTAGCAGTAGATAGATTAACTACGTAACACATCTAAAGGAAATAGTTGTTAAATTACCGTTTGAAGTATTTATAGTAGCACATTTGTTCAAAGCCATAGTGAGCGGGCAAAGGCAGCTAGATTATTTATAAAGTAGTAGCATTTAAGAAATGTTTCATTTTCTGGGTGCCCATCAAAATGTTTTTGTTGTGCTGCTATAACCAAAAAATGATTTACTTGAACTCACATTTTTTTTATGTGAAATAGAATGAGAGAATATATATTGTAATGGAAGATATTACTATTATGTTAAAGTACTACATCCTCACACCTAATCTGGGTCATGAGTTAAAAAAAAAAATTATATCATTTGCTTGAATCTCATTTTAAAATAAATAATAAAATTGCAGCATTTGTTAAACATTTTTATTTGTGATAAACGTAGCACAGTTATAAAGGTTGACTTATTTGAACTTGTTTTTAACAGGAAATGTATCGAGTTCATTAAGATACTTAAAAAAAAAAATGAAATTGCTAGCATTTAATTAGAAGGGAGTTTTCCTTTTCCTGAAACTTGTCAGCAAATGAAGATTTCATGTGTGTGTGTTTCTCCTTGAACCTGAAACAATTTTATCCTGTATTTTAAAAATATTTTGTCCATTGATTTATATTTATCTTTAGTAATTCTCTCCGTAAAGTTGCACGTGTTACTCCTGCGTCTATGGCTACTCATGTTTGCCTGATAACAAAGGACTTTTCCTACTATTATTTCCTCTCATATTCTACATCTATTATTATCTCTCTTAATTTCTTTCTTTCAATTGGTCAACTAGACTCAACATTTCTTTGTGAAATAAATCCTTGGATTACTCAGAACCTTGTGCAAAACAATATTTTTTCTACTTGATTTTCTTTTACTTCCAATTTCCGTATTCCAATCGAATCTATAAAAGGATCTCTGGGGAGATTTGTAGCAAATAAAACTGGATAAGGGTACTGTGGCGAACGGGAGCTACAAAAAGCCAATAGTCAACTAACCATTAACTGACAAACTTCGGATGAATAAACCAAGGGATACACGTCTTCAGACACCGCCTTCAAAAGAAATACCAGTTATCGCAATGAAGAGGGAGTTCACAATGGAAACTGACAAGAACTAAGTAACCGGCTAGTTGCCGAACTAACTTAATAGACAAAATATGCCTGCTTGTATCGAGCCAAAACGTCCTTGGTTGCTCATGTCCCGGATGTTTGTCTGCACCCGCTTGTTTGAGATAGCCATTTGTTCTTTACCAACCATCATTGCAGTTGTGAATCGTGATGATTGCTGTCAGTTTTGGTTAATCTATAACTAACAAATTCCATAAACTAAAACCAAATTATGAAACCATTTTCAACACAAATCTTAAAATAAAATCTTGCAGGATTTAAAAAAATGTTATAGATGTTTTTTAAGAATTAGTTAATTTAAAAGTATTTAATCATTTAACTTAAAGTTTTCTTGGCAATACAGTTTTTGAATGCAGAGGTTTATTGATCGTTTAAAATTGTCCAACCTTTTCTCAAATACTTTGATAATGACATTCTTTTGTCTTTTGGCTAGGAACAAAGTGCAGTATCTGTTCTGATACTACAGTTCATATTTTCTGTCCTCGATCAGTGAAAGAAAAAGTCTTCTAGCAGAGGAATTTTTATTGTTTTTGTCCAACTGAAGCTTGCAGACAGGGTTTTAGAAAGGAAGAAAAAACAGCTAAGTTCCTAACTTACTTACTGTGTTTATCTTAGATAATTGCATATAATTACGTTGCTACGTCTAGTTTAAGAATATTCTTTTTTCGCAGGTTTTTCGTTTCTTTTTCTATATTTTCCACGACTCTTTATGTGTCTTTCTATCTTTTTTATGTTGTTGCTAATATTCTGCGTTGCTAAATCTTGTTAAAGAATATTCTTTTTTTCGCAGATTTTTCGTTTCTATTTCTATATTTTCCACGACTCTTTATGTGTCTTTCTATCTTTTTTATGTTGTTGCTAATATTCTGCGTTGCTAAATCTTGTTAAAGAATATTCTTTTTTTCGCAGATTTTTCGTTTCTTTTTCTATATTTTCCACGACTCTTTATGTGTCTTTCTATCTTTTTTATGTTGTTGCTAATATTCTGCGTTGCTAAATCTTGTTAAAGAATATTCTTTTTTTCGCAGATTTTTCGTTTCTTTTTCTATATTTTCCACGACTCTTTATGTGTCTTTCTATCTTTTTTATGTTGTTGCTAATATTCTGCGTTGCTAAATCTTGTTAAAGAATATTCTTTTTTTCGCAGATTTTTCGTTTCTTTTTCTATATTTTCCACGACTCTTTATGTATCTTTCTATCTTTTTTATGTTGTTGCTAATATTCTGCGTTGCTAAATCTTGTTAAAGAATATTCTTTTTTTCGCAGGTTTTTCGTTTCTTTTTCTATATTTTCCACGACTCTTTATGTATCTTTCTATCTTTTTTATGTTGTTGCTAATATTCTGCGTTGCTAAATCTTGTTAAAGAATGTTCTTTTTTTCGCAGGTTTTTTCGTTTCTTTTTCTCTATTTTCCACGACTCTTTATGTGTCTTTCTATCTTTTTTATGTTGTTGCTAATATTCTGCGTTGCTAAATCTTGTTAAAGAATATTCTTCTTTCGCAGGTTTTTTCGTTTCTTTTTCTATATTTTCCACGACTCTTTATGTGTCTTTCTATCTTTTTTATGTTGTTGCTAATATTCTGCGTTGCTAAATCTTGTTAAAGAATATTCTTCTTTCGCAGGTTTTTTCGTTTCTTTTTCTATATTTTCCACGACTCTTTATGTGTCTTTCTATCTTTTTTATGTTGTTGCTAATATTCTGCGTTGCTAAATCTTGTTAAAGAATATTCTTTTTTTCGCAGGTTTTTCGTTTCTTTTTCTATATTTTCCACGACTCTTTATGTGTCTTTCTATCTTTTTTATGTTGTTGCTAATATTCTGCGTTGCTAAATCTTGTTAAAGAATATTCTTCTTTCGCAGGTTTTTTCGTTTCTTTTTCTATATTTTCCACGACTCTTTATGTGTCTTTCTATCTTTTTTATGTTGTTGCTAATATTCTGCGTTGCTAAATCTTGTTAAAGAATATTCTTTTTTCGCAGGTTTTTTCGTTTCTTTTTCCTATGTTGTCTACGACTATTTATGTGTCTTCCTTTCTTTCTGTTATGTTCTTGCTAATATTCTGCGAGTTTTTCATTGGATGGGTAAATGCGTTCGAGATTAAAAGTGGGGATTCACTATTAATGTAGTTTAAAAAAAGGATAGTCTCACTGAAACTCTCTTGGCTAAGCTTGTTAAAAAGCCACGTGTAGATTCATTTATATCGACCACCGTTAAGGGATGTAGACCTCAAATTCAACTGAAGCTTGCAGGCATAGTTTTAGAAAGGACGAAAAACAGCTAAGTTCCTAATTTCCTTACTGTCTTCATCTTAAATAATTGCATACAATTACGTTGCTACGTCTAGTTAACGAATATTTCTTTTTTCGCATGTTGTTTCGTTTCTTTTTCTATGTTGTCTTCTTCTCAAAGTTAATCTGATGGAAAGATAAGCACTTTCTTTTTCGTTTTTTTTCCTTATTCTTGGCTTTTTTGGTTTTGCATATTCAACCACCTACCATGATCTCCAAATTTTAATGTGTCCTATATGAATGTTCTTATTTATGTGTTTGACTTAAATGTGTTTAATTATTGATATATACGGTCTTATTGCCTGTCTAATGATTTCCGACTGATGAAATTCTTGAAATCCGACGCTGGCCTGAAGTTTTGGCTGTCTTTCTGTAATTTAACTTAGTTGTACTTACTTGCAGGAGGGAAACCTACCTTCAACTTTCTGTTTCCGCTTTAGTATACAATGAACTTATCTACATATATATATATACATATATATATATATATATATATATATATATATATATATATATATATATATATATGTACATTATATGTGGATGTTATATATATATATATATATATATATATATATATATATATATATATATATATATATATATAAACCTGCGGGGGCTAGGAAATACCCGACTAGTACACGGGCGCAGGCTTTTTATACCCTTCTCGGAGTGGTGGACCCATAAGACCTTGTTAAGGCCATCTATCTAAGAGATGGAAATATCTGACAATAAAACCTTGCTTCATACTACTTACGCCATGACAGTAAACCGTTTGGGAGGGAGTTATCCTTAGTCCTGATTGACAACCTTCCTAGAGTAGGAATCCTGAACAAAATATCCGGTTTGCAAACCTACAATTGCTTAAGGAGTAGATAGGTTCGGCCTATCGCCGGCCTTTGAACTCCTTCGTTGTCTATTAGCCAGGTGCAGAGGTACCAGCGCTCAGACGTCTGAAAAACACCAAGTGCCTAGCTTTGTTTCCTTACTAGGACAATGACGCCGTTCTCATACGGGATTACTGGGCAATTACTCAATATAATTAGATCCTTCCTAACCAAAAGAAAAATACAGATTGTCCTCGATGGCCTTTCATCTAAGCAACATGACATAGATGCTGGTGTGCCCCAGGGATCTACCCTTGGACCTTTGTTGTTCCTGATCTATATAAATGATCTCCCTGATGATATAGATTTTGAGATTGGTTTGTTTGCTGACGACACCACGCATTAGTCTCGACATATTGGCAAAACAGACGCGATCATATCCGAGGCAATGGCTGAATCTTTAAAAAATGACCTCCAGGCTGTAGTGGATTGATGTCATAAAAACGTTGGTAACTTTTAATGCCACAAAGACAAAACTCTTTTCCTTTCAATAACTACAAGAAACTTCTCTAACAACCGATTGTCATGGCAAATAGCACCCTACCTGAGAGTTCATCTTTCAAACTCCTCAGCCTAAACTTCACAAGTAACATGAATTGGAATAAATACATTGAGGACATTTCCTGGCTGCCGCAAAGAAGGTTGCCTCTCTCTACCGTGGTACTAAACCTCTCACACCTGACATTATCCTGCATCTCTACAAAGCCACCATCCGCCCATGCATGGAGTATTGTTGCCACATCTAAGCTGGTGCATCATCTGCTAGTCTCTCCCTCCTTGACAAGGTCTAAAAAAGAGTCGCCAACCTAATAGGTCCTACATTGTCAACCAAGCTCCAGTCCCTGTCCCATCGCCGCAATGTAGCATCCTTGTGCTTGTTTTACAAATACTTCAATCGATGTTGCTCCGATTTATTGGCTACTCGGGTGACCCCTCAACGTAAATTCACAAGACCAACTCGACAAGCAACTAAATCCTACCCATTCACTGTGGCGGTCCCCAGATGCCGGAGAGCTTTCTACTCAAATAGCGTTTTATCTTTGTGCTGCTGGCCTCTGGAACTCTCTCCCTGCCTCTTGTTTTCCCGACAGTATGACATGCAGAAATTCAAAATTCATGTAAACAGACATCTCGCTGCACAGACCCCAGTTTAGGTTGACCTCTCCCACCCTTCCCCCATTTTTCTTTCTTTTCAGTAGGCCCTTACGTCTACAGTGGCGGCCTGCCTTGTTTGAGGTGAACTATGTTAAATATATATATATATATATATATATATATATATATAAGTAATAAAATAAATTATTATAAATTATAAGTATGAGTGTTAGCGAGCAAAATAGCGTAAATACATGTGGAAATCTGAAGAAAACAATCATGAGTGCATATTTGCGAATACTAATTTATAAAAAGTTATGAAGCAATTAATTATGTAAATTGAGAAATGCGCATAGTGTTTACTGCGGTTTTTGTAGTAGTATATAAAGAAGCTGGCAGACTAAGTTAATAGTAATATTACGCTGATGGAGTTTCGGCTTCAGACGGACAGACAGCTAGATACATGATCTTCATTCTTAATATATATATATATATATATATATATATATATATATATATATGTGGTAGACAAAAGACACAGTATATATTTTTTTTAGAATCGTCACGCTTACAACAGCAAATCACACGCCGATCTCTGAACAGGTGTTTCAATCAAAACCGGCATATGTGGGTACAGGGTACACACTATACATTGGAATTATTTATTACTGTTGTGCTAGTTTCAACAACACGCATTAGTAGCACTACAATGTTAGTATTACAACGATGTCATTATTTCTTATACGCCAAATGTTAGTATTACTAAAGCTATATCGAGAAACATTTCGAAATTATCACAAAAAACTATTTTCCTTATTTATTCATTTCTAAATATGAACTGTGTTAAAAAAGATTCGCTTATTTACACGCACGTGCGATTATTGGATTGCAAGAACTACGATATTATGTTTCAATCGACGGAAATATAATAGTAAAAAACAAATAGTACAAAAGTGTTTTAATTTCAGTGATGACGAAAAAATATACAGTAAAAAACAAAATATTACTACAATTACGTGTATCTTTGTAATTATTATGGATTTTTTTGTGATGAGTGCAAGTAAGTATGCACGGTTGAAGAAGTGAGTTAGCACGGTTTTAAGCTGATGGGTGCAAGTGAGTCTGCACGGTTGAAGGTACTGGGTGCAAGTGAGTCTGCACGGTTGAAGGTACTGGGTGCAAGTGAGTCTGCACGGTTGAAGGTACTGGGTGCAAGTGAGTCTGCACGGTTGAAGGTACTGGGTGCAAGTGAGTCTGGACGGTTGAAGGTACTGGGTGCAAGTGAGTCTGCACGGTTGAAGGTACTGGGTGCAAGTGAGTCTGCACGGTTGAAGGTACTGGGTGCAAGTGAGTTAGCACGGTTTTAAAGTTATAAGTACAAGTTAGTCTCCACAGTTGAAGTTCCTCAGTACAAATGATCTTTCGCAAATAGGTACAACGGATTCTTGTTTTTAAAATAAAATTAAAAAACTGATTTCCGCAAAACGAAGAAAAAACAAATGCACGTAAATACACGTGGAATATGCGTACTTGTTTCATAAAAATGAAAGAAAAATATATCTTCTAAAATCAAAGCAACAAATTAAACATATCCTTGAGAGAGAGTGAAAGAGAGAGAGAGAGAAGGAGAGAGCGAGAAGAGTAGAGACGTATTTCATTATAAAAACACACAAAACACACGTGTTCCATCCTTAACCATTTACAAGGAATCAATATAAATGAAAAACAAAATTTCGCATTAGAATGCAATAGATATAACTTAACAAAAGAGAATACGTAACACTGAAATGTGTGTTGTCTGTTTAAAAACAAATCTTGTCTCCAAGAAGAATCGGGAGAAAAGAACTCAAACTATGATTATAACGAACAAAGATACGCTTCGAACATGTTTTTAATAAGAATAGTATTGCTATTTAAAATGGGTGTTCTCCGAATGATTTAAACGGACACAAAAGAAAACACGACGCTTACAATAAATAAAGAACAACAGTTTTTAAAACAATAAAAGGATAAGTAATCAATAATTGTCAGATTTTTTATGAATTTTCTGAAATTGAAGGAAAGTAAATACGGGCATTTTATTCCTTGCCTTTGAACTCAAGTAAATGTGTTGTAGAAAAATTACTTGACTAAATCAATTTTCAGGTTGCTCTGTATTCCGGGAGCGATATATTATTGATATGGGAAACAAATCTTGTGTAAATATTTACCCTTATAGGGAGTTATTACATAGAGAATTGCGGTCCTAAAATATTTGAAAGGAAATATTTATTTACCTATAGTGATCAATTGGAAACATATGTTCTATCATCGAGTTTACAAAAGCAACCTATTCAAGAATCTACTGGTTTCTAGATATTATTAACATATACAGATACATTGTGGTTTAGTTGATCAAAAGAATGAGTAAGCCTTATAAATTCCCGGTTATAGAGAGATTTAGGTATCAATCGAAACTATAAATTCAAAAGTTTATTAAGCGTGCTCCAAGGCAGACTTGAATCTTTAAATGAGCAGTTATTTAGAGTATAAAAGCCAAGAACGAATTTTCCACAATGAAGTTTACAATCAGCTTGACAGTATAGTGACTTAATTATCTCAGTCACACAATGTTGTTTCGAGCGCTGGATCACCAAAACATTTAAACTTCAGCAGTTTGTGTGAGTCCTCCACCTTACTGGTGCTAAATGCAGCAATAAACCTCCGGAAAAGTTTGAGTTAAAAAAAACGTTCTGTTTCCTTAGGTGTTTTAGTGCATGAGAGAAACAGCATAGCCATTTACCATTAATATGCTGATTATTATCAAATATCATATATATCGTTGTTGTAGCAGCAGTATTAGTAGCAGTAGTATTACTAATTGTTGTAGTAGTAGCAGTAATAGTAGTTGTTGTTGTAGCAGCAGTATTAGCAGCAGTAATATTATAAATTGTTATTGATTATAATACAAATTACAATACAAATTACAATAACATTAAAACTGTTTAGATGTAAGAAATCGTCGAAAAAAGAAAGTTAAAGTCATATAAAGGGTGGTTATATCATAATCATAAATTACTATTACTCCAAGTATTACGTATTACAGCATAGTGTAAGGGAAATGTCAATAAAGTGTTACGAAACTTAAAAATAGTTTGAATCAGTTTTTAGGCATACAGTTAAACAGCCTTTTTATTTCTTATTTAGTAATTTACCGGCACGTTTAATTAGGTATAAGATTTATCCAACATGACCTACAGTACGTATGTAAAAGCGTGCATGTACTAACCTTTTTAACTATTAGTTTTCTCCATTTGCAAGGAAAATGTTTACCATATCTGGCTCGACAGAGATGTAAATCAAGTTTGCCCTCGGTTTCGCCATCCTGTACATTTCCTTGCATGAGTGTTATTTTGCGAGAACTAGCCATCTAACGATCCGTCCATTTAATATGTCTGTTTACGCATGAACAAATTATTTCGAACAATAGTGTGAATAACATACCGACCGGGGCAGTAACGAAAACAATGAAAGCGAGTTAATCTATAATATTGTAATAAACTGAGCCAATACCCCCGCCATAAACGAGAACATATGAAATTTGCATAGCGTCCGGGTTAATTGATAAAACGAAAAAAAATGAGAAGGCAGAAAGGACGAAAATCGATTCTAAGACGATTTTCCCGAATTATAAAAACAATTATGGCGAGTTCATCGAAGATCTCAAGCCTTAGATGGGCCTGAAAAATTTCGATTAATTTGAAGAAAAACTTATAATTACACATAGTAATGCTTCAGTGAATCACATAAAATTATTCAAGGATTTAGAACAATAGAAATTTAAAAAAAAACATTTACAAAGCTATTGTATGAATCGGCTGTATTCCTTGCATCGTCGTGGTTGCTTATTTGTTTCAGGCAGATAAGTGCTGTCGAACAAAATCTTACAAAAATTCGTGAGATTATAGGCAAGTTTCGACTCATACATATCAAAGTATGCGAACGATAGACACCGATAATCCTTCAGTCAACAAGATACACTAAGTCTCTCTCCAAACACACAGCTGACTATACAAAGGAATTGGGATTATATCCACTAGACACTACCCACGAGTATATCTGGTCTCTCTGTTGGAAAGTTCCTCTTACACAAGTAAATTAAGTGCGAAAACCATACTTTTTCGAATAGATTTGTTTTTTTTTTTGGGGGGGGGGGGTCATTTATAGTTTTATAAGTGGGTTTTCAGAATATAAATCCATAAATCTACATTCCTGAAGTAAGCAGTCTCGACTTTCCAGAGAAAGCCGAATCAAGTTCTAATCCAAACTCAAATAAATCGACTTTGGAAACAGAAACTTATTTTACAGTTCGGTTAGCGTTAGTAAAGGTGACGTTAGTGTAAAAAAAAATGCTGTGTTCGTATTGTGTATATTTTTCTATGAAGTTAATTGTTTACACTTTTTCTTAGCAAATCACGTGTATTTTCCATCATTATTGATTTATTTGTTGTGTGAAGTAGACGGTAATTTCTGGGTCGAATGAGAACGGTATAAGAAATTATAAGTTACTACCGATGTGTTTATAGGTTTATCTAACCTACATGTAAGTTTTATAATCTTATTCTAACATGTGGAACTTGTTAAGATCATACACTCTTAGCCCGTGCACATGTTTGTTTCAGGCTTTACAGTAGAGGTGGAGGTATTTAGTCATCTATACATTGTGTAAGTAGGTTTTTTTCACTTAGTGCTAGGATATCAGGATAATTTACTAATATAAACGTTTCTAAGTTACTGATGTTGGTTCTGGATATTCGTACAGTCGAGTCTAAAGGGCGGAGGTGGAGATGCGTTTTGTTAGAATCTGGTTAATGTTTGTTTATTTTACTCTGAATTGCCATTTTAGATTTAGATGAATAAATGTTGATTTTTTGGTTAGTACGAAAAAGCTAATAATACACAACCATATGTCGAGATATTATTTATGGTGGAAGTTGCCTCAGGAATTCACACCACGTATAACTGTAGGGTAATTTTTCAGTTATCCACGATATTATAAAACTCTTTTTAGAGCAGCCGTTCTTAGTGCCACTTACCAGTCGGAAACAACAGCCAAATACGCTGCCAATTCGCACCCACAATATGTAGAACAAGAGCGACCCAGCATAGTCATGTGAGACTTCGTGACAAAAAACGTTCTCCAAGTTACCAAAATAGAGCGAAAGGAATGCGGCGTCCATTGTCCTGGTTAGAAAAAGAGATCAAGAACTTGGTGTATTTGAGGTGACCTTGTGCCAGTACCTCTGCCCATAGCTAATATAGAAAGAAGTGCAAAGGCCGGCCGATAGGCAGAATCCACCTACTCCGTAAGAAATTTTAGGTTTGCAAACCGGATATTTTGTTTGAGACACCAGCCCTAGGAAGATTGTCGATCAGGACTAAGCAATCCTCCTTCCGAAAACAGTTTGCTGCCAACATATATGTAGTCTGTAGCACAGTTTGTATATAAAAGTTTTGAATTCGATTACCTGAGAAAGTTTACGGGTCCATCACAGTGAAAGGGGTAATCCTGCGCCCGTGTACTTGTTAAGTATTTCAGAACCCCGCAGGTATTTACACAATTAGAATATTATATATATATATATATATATATATATATATATATATATATATAATTATATATATGTAGATACTGTTTTACTTCATTCCCAGAAAATAGAAAATAAACTTAAAGATACGTTCATCTCTCATAATTGGTAGAAAGATGGATAAATACAAAATATGGAAAGATTTGTTTGATTGATCTATTTCTGTTATACACGATACACACATAAATAATATATGAATAAAATAAAATAACGAAAATACAAAGAGAAACAAAACAGTTAGCAACTATGTATTTCCGCTTTAATTTGCCATTTAATTGACCAGACACCGTTATTTACCCACTTATTCATAGAGTTCGCTACATTTATAGAGAGCGATGGAGATATTGACGAACTCATATACGCGTTTTGGTGATGGATTTCTAAGATTTACCCAGAGCTTCCGTTAATATATATATATATATATATATATATATATATATATATATATATATATATATATATATATATATATATAGAGAGAGAGAGAGAGAGAGAGAGAGAGAGATGGAGAGAATAAGAGAAAATAGTAAAGGCATTTAATTTTGCACGGTATCAGAATCGGCTATCGGAAAAAATCTGAACTTTTCAGTGTATCGAAATTGGTATCAGAATCGGAAAAAATATGGCCTAATTTTCGATTCCAAAAACGATTCTCTTTACATTCTATTGCGGGTAATAAGTATTATTTTCAGAGTGTTGACTACCAGTAACACTAGTCATAGTAAGGAATTTCAGTCAAAATTGCATTAAAATGGCTTCAGTAGATGAATAAGACGAAATGACACAACTGTAAATATAGATGAAAATGTAACGAGTGTCTCAAAGTGTTGTATATAAACTACCAAGAAAAAACATTAGGAAGCTTGTCAAATTATAAACACAATTATATCTACATTTAAAACACACTCAACTACATCCTCATCACACACTAAACATTCAGATTCTACTTTTTAGGCGATTACATGTAGCGCCCTGAAATACCTAAAGGCAGAAACTCCCGTAATAAAAAAAATAGAATAAAGATCAATCCTGCATATAAATGAACGTATACTGGTCAACCATTTCTGGGCAAGTGCCTTACACATAATGTTTTAAGAGCATATAACTAGAATTTTTGTAGTCAATAGAGAACAATTGTGTGTGTTGTTTTTTTGTAAGGATTTAAATATAACACCTCTTTAACACAACATATACATTTATATCCAAGTGTCTCTCCTTCAAATCATATCTTCATCATTATACTAAACCTAAGGCCGGATGACAACAACCCCTCTCCTAAAATCCTCCATACGTTGTCGATTCAATGTTATTTGCGTGAAACGAACATAGTATATGCGTTTTTAATAAATATTTATTAAAATGTGTGGGTGGTTAAAGCTGAGATGTATAACTATTGGGGAGGGAACTTAACACTCTACTAATGACATTTTTAAAATTGATTTTATTTGCTTGAAAGCAACAGAATAATGTAGAACCATGTTGGCCCACTGACGACTATCAA
The DNA here is from genome assembly GCA_963556195.1 of Sepiola atlantica. Classification (NCBI taxonomy): domain Eukaryota; kingdom Metazoa; phylum Mollusca; class Cephalopoda; order Sepiida; family Sepiolidae; genus Sepiola; species Sepiola atlantica. The sequence continues at coordinate 17,595,581 of OY744521.1, read as the reverse complement.
CCCTAACGTTGTGTGTCCGTGACCTTCTTCTTGTCTTCATCGTCTAACCGAGTCGTCTATCCACTGGCGAAGCGTCGAGGGCACATCACTGGTCTACAAGTTAAATAAAAGAAACTCAATTCTCGAGAAAGAACATAAACACATATACGTTGTGTATAATTTAGTTGGAACTATGAGTGTGTATGACACCGTCGCTGACAGTCGAGACCTCCATTGCCGTTTCTCAAGGCGTCAGCTCATCTCATCGTCCGATACGCTCTCTGGGGAGGTTCTGATCCAAACTGCTCGGCTTCTCTCCGAACCCAAACACGTTAACTTTTTGCCATAAACCTTACTCTCGTCAAACTGTTGTAAAACAAACTTTCCTTACTATTGTCAAACTGTTGTAAAACGTTGTCACTCCTAAATGTCGTGTCCGTTATTCTTGTCTTAGTCACCTGCCGTAAACAATGGAAACTGACAACTCCCGCATTTTCTTTTGTCTCTGTCATTGAGTCACTTCCTATCCTCGCGGCCTTCATTGTATCACAATAAGATTAAACATTTTTCTCCGAAAAATACGGGGATGGCTAAGCCGTTATTTAAAACTACAGCAAATACAGCCTTTCTCCTCTCCCTAAACTTACGGGCATCCATTTTATTTACTTTAGAACAGCAGGCTAAATTGGCAGCGCCCTTGGTTGAGTATGGACTCTATTCAGCCGTTTTTTCTAGATACATACTCCTAATCTTAGTCCAAGTTTATGTTATATATAAATAAAGAAGTATCATGCGTGTAACAAATAGAAAACTACACAGAGTTACTCAATTGGAAACTGTACTTATAGCTGTTTTAAGTCTGGGTAATGTGGTTAAAGTATCCATAACAGTAAAATGAGAAATTGTGTGTTTTTTCCGATTCAAGGGATAAACACAGAAGAAATTTGTTTAAAGTTTAAACACACATGAATTACTTTTGAATTAAATGCAGTCGATAGTTTCGACAGGAAAGTTAGTTCTGTAGAGTTATAATTAATATGACCGTCAAGTAACTTTGTGAGTAGCTGTGTACTGGCGTCCTGTGCACACCCCTTCGATTTATATTTCGATTCAGCAGTTGAGTAAAATAGAACTCTGATTGGTTGATTAAATACACGCATATTTTTGTCATCTAGATTTGAGTTAAATATGGCAGTTTACACAGGAAAGTTAGTTCTGTAGAGTGATACTTAATATGACCCTAAAGTAACCTTGTGAGTAGCCTGAAGATCAAGTCCAAATCAAATATATTTAAGGAAAATCTATACACTTGGATAAGTAATAAATAATATACAGATCTAGATAAATAAATAAAAAACTCTGACACAGATGTAACAATCTAACATAGTGTACGTATAAATGTGTATATGCACATACATGACAGACGTAAATAAATACCATTATTATAATTAAACACGAATATAGTTGCCAAAGCGTCCTGATCGACCTATGCAATATTATATTGATTATATTTTCCCTTGAAGGATTAAAGATTTACTTGATTAATATTCTTATGATTAAGACCACCTTCAGATGGGCTCCTCTTGTATTTAAACAATTCTAATGGTTATTTTGCCCCGTTTAATTCTTAAACTATACCTGATAGATATATTGATATATGAAACACACAAAATATCAATTAGTAAAACATGTCGATGTTTCAAACTTTCATTGCTGCTTTTTACGGCTACGTGTGCTGCTGTTGACGAAGGAACAGTAAGAAAACTATTGGTCCTGGAGACAACAACGATCTGTTGTATTTTCAGTCTGATCACTCAATAATGTCCGACTTTATACTGATTTAAGACGAAATGAGAGAACCTCGTCTGCGTGTCTTCTTACGACTGTCAATTATGTGTAGAGTTCAGCAATCCAATGCCATTATCTCTTTCTGGTATCTTCATTGTTGCTAAATTTGATTCAGAACATATTTATAAAAACAGCTGTAGCGTAAATATGAACACATATACAAGATCCGGGTCGAGAATTCTATTGAAAATTATGTCTGACGTCATTTCACATATACACCATTGTTAATATTATATAATACTAAGTATTGTTGCCTATTTGTTCGAGAATAGTCGACCTTTATCAGTTGCTTTTTTATTTACTCTTCGGGTATTTTAAACGAAACTCTTAAGTTTATTCATTAGACTGATATCATTCCGCATATCTTTGTATACAAATAGCATGAATTAATGTTTCGTAAGTAACTTAACCAGGAATTGAACGCGTTACTTCAAAGTAGGGTTTACTCTAGATTTATGATTTCAAAATTGTTTGAATTATTTGCATATGTATTATTTTGATTATTCGGACTACTATTCTCATTTCGGATATCATTGACATCATATTTCCTTCGATGTAACTTTCGACTTTCTTCAGGCTCATTTTGTTGAACTAGGGAATATTTAGGTCGAACTCGGGAATCTATACGAACTTTTAGCTGAATTCTTCATTTACGGTGTTAGATTGTTCTTGTTCTATCAGTTATAAAATAAGTACATTGAAGACATTGCCAAGGCTGCAGCAAAGAAGGTGGGCTCCCTCTAGTGTTCCAGAAAACTACTCACACCTGCCATTATCTTGTTTCTATACAATACCACACTCCGCCCATGCATTGAGTATTGTTGCCACATCTGGGCTGGTGCATCATCCACTAGTCTCTCCCTCTTAGACAATGTAAAAAAAAGTCGCTAACTTAATATGTCCGTCACTATCCACCAATCTCCAGTCCCTGTCCCATGGCTGCAATGTCGCATCCTTGTGCTTGTTTTACAAGTACTTCAATGGATTGTGCTCCGATGAGCTGGCTACTCGGGTGCCCCTCAACGTAAATTCACTAGACCAACTCAACAATCAGCTAAATCCCATCCATTCACTGTGGAGGTCCCCAGATGCTGGAGAGCCTTCTACTCCAATAGCTCCTTTCCTCGTGCTGCTGACCTCTGTAACTCCCTCCCTGCTCATTATTCCTCCGGCAGTACCGATATGCAGAGGTGTAAAACTAATGTAAAAAGACATCTTGAAGTGACACCCAAAACCTACACCCTATTTCTCAATAACACCTTACGTCTACAGTGTTTGACGTGAAATATGTTAAAAATAAAAGTAATTCTTATTTTATTCAGTGATGATAGAACCTTCATCATTTACAAAACTGTAAATTAGAAGTGGTTGTTACTTTACACCTTTATCTGTTGCGCAACTTGTCCTTTGACTATCAGTTCTTCTTGAAATTGAAAATTTTTATTTTTAATTTGTTTCATCATGTTTGCTTCATTAATTGTTACTTTATTCTATTGTATTAATTTTATTTATTTTAATTATTTTATTTTATTGATTTTGATTCAATTTTTAATATTTTTTAATAAATTCTGTTTTTTAGATTTTTTTATTTTATAATAGTGATATTTTTTATTTTGTATTCAAAACAAAACCACAATTTTCAAATTTGTTTTCATTTTTTTTAAATCAAGTAATGGTGATGTATTTCCCTTATACCGTACAATTGTTTGTTTTTAAATAAAAAGTAAGCCTGACTTTTTTATTTATTATTACGGGATTGTTTTTTCTATAATTAATCGTAAGATATCGATACCCATCATTAATCTTCGATGTTTATTTTTTCGGATCGCATGCCCTTTGTTTATTATTTTTTTATTGTTTAGATTTTAATTTCGGACACCGGAGATGAAGAGAAAGCGATCGGATATCATCATGACCTTGACTTAGATCAACAGATCAAGAAAAAAAAATCTCTCTTAAGTAGCCCAAGAAAAAAATATCGGTAGAATTTGCAAGCATAAAAGCCGGATTAGTACAAATAAACCTTTCAAATTAAGAAGAGAATTAAAATATCGTCAAAAAGTTACACAGCGCGCGATCCAACATTTTCTATAGGAGTAGAAATAAATATAGGCCAGAGAGAGTCCGGTTAAAATACCAATTGTAAGTCCCGTTTGTTTAGGTTTGAAACGGACGGCACCCCCTCGAATGCGGTAACCAACCCGCATAAGCTACGAATGTTTACCAGCCACATTGATGTTGCAGTAGGAAGAACACAAACCCACAGATGTACACCACTGCACTAACAAAGGAACTGCACGAAATATAAGATGCCCTTCAATAAATGGCCTTCGTTCTGACTGATCCCACACAAAATAGTCGAAGAGGATCAAGGACAATGAGAAGATAGAAATAGGTCAGCACTAACCAGAGCACAACTGGTAGAGTGCGGGGAGTGCAGAGACCTTGCGGAGGTTTATTGCCACCTAACGCCCAGGGGAGACCAATGGTCGTTGGCAGAGACAAATCATAGGTAGGAGGCTATGACCATATCGCAGGATCCTTTGCGGTGGTGATCGAAAGAAGTGGAAAGTACTGGAAATGTGGAGAGGCTTGTTGTCACTCAGCTTCCAGGGAACATCACAACCACTGACGATGACTAGTGTGCAGAAATAATGATAATAATAATAATAATAATAATAATAATAATAATAATAATAATAATAATGATAATAAATATTATGATTATTAGTAGTAGTAGTTGTAGTATTAGTAGTAGTAGTATTAGTACTCACAAAGAGTTCGAGTAAAAACAAGTGTACTCTGAATGCAAGTACTCTCCACAAATTACGATAACTATTGTAAATGACATTGCGTTATCGTAGCATCCGCTTACCATTGATTTGTTGTTGGTAATGACTGTTTGTCTCCTCTGGGATTTCGGTGGCTCCATAACTTTCTCCATTCTTCTAGTGAAGATTATTAGTGCTCTCCTTCCTCGGTCTTTCCATCACGCTTGAACTGTCACGGTTATTTTGTGTTAAATCAGCCGTGGCTGATGATATAACTTAGCTTTGTGTGTTTTTTGTTGTTTTTTTTTTGGGGGGGGGCAGTTATATAACATTTCTTGCAGTTTATTTTTCTTTTGATTCATGTGACGGTGTTTTTCTATATATTTGTTATATTTGTGTTACAACTTCTATGTCGTTGGTAAGCATTCTGTATATTTGTTATATTTCTATTACGACTTCTATGTCGTTGGTAAGACTTTCTACATATTTGTTATATTTCTCTTAGAACTTCTTTGTCGTTGGTAAGCATTCTGTATATTTGTTATATTTCTATTACGACTTCTATGTCGTTGGTAAGACTTTCTACATATTTGTTATATTTCTATTAGAACTTCTTTGTCGTTGGTAAGCATTCTATATATTTGTTATATTTCTATTACAACTTCTATGTCGTTGGTAAGCATTCTATATATTTGTTATATTTCTATTACAACTTTTATGTCGTTGGTAAGCATTCTATATATTTGTTATATTTCTATTACAACTTCTATGCCGTTGGTAAGCATTCTATATATTTGTTATATTTCTATTACAACTTCTATGTCGCTGATAAGCATTCAATATATTTGTTATATTTCTATTACAACTTCTTTGTCGTTGGTAAGCATTCTATATATTTGTTATATTTCTATTACAACTTCTATGTCGCTGATAAGCATACTATATATTTGTTATATTTCTATTACAACTTCTATGTCGCTGGTAAGCATTCTATATATTTGTTATATTTCTATTACAACTTCTATGTCGTTGGTAAGCATTCTATATATTTGTTATATTTCTATTACAACTTTTATGTCGTTGGTAAGCATTCTATATATTTGTTATATTTCTATTACAACTTCTATGCCGTTGGTAAGCATTCTATATATTTGTTATATTTCTATTACAACTTCTATGTCGCTGATAAGCATTCAATATATTTGTTATATTTCTATTACAACTTCTTTGTCGTTGGTAAGCATTCTATATATTTGTTATATTTCTATTACAACTTCTATGTCGCTGATAAGCATACTATATATTTGTTATATTTCTATTACAACTTCTATGTCGCTGGTAAGCATTCTATATATTTGTTATATTTCTATTACAACTTCTATGTCGTTGGTAAGCATTCTATATATTTGTTATATTTCTATTACAACTTCTATGTCGCTGATAAGCATTCTATATATTTGTTATATTTCTATTACAACTTCTTTGTCGTTGGTAAGCATTCTATATATTTGTTATATTTCTATTACAACTTCTATGTCGCTGATAAGCATACTATATATTTGTTATATTTCTATTACAACTTCTATGTCGCTGGTAAGCATTCTATATATTTGTTATATTTCTATTACAACTTATATGTCACTGGTAAGCATTCTATATATTTGTTATATTTCTATTACAACTTATATGTCACTGGTAAGCATTCTATATATTTGTTATATTTCTATTACAACTTATATGTCACTGGTAAGCATTCTATATACTTGTTATATTTCTATTACAACTTCTATGTCGCTGGTAAACATTCTATATATTGTTTATATTTCTATTACAACTTCTATGTCGCTGATAACATACTATATATTTGTTATATTTCTATTAAAACTTCTATGTTGCTGGTAAGCATTCTATATATTTGTTATATTACTATTACAACTTCTATGTCGCTGATAAGCATTCTTAGTTTATGTGGGTCTGTTTCTACTGTCGTAGAAGAAAATGTAATTCGTTTTTATCTTTCTCTCTCTTCTTCTCTCTGTCTCAGCACTCGACATGGTCCCAAAGTACACTTTTCTCTTCCCATCCCCGGTGCTAAGTCTCTACTCTTTTTATTACAACGAGAATTTTTTAACGGGAACATTCTGGGTTTAATTCCCGATGGACAATACACGGTGCAAACCGCAATCGTTTTCCGTGTGAACCTGCATGATAGCTGCTACATTCAAATTCGAGGACTTTCCTCAAGATCTCATCATTGCTGTTCGTTGTCTTCCCTTTAAATTTCTCCCATGTTTTCATGTTTTCGGAACTGTTTCTTGTGCTCCTACAATTATTGGTATTATACTGACTTTCTTCATGTTCCTTACTCATGTCAGTATTCCGACAAGTTTCCGGTATTTGCTTCGTGTTAGTTTGTTCTTGATCTTCACCATGTGGTCTGCTTGGATATATATAATTTTTATTATTATTTTACCTACTTTTCTAAAAAGAAACCTACATCACATGTGTTTATGTTAAGTCATCGGATAATATTAAAATGTGAAATTTTCTTTTTTTATTTGCATCAGTACATTTTGTATGCTGGCTTTAAAACTTCATATGTAGCACTTTCTGCGTTGACTACTTTGGACCGTATCATAATTTAATTGCGTTAATAAAGAATACATATTTTTTGGAATGGCGTCTCAACTAATTACACTTGGTTGATGGGTGTTGTATTGGATTAGACGATTTAATGAATACTAATAAAATATGTAACACGATGCATTTACTGCTGTTTGAATACAATTTCGACATTAAATCACTGTAAATGGTCGTCATGCTCTCAATAGCAACTTGCGTGCTTCGTTCCCCAGTAATACATTCGATTCAGTGAAAACAGCTTGACAACACACATACTCCAATCACGTTTTGTTTTTTCTTAGCTTGAGCTAACGCCTAATGAGAACATGAATACTCGCCCGACTATAAAAAAATAAGATATGCTCGCCGATGGAATCAGACTAATCATCTAGAATAAAACATCTGATGCAAAACCTGTGTACTGACTTGAAACGTCTTGGCACGTAACCAACGGGGATGGATGTCTCCTTAGTCCTGGTCGACAACTTTTCTAAAGCAAGTGACTCGAAAGAAATATACGGTTTGCAAACCAAAAAGTGCTTAAGAAGTAGACAGGCTCTGCCTATCGCCCGCCTTTTCATTCATTATTGTCTACGGTATCTCCACAGGGCCATTCAAAGACACCCAATGATTTGCCTTGTTTCCTGACTAAGACAATAAACACCGCCCGATCTGTCTGTATTTCTTTGGTCAACTTATGGATACTTTTTTGCGACTAAGTTTGACATAACAAGTCTGAGTTTTTTCTTGTACTGACAGGTTTATAGAACAGGGCTGGTGCCATGTTTGGTTGCTGTTTCCGAGTGCTAGTATAAGAACTAACTTTTATATAGAGCTAAGAGCGGCTGTTCTACCAACAGTTGTATACTATTGGGATTACATGTAGTGTCATGTTGCGCCTGCACTAATATACGATAGGTTTTACCGAGGTCACAACCCCATAGAAAAAAAATCAGCAAATAGTCTACTTGTATGAGGTTACTAGCATAAGGTGGCACCCACTTTGATCAACCAAGTCTACCTTAAAACAGAAATGAGATTTCAAAAACTAACAACAAAAATTATAACCAGACGCCCGCTTTAAAAGAATAAATTCGTGTTTTCTTTTGAAGTTCGTGCTCACAAGTATCCGATGGTTTAAAGCTAACCTCGACAATGTAGAATCATTTTTCTAAGTTAAGTCCAATAGATATACTAGCATTAATTACAATTAACCTATACTTATCGATATACTCTAATCAGTTTGAGATAACAAGATACCTCCTACTCTGCCGTAAGGATTAAGTAAACATATACACAGGCTTGCAGACTATATTCGAAACACCCTTCCTTTGACTAGGGAACATAGTCTAGAATACAGATGGTGCATAAGCGTTCGATTAACATTACCACGCACCGTTGGCTATGGGTGCCCCAAAAGTCACTGACTAACAAATCTTGAAGTCTCATAGCAAATTCCAGTATTTGCTCATAAGTCTGAGGATGAAGGTGCTGGACAAGTTAACTTTTGTAAGGAAAAATGTATTTAAAGATATTAATGCCAATCCCCCCCCCGCAATAATTGCCTAAGTTTCCGAGACGCAGCTTTGAATAGTAAACATAGCTTATTTATTGATCATTCCCTTTCACTAACTCTCACTTTCAGTATTCGCTTCCATCGATTCGACCGCCATAAATAATACACAAATAAACTCACTCATGTATCATTAATAAAATCATTGTAGGAGTTTTATAGCAGCAGCAAAATTTGGTATACTGAGATGACAAGAAACTACTTTCAGTTGCAGAAAATAGGAACTCGGGATGTTTGAAAAATCAAAAACTGTGTGGGGAATAATCGGCAATAACCAATTATCTCTCTATCAAACAACCATAGTGTCGCTTGCACGACTACTGAAGAATTATGAACTGCTTGCCCTACAGTTTAGACTGTATTAACTATTTATTCCCAAATTTCACACTGCGTATAGAAACTATAGATAAATATAGATAGTGATGCTACTTAATAAACGAACAAACCGAAATGAATTCCATTATTAATAGTGAAAGAAAAAAAAAGGATTATGTCTACTTTAATTGTCTTTAGCTTGTTTCGTCGTTGTTGTTAAAAAATCAATATTAACTGATAATGAAAGACATTTATTTAGTTTGTGAAAATGTCTGTTGTTTTTTTTTATTTTGTTGTTAGTTTCTTTTCACCTGGATATTTCTCTCTTCTACAGGGTGGGCCAAAATAAGGGTCCTATCTTTAAATTTGAATAACTTGAATTTGAATAACTTCCACAAAATAAAAGTTAAACTCACCAAACTGTATGTGTGTGTAGACTGACCCTTCCGAGATTTTTTGAAATAAACAAAACAAATTTTAGCCGAAAAACACTTCTTAAAACTTACAAAAACTAAAGTATTGTTTTTTACACTGTTTTGAGTTTTTTAAGCAAAAATAATGTTTTCTAACTGAGGGTGCGTTCCTTATAGCTAATACGGCTCATGCTTGCTACAGAAGGGGTCCTTTACTTATTCTAAAAAAAAAAATTTTTTAAATCAATAAATAAAAAAGTTATGAATTTTTAAAAATAGGACCCTTATTTTTGCCCACCCTGTATCTTCTTTGCTCACGTCCCCTCCTCAATCAACCTATCAGTGAGACACTTTACATTGTTTTTAGATACAAGATTTTGAACGTATGGTTGAATGTCAGACTATACACATCGTTTGTCCCTTTTAACGTTTAACCTGTTTTGGGCACTTGGTCTTGACAACAGTCAGCGTGGAAAATGAAGCTTCACAAAAATATGTACATCCAAATATAACAAAAATACAAAGAGTCTGATGAGATGGGAGAGAGAGAGAGAGAGAGAGAGAGAGAGAGAGAGAGAGAGAGAGAGAGAGAGAGAATATAAGAAAGTTCTTGATCAAGAGAAGGATTGTAGAGAAATGAACGAGAGCACAGCAAGAACAAATAATAGAAAGGGAGGGGGAGAGAGAAAGAAGGGTAAGAGGAAAGGGGAGAGGAGAAAGAGGAATATATTTTTGTTTGTTTGTTGGTGTTTAACGACATTTCAACCATTATAAGGTCATCTCAGGTAAAATTAATCCACCCTCCTCTTGTTAGATTTAGACAGTTTTTACAATGTTTCATCTTTGGGGGTTGTTTTTTTAATTTTTTAGCATATACGTTTTGTCTATTCTTCATGTATAATCGTTTTGTTTGATTTTCAGATGTTGGTATCTTTCTCCAAACTAAGTAATAGTAAGAAAAAATAATAAAGAAATATATGTATTGTTTATAATTGTGTGTCCTTTGTTTCATAGTTACCAAAAAGTTGGTAAAAATATAAGCTGGAGGTTGTTTCTTTTCATACGGGTGACACACATCGCCGAAGTTTTGCAAATTAGAAAGAAAGCCACATCAAATATATATATATTTTTACAAAGGCTTTAGTTAAAAGTTGAAAATAAAGTTACACATTCAAGTTAGAGTAAAAATTGGACGGATTAAGACTATAACCACTCGATAACCGTTTAAAACCAGTGAGTGAATCGTAGCGGTTTGTTTAGAAATCAAATATTACTATTCATAATGCACGGTATTATTTGTTTGTCGCAGGAATATAACATTTTTGTTATAGAGAATTATTGATGAGTTTGAATGTTACATCTAATTCGTGATAGGTTTTGGAGATTGCTTTTCTAAGTACCTGACGCGTCTGAGAAGCTCGGTGATAAGGAAAAGGTATTCCGAAGTCAGAGAAGTTGAATTACACGCGGGTGTAAAAAGTTGCAAATTGTAGGCGTTAGATACTTCGCGTAAACACAAATTGAAATCTGTTTGGTGAGCAAACGAATGCCACAATGGTTAAAAGTCGTCGTGTGAGATATATATATATATATATATATATATATATATATATATATATATATATATATATATATATATATATATATATACATATATATGATTATTTTTATTTACACAGACATGTACAAACTCTGCGACACTGGCATATCGATGTTATCGATCAACAGTTTTTATAAACTGAGATCTCATCTTAACCTCAGATCATATTTGGAGAGAATGAAGTGGAGAGAAAAAAGAAGAATAAAAGAAATTTAAAGTTTCAAAAATTAGGGAGTCACGTGGTTTAGGACCGTTAAAAATCAAAAAAGTTAAAATCTACAATCAAAAATCAAAAATGTTAAAATTAAACCCGGTTGAAATTTATTAGATTACTATCCTGTGGATGTGTGTACCTTGATTATTATCATTATATATATATATATATATATATATATATATATATATATATATATATATATATATATATATATATATATATATATATATATATATATATATATATAATTAATTAACTTGTTACAAATATCCACGGGGTATGAATCCGAAGGAAGTTGAAACCGGGTTTATGAGAGTGCTCAATGAAAATTCAAATTTACCACCCAATCCCACCCCAACAAGTCATGATGAATCTATAAATATATAACCACCCCTCGAAACTACCAATAACATCAAATCTCTACGTACTACCTATAATGCACAACCTCAATAGCCTCTCAGCCATACTACCAATTCTAACATAAACCCATAACTGGGACAGCTATTAACACTGATATCACTTGGACTAATCTAATCTCAATTACTTAACCCTTCAATCACTACCTTGAACACTTAATTATTAACTGGTACTTAGTCTTTGTCATTGGTAGTAGAACAAAAAAGCCTACCGTCACTTGTCGACTTATTTCGCCCAATGACTTCACAAGTAGCAAGATGGTAATGATGGTGATATTTATCATTATTACTATTATTATTATTAGTATTATTATTATTATTATTATTTTTTTTTTAATACTATTATTATTATTATTGTTATTATCATTAATATTCTTACAAACTTGTTATTTCTATTTTTATTCTAATTTTATTTATATTTATCTTTATTTCTATTTTTATTTTTATTTTTATTAAGGCTTTTATTAAGGCTATTATCACTGCGACTATCGTAGGTATGATTGGCAGGCGTTATCATTGTTAGCATAATCGGTTTTGTCAATAATAAAACTGGTAACACCAGAAAACTTCTCTTATAAAATGATTCCACTAGTATTGATCTCGGTATAATATAATCACAATTTAAAAAAATATAATCACAACAAAACTCACTACAAATAATAAACAAAACATTAAAATAAAATAAATAAAATGCAGAAGTAGCAATTAATACCCTAAATTAAAATTATAAAACATTTTTATCCACATGATAATTACTTATTAGAATTAAAATAAAATAGGAATGACGGTTATAATCATAATTTTATTCTCATTTTAAATTTAACTCACTCTGGCCGTCGCCCCATCTCCCTTCCTCCCACCCCGGCCGAAATTGAGATCATCACAGCACAAACACGTGAAAAACCTCCCACGTAATAATTTGAAACACGACTTGTTGGGGTCCTCCCCCCTCCCCTCTCATGTCCCATGTCACCGTTATAGACAAAGCCCCAACTCTGTCCCCCTCCCCCTCCAATGTATTTTCAATTTTCAATCTCCCGTTAAAGTGAAGTTAAAACTTATGCCATTTGAATTCCACTGCCAGCCCGATGAGTTGGTCGCTATTTGCACCAATGAAACAAAACCTGTTTTGTCGCAACTAATGGAATAAAATAAAATAAAAAAAATATATATATATATATATATATATATAATTTATTGGTCAATTTGATGCTACATCCTTCATAATTGTACCGCGGTTGCATCAAGATAGGCTGACTTTTACTATTTGAAAAGCCCATACACAGTAGAATCGTCAGCAGAATCTCATCGTGTTTTGACCTGATTCAGCACACTGCCCATTTCACTAGGATTAGGATTTTTTAGATGTAAAAAGTCAGCCCAACTTGATACAACAGTGGTACGATTCTGAATTATGTAATATATATTTTTCCAATAAATTATTTATATTATCTCCCACTCCCTTGCAATGGAACACTTTCTGATTTGTTTTCAATATAATTTTACACTATATATATATATATATATATATATATATATATATATATATATATATATATATATATATATATATATATATATATATGAGGATAGAAGGATGAAGGTAATCCGACGTGATGGGAAAATGAAAAAGGAAAACAAAAAAATGGATGTGTTTTATGTGTACATCAACGATTCGTCTTTGTTTATAAGACTTCATCAGGATGATAATATAGAGAAAAAATGTCATGCAAGTACAGATACATGTAGGGTAGACATATTGGGAGGAAAAATAAAATAAAATAATGGCCACTACTGGGTGGACGTCCGTACTTGTTTGAGAATAAAAATGAATGTTGAAGAAAATGAGTGGGGAAAAAATGCAAAGATGGGGTGAGCAAGGACTACTGTGGCTGGTGGTAAAAGAAAGAGGTGGGGGATGAGCAGGGGTAAAGTGGATGGCAGAGTGGGAGTTGAGGTGAGGGAGGATGGAGGTGTTTGACCAGATAGCTGCGGTCAAGATTGAGGGGAAAAAGTAAGTTGGAATGTTTGTGTATGGGTGGTGTATGCAGATAAAGGTGGATGGGCGAAAGTTATTGTCTTAGAGAGCGTTTTGAGAAAATGAGGGAATTTAAGAAGGGGGTATGGGAGAAAATAGTTGAAAGGGCGAATGGGTGAAAGGGAGATGGAGGATTTGTTGTTATAGGGTGTGAAATACTTGAAATATTTGGAAAATGAGAGCAATGAGTGAGGGAGTGGAGGGGTTGAGGAGGGCGGTGATTGAAAGAGTGGGTATGGAATATTTGAAATATTTGGAACATGTGAAAGTTCATTTCGACTGCAGTGTTAAAAATGTGAGGGGAAAAACGGAAAAAGTAAGGAGAAAGTGAAGATTCAAGGAGAAAAAGGAAGGGTGTGAGTAAATGGAAGAGTGTCATAAAGGTTAGAGATGAAAATAAAAGTTATCTATGATCAGGCAAGAGTCTTTGTTCTGTGAAGATGATCTTGCTTATTAAGGGTGATAGGTTAAAGAAACACTTTCGTTACTTGATGGTGGTGGAGGCGGGGTATGAGGGCAGTTTGCAATCATCTTCGCCGAGATTTGTTGTGGATGTACTTAGCCACTCCCCTCCTTCTCTACCCATCCTCCTTTCCCTACATACACCCCCCATACACAAACATTCCAACTTACTTTTCCCCCTCAATCTTGACCGCATCCATCTGGTCAAACACCTCCCTCCTCCCTCACCTCCACTCCCTCTCTGCCATCCACTTTACCCCTGCTAATCCACCACCTCTTTCTCTTACCACCAGCCACAGTAGTCCTTGCTCACCCCATCTTTCCATTTTTTCCCCACTCATTTTCTTCAACATTCATTTAATTCTCCAACAAGTACGGACGTCCACCCAGTAGTGTCCATTATTTTATTTTATTTTTCCTCCCAATATGTCTACCCTACATGTATCTGTACTTGCATGACATTTTTTCTCTATATTATCATCCTGATGAAGTCTTATAAATAAAGACGAAACGTTGATGTACACATAAAAACATCCATTCTTTAGTGTTCCTTTTTCATTTTCCCATATATATATATATATATATATATATATATATATATATATATATATATATATATATATATATATATATATATATATAATTTCTTAAATATAAGGGTTAAGACATCCGATCGGTCTTTTTCCTTTAGCCGGGTGTGTCATCTTATTGAAGTTGTAATGTAACCTTTATTTCTTTTATTATGTATTCTTTCTTTCCTTTTTCTTTTTTCTTTTGTCTTTTTTCTTATTTCGTTTTTTTCTTTGTATTTATTTCTGAACGAGTCACGTTTTCCTCAACTGAGTGGTTTTCCTTCATATGAGTTTGATGAATTTTTGCCAAACATAATTATTGTTTAAAAGCGTATCGTATGTTTTTATTTTTATGATTTTTTTCTATTCAACATCATATAGTGCAACCCTCTTAAGACGGACGAAACTGGACAAATTAATAAAAAATACACTCATTTGATTTTGCCACGAAACGCCCGAAAAGAACTGGAACGAAAATAACATTTGAAAAAATTATTTTGTGTGTAAAATCAGAGATGTACAAAACACTCATCGAATAAAAACATTATCCAATTAACACTATCAGACATTGTGGTTTTGGATACTTTCTCTATTGTCTATGGTATGCAAATATATATATATATATATATACATATATATATATTAGTACTTCATGTATCCACATAAAAAATTATAAGGAAATATAATTTTTTATGTGTCAGTTTTCAGTATTTACTTCAACAGTGCTCGATACGTAAGTAGAGCTAAGTAGTAAGCAATGAAAATATATATGTCAATCAAATCCTAAATTTTAAAGATCCCCGAAACCTATTAAACTCTAGAGTGAAATAGCAAACAGCTGTTTACACAAAAATAAATTTACCTTAGGATGATATAAAATAAATAAAAAATAAATAAATAAATAAATAAATAAAAACTGAAGAAGTTAAAATTTAAAACCTAAAATAGAAATACAAGAAACAACGTGTTAAAATAAATTCGCCCACTGTATTCACAAAACAAAGGAAACAGGTTATAGGAAAACCCATTGTTAACACAAAATAGGATAGGCATAAGGGCATCACCAGCAAAGCCTTTGTTCGCAGGAAGCCCACCGATTGGCTGAGGGAACAACAAAGAATCTGATTGGTTAACTAGCAAGCAATGTATATAAAAACACCTGACAAAAATAACTCCATGCATTTAGCCTTACGATTTCCCGCGGGGATGAAACACGGACGCCTCTGTGTAGCTTGATTGCCATATATATTTTCATTGCATACTATATATATATATGTATATATATATATATATATATATATATATATATATATATATATGATTATTTTTATTTACAAGAACATGTACAAAATCTGCGACACTGGCATATCGATGTTATCGATCAACAGTTTTTATAAATTGAGATCTCATTTTAATCTCAGATCATATGTGGAGAGAATGAAGTAGAGAGAAAAAAGAAGAATAAAAGAAATTTAAAGTTTCAAAATTTAGGGAGTCACGTGGTTTAGGACCGTTAAAAATAAAAAAGTTAAAATCTACAATCAAAAATCAAAAATGTTAAAATTACACCCGGTTGAAATTTATTGGGTTACTATCCTGTGGATGTGTTAACCTTGATTATTATCATTATATATATATATATATATATATATATATATATATATATATATATATATATATATATATATATATATATATATATATATATATAATTTATTGGTCAATTTGATGCTACATCCTTCATAATTGTACCGCGGTTGCATCAAGATAGGCTGACTTTTACTATTTAGAAAAGCCCATACACAGTAGAATCGTCAGCGGAATCTCATCGTGTTTTGACCTGATTCAGCACACTGCCCATTTCACTAGGATTAGGATTTTTTAAATGTAAAAAGTCAGCCCAACTTGATACAACAGTTGTACGATTCTGAATTATGTAATATATATTTTTCCAATAAATTATTTATATTATCTTCCATTCCTCTGCAATGGAACCCTTTCTGATTTGTTTTCAATATAATTTTACACTATATATATATATATATATACCACCAGCCACAGTAGTTGTTGCTCACCCTATCTTTCCATTTTTTCCCCACTAATTTTCTTCAACATTCATTTTTATTCTCCAACAAGTACGGACGTCTACCCAGTAGTGGCCATTATTTTATTTTATTTTTCCTTCCAATATGTCTACCCTACATGTATCTGTACTTGCATGACATTTTTTCTCTATATTATCATCCTGATGAAGTCTTATAAATAAAGACGAAACGTTGATGTACACATAAAAACATCCATTTTTTGGTGTTCCTTTTTCATTTTCACATATATATATATATATATATATATATATATAATTTTTTAAATATAAGCGTTAAGACATCCGATCCGTCTTTTTCCTTTAGAAACCACGTGTTAAAATAAATTCGCCCACTGTATTCACAAAACAAAGGAAACAGGTTATAGGAAAATCCATTGTTAACACAAAATAGGATAGGCATAAGTGCGTCACCAACAAAGCCTTTGTTCGCGGAAAGCCCACCGATTGGCTGAGGGAACAACAAAGAATCTAATTGGTTAACTAGCAAGCAATGTATATAAAAACACCTGACAAAAATTACTCTATGCATTTAGCCTGACGATTCCCCGCGGGGATGAAACACGGACGCCTCTGTGTAGCTTTATTGCCATATATGTTTTCATTGCTTACTATATATATATATATATATATATATATATATATATATATATATAAACCAGCACATTCCATCGAAAATACGTCAGGGAAGGGTAGGGTCCTTGTGTTACCCCTCCTCGTATTCTTTGGACTCTGCTATTGGCCAGCATTTGGTTGAAAACCCTAGCTGTGCCAGTGGCTATAAAATAGACCGTTTTGAGGTCTTGCATCGAGCAGATTCCAAGAACCATTTGAAAATATTGGAATCTGTCTCTATTGCTATGCGAAAACCTTCCTTGTGCCGGCAGAAGGAATTTGTAAGATCGCTGAATCTCTTTGGGGAACTTTGAACTCCTTCCCAATTTTTTTTTTTTTTTTTCCCTTAACGTAGTGCCTTTTAATCGACTTTTAACGAAATAATTAAATTGAATTTTAATCGCTTCAACGTCAATTTTGGCACACTCAATTTCCCCATTTCCTCTTTCTTTCGAAGTTATTATTAATTAAAACTATCGATTTTCTCCTGATGAGATGATAGTCGAAAGGGCCTTAGAGAGATTTCCGCGTATTTTTTTAAAAGTTATCTATAAATTTTGTACCTCAAAACATTTATTTATATATATATATATTATTATTTTTATTTACAAGAACATGTACAAAATCTGCGACACTGGCATATCGATGTTATCGATCAACAGTTTTTATAAACTGAGATCTCATCTTAACATCAGATCATATTTGGAGAGAATGAAGTGGAGAGAAAAAAGAAGAATAAAATAAATTTAAAGTTTCAAAATTTAGGGAGTCACGTGGTTTAGGACCGTTAAAAATCAAAAAAGTTAAAATCTACAATCAAAAATCAAAAATGTTAAAATACAACCCGGTTTAAATTTATTGGATTACTATCCCGTGGATGTGTTTTCTTTGATTATTATCATTATATATATATATATATATATATATAATTTATTGGACAATTTGATGCTACATCCTTCATAATTGTACCGCGGTTGCATCAAGATAGGCTGACTTTTACTATTTGAAAAGCCCATACACAGTAGAATTGTCAGCGGAATCTCATCGTGTTTTGACCTGATTCAGCACACTGCTCATCCCCCACCATTTTCTCTTACCACCCACCACAGTAGTCTTTGCTCACCCCATCTTTCCATTTTTTCCGCACTCATTTTCTTCAACATTCATTTTTATTCTCCAACAAGTACGGACGTCCACCCAGTAGTGGCCATTATTTTATTTTATTTTTCCTCCCAATATGTCTACTCTACATGTATCTGTACTTACATGACATTTTTTCTCTATATTATCATCCTTATGAAGTCTTATAAATAAAGACGAAACGTTGATGTTCACATAAAAACATCCATTTTTTTGTTTTCCTTTTTCATTTTCCCATATATATATATATATATATATATATATATATATATATATATATAATTTATTAAATATAAGCGTTAAGACATCCGATCCGTCTTTTTCCTTTAGCCGGGGGTGTCATCTTCTTTGAAGTTGTAATGTTACCTTTATTTCTTTTATTATGTATTCTTTCTTTCTTTTTTCTTTTTTCTTTTGTCTTTTTTCTTATTTCTTTTTTTTCTTTGGTTTTATTTGTGAACGAGTCACGTTTTCCTCAACTGAGTGGTTTTTCTTTTATATGAGTTTGATGAATTTTTGCCAAAAATAAATATTGTTTAAAAGCGTATCGTATGTTTTTATTTTTATGATTTTTTTCTATTCAACATCATATAGTGCAACCCTCTTAAGACGGGCGAAACTGGACAAATTAATAAAAAATACACTCATTTGATTTTGCCACGAAACGTCCGAAAGGAACTGGAACGAAGATAACATTTGAAAAAATTATTTTGTGGTTAAAATCAGAGATGTACAACACACTCATCGAAAAAGAGTATTATCCAATTAACACCATCAGACATTGTGGATTTGGATTAATTCTCTATTGTCTATGGTATGCAAATATATATATATATATATATATATATATATATATATATTAGTACTTCATGTATCCACATAAAATATTATAAAGAGATATAATTTTTTTATCTGTCAGTTTTCAGTATTTACTTCAACAGTGCTCGATACGTAAGTAGAGCGAGGTAGTAAGCAATGAAAATATATATGGCAATCAAATCTTAAATTTTAAAGATCCCCGAAACCTATTAAACTCTAGAGTGAAATAGCAAACAGCTGTTTACACAAAAATAAATTTACCTTAGGATGATATATAATAAATAAAAAAAATAAAAATAAATACATAAATAAATAAAAACTGAACAAGTTAAAATTTAAAACCTAAAATAGAAATACAAGAAACCACGTGTTAAAATAAATTCGCCCACTGTATTCACAAAACAAAGGAAACAGGATATAGGAAAATCCATTGTTAACAAAAATAGGATAGGCATAGGTGCGTCACCAACAAAGACTTTGTCCGCGGGAAGCCCAACGATTGGCTGAGGGAACAACACAGAATCTGATTGGTAAACTAGCAAGCCATGTATATAAACACACCTGACAAAAATAACTCCATGCATTTAGCCTTACGATTCCTCGTGTAGCCTGTGTAGCTTGATTGCCATATATATTTTCATTGCTTACTATATATATATATATATTGAACATCATGATTTCAACACAAAGTCAGTTTATTGAACTTTTTATTTGATTTTGTATATTTATCATTGGATTAATCAGCATAAACATCGGATGCATTTTTCACTGTAATTTACTGTATCGATTGCGGACGCATTTCTCGACTGGGTAACTTTTTCGGTTTTACAGTTCCTTCAATTTTTTTCGCTTTTGTGACTGTCACTCAATACCTGGATCAATCTTCAATCAACCTCTTGGATATATTTACTAAATATGTTTTAATTTGTATGACGTGGATAGATTTTATAACTTTAACAAATAAGTATGTGTTTGGCTTGATATATTTGATCTGTTATGTACTTTTATGTATTTTTGTATATATTTTTATATATTTTCAAAGTGTAATTTTATCACCTGCAGTCACGTCACTGCGGTAATGGCCCTCTGAAGAGAATAATTATCTTTAAAAATTCATGAGTTAAGGACGTTGAAATTCTTAGCCTGAATTTTGAATTCTAATAAAATTTGATTCGCACCTTATTTTATCATTTCATTTCATATATATATATATATATATATATATATATATATATATATATATATATATATATATTTATATATATATGATACAGTGTTAGAAAGAGAGTAAGAGAGAGAGAGAGAAAGAGAGAGAGAGATACAAATAGCAGAGCTACCCGGTGGTGCTTAGCGTTAGAGTGTGGAGTAGCATCTTATGCAACATCACTTATATTTAAATACTCTTAAACTAACGCAAATAAATAGAATCATTTGATTGTGTAACCTGTTCGAATATTGGCATTAGCTGTTTTAAAAGGCAGCCAGAGACGCAACTATATGCCCATTATTTTCACATGCAAATTGTGCATGTGCATACACTTATATTGAAAGTTCACTTCCTAGTATGCCCTCGTTTTTAAGGAGCGACATGCACAGACAGATAGGATTTCTCCTTGATTATATATATATATATATATATATATACAAATATATACATATATATATGTATATATATATATATATATATATATATATACAAGTTCCCAATATATTTGTCCAACACTCTCGAGTAGTATTCTATCTGTGCCTGCTTCTAGGTGCATATAGATCTTAATTTCCCTTAATTACGTGAAAGTTTCCGTTGGCCGAGTGGATGGGGCGACTGCTAGCAGATTCTAGCGTCTGTAGGTATTAATAATTTAATACTAATATATATATATATATATATATATATATATATATATAGTGCTTCGATTTTATGGAGTATATTCCTATAATAACCTTATATTTTGTTCATCTATCTGATGTCTTGGATATTTACCTGGGTAAATTATCACTTTTCTTTGAAGATAATTTTTTACATACCACTTGTAAAATTATCCAAATATTAAGTAAACAGTAATACACATTTTATTTTCTTCCGATTATAATAACTTACTTTTTTAAAATCCATGTATTACAAGAAAGGAAGTTACACAGTGTTTTTTATGTTGTTGTTTAAATCGATTGATAATAATAAATATTGTATTTCATTCAATGTTATGCACATCATTCACTTATATATATATATATATATATATATATATATATATATATCATTCCATGTATTCTCATAAAATTTATGTGGACATATAATCGCTATTCACTTATATTAATCAATGTGCAATACGTGAGTAGTTCTAGGAAGTAGGTTATGCACATTTATTAATGGCAATAAAGCTACTCAAAGAATTCTGCGTTCCATCCTCGTAGGGAATTGTCAGGCAAAACGATTCCTTACCAGGATGACACGCGGAAAACTGTAGCTTAATTGTCATGAGTATATTTTTTATAACTTACTGTATATATATATATATATATATATATATATATATATATATATATATATATATGTACATATATATATATAAATATATATATAAATATATATATATATATATATAAATGTGTAGATGTGTACATATATGTTTATTATATATATATATATATATATATATATATATATTATATATATATATGGTATAACATTTAATTTATACAAATATTATT
Organism: Sepiola atlantica; assembly: GCA_963556195.1. Taxonomy (NCBI): domain Eukaryota; kingdom Metazoa; phylum Mollusca; class Cephalopoda; order Sepiida; family Sepiolidae; genus Sepiola; species Sepiola atlantica. Next base: position 17,573,371 of record OY744521.1, on the reverse strand, counting down.
GGTTACATATGTGCATACATGTTTCGGTTATACTTTTCACAGATACGAAATTAAGACGAAAGAGGTGACATGAACTTTTAAAACTTTCCCATTGAATGTATCTTTTTTGGAGATGATATTTATTATAATTTTGCTTAAGGATCACAATCCTGATTTCAACACGAAACCGTCAACCAGACTGATCAACCCAACCTGACCAGAAATTGGAAATATTAGTAAAAGAATTCTAGAGAGAATCAATAAAAATACCAAACATAAATACAACATTAATCAATGTATTCATACCATGGAAATTGGTGTTCAGAGATTAACGACAATACTAGATCTACTTTTATCCAAATCGGACATCATAGAATATTACCCGTCTATTACTAAAATCCTTTTTAGACATACAATTCAGTTTGCAAAGAATTACACAGATATCTCGGAAAAACATATCAACATTATACAAAGCTGCCGTACAACAGTTCTTAGTAGCAACGGTGAGCAATGGACTAACACAGAGAAAACGCATTTTTCGATGTTTCTATGGGATCGTTAGACTACGCAGAGACAGCTAATCTAGTAGACATATATATTAAGAAATATTACCATGAATAATAACATAGATGTAGAAGTTATAGGTTTATATAGAGATGACAGTCTAAAGGTAGTCAGGGAATCTTCTAGCGCGAAATGCGACAACATCAGAAAAATAATTAATAAAGAAATGAATACACTTGGGCTTAAGGTTGGCATTACCGGCAATGCTAGCAAGTTAACTTCCTTGATGTTACATTTAACCTAACTGATATCCAATTTAAACCCTTCATGAAAGAAAACGCCAGCCCTATATACGTACACCCACAATAAAACCATCCTCATTCAATAATTAAACACACACCCAAGTCAATAAATAGTAGAATGAGTAATAACTCATCAGACGAGGCAACGTTTAACAACTATAACAACATTTACAACACTGCCTTAAAATATAGCGGCTACATAAATGCTGATATAAAATATTTAAATATAATAACACATTCTAACATCCCTAGAAATCGATTCAGGAAAATAATCCGGTTTACACCACCTTTAATATGATGTAAAGACAAAAATTGGCAATAGATTCCTACAACTTATAAACACACACTTCCCCCCTGGAAACTCACTCCATAACCTATTTAATAATACTACATTAAAACTAAGTTATAGTAACACAGAACACCTTCTAAGTATAACTAAAAAATCACAACAATAAAATACTTATAAGGAATGATACAAATATTGACAATGAAGGTAATCTAACCACTAACAATTGTAACTGTCAGAGACAGAATACATTTCCCTACAAAAAATTGCGTCGCATCAGCAGTAATATATTGTGCTAAAATCTACACTGCTGAACATCCAGACGATAATAAGTTCTATATAGGAAGCACGTCAAGAAGTTTAAAGGATAGGTATTACATGTGTGTATTATCTTTCAGAAATAAACTAAATACAGTAACACTTCGCTGCCCCGATACTTATGGAAATTTATAGACGAGAAACACCCCAACAATTAGATGAAGCATAATAAGAAAACCTTAATCATGTAGATCACTAACCTCCCCCTGTGTGTTATGCCTTGCTTAGAAACTTGAAGTTGTAAAATTTAAAGATTGTGAGCAATTACTTAACTTCAGACACGAAACGAGTAAAAACTGAAAATATTTCGAGGCACACACTAAGACTTTAGATTACGAATAACCTCTATCAATTTATTAACTTTTACTTCATTGTTAGTATAAGACATACTCAATTTTTTTAATTTTTTTCTTTTTTTAATTTTTAATTATTCTTTTTATTTATTTAATTTTATTTCATTTGATTTGTTATAGTTTTATTTGTTTTTACTTTTATTATTATATTTGTAATTTAAATTCTGATGTGTTTATATTTTTCCAAGTAAGTAATCTATGTTATCCAAAATCACCACACTGATATTATTTTGGAACCTACTAATAATTGTCACTTGTTCATATGTAGCATAACCTATATTTAGTTAGTTTGCTAGTCTGTATGGTAGTTAGTTTGTAAGATCCTTGTATTAATACTAGAGCAGGTATAAATGTAAGCAAATTGAACTGAGATAGAACAGAACAACACCGAATGATGTAAGCACTTTAGTTTTAATTATAGAAATATCGATGTGTGTGTACATGTGTCTTGTTGTGTGCATGCATACACATTTCTGTATACACATGTGTGTGTATCTATGCTGTCTGCGTGCATATAATAATTGTATGTATATTTATGTCATATGTGTATGCATATGTGCATTTATATGTTATGGTGTATATGTATATACATGTATGTATTTTTATGTATTTTATATATCTATATATAACGGTATCTATCTGTATATATATATATATATATATACATATGTAGTGGTGTATTTGTATGCATATATGTGTGCATGTGTTCATGTATTCGTATGTGTGGGTGTTAATATATGTGTATGTATGCGTGTGTGTATATATGTATACATGCATGTATGTGTATAATTGGATCTCTATATATGCGTACATATGTATATGTAAACTTGAACTAATATCTTATATGAATGTGTATGTTTATACAGGTGTAAAGGTTGTATATTTTAATTTTATTTTTATATTTATTTCGTGTGTACGTATATGTAGATTAATGGACATATTTATATGCTTCTGTGTATATTTATATATTACTGTGCGAACATGTTCATGTATATGTGTGGGTAGGTACTTCATATAAACATATGTATATGCTATATATATATATATGTGTATATCCGTGTGTAGATATATGCGTATATATTTGTGTTTTTATTTTGTATATATGTATATATACATATATATATATATGTGTGTGTGTGTGTGTGCGTGTGTGTTTATATATTTTTATGTGTGTACTTGTGTATCTATTAATTTGGGTGCATGTATGTATTTTGTGTTAAGACCAGCTATTTATACCTGGACATGTGTATATGTGTATATATGTGTATATCTCTTTATGTATATATGCGTATATATTAATATGTTTGTTATATAGGTATATATGTATATATATATATATATATATATATATAAACATATATGTATATATATATATATGTGTTCATGTATTTACCTGTGTATCTATTTATTTGTGCGCACGTATGTGTGTGTTTGTTAATATATGTACTTGTGTATCTATTAATTTGAGCACACGTGTATTTTATATAAAAATCCGATATTTATGCTTGAATATGTTTTAAAATTGATTTAAAACTTTGAAGTGTTAAATAGAGAAGAAAGGAACCGAGACAAAGTAGGTAATAAAAAATAGACGAATGAAAGAATTAGAAGGCAGGTAATAAAAATGATAAAATATGGAAACTAATTGAATAAGTAAAAAAGTAAAGAATGTAATCTGATCTTAAATAATAAAATATATTTCATTCCCCAAAAAGATTTATTTAATGGGAAAGTTTTCCAAATATCTAACTTCCTTGTCGTCTTTAGTAGGAAGAGGTTGCCGGTATGTAAAGAGTACAACTGACGGATGTATGCAAATATGTAACCGATAATGTTCGTGTAAATAGAAATGTATGCTAAAGAACAGATGTACTTGCTAGTGAACACTTTTTATAAACACTCGAGTTTCAACGGATTTACATATACAAACACTAATACAATGCGTATACCATGTATATATATATATATATATATATATATATATATATATATATATATATATATATATATATATTACACTAAGCCTCTTAAAAAAATAAAAGTTGAGCACTCTCGGGCATGTTAAAAGTAGACTGTGAACACTCTAATGCAAAGTTCCGGATACGTTCGTCGAACACTCTCGACTAGTCTTCTATCTGTGCCCGCTTCTAGGTACATATTGATCTTCATTTCCCTTAATTACGTGAGAGTTTCCGTTCTCTGAGTGGATATGGTGACTGCTTGCAGATGCTAGCATGACTCTCTGAACCGGGTTCGCGCCTCCCGACCGTCTGAAATTGTTACTGATGAGAGCAATCAGCTTGAAACGATAGCGTATGTAGGCATTAATAATTTAATATTTGTTAGTACAAATTATATATATATATATATATATATATATATATATATATATATATATATATATATATATAAATTACTAACGACAGGAAATTTAATTACCGAGTGTCACCAGTAATATACTATTTTTATATGTCAATAATTCAAATTTTAATTCGTAGCAAAATCTATTACATGATTTTGGTTTTTAAAAATATCTCAAATTTTTAGATATTTAAGTCAGTGATGTAACAAGACATGTAAATCCGAATAATTGTTATCAGAATGTAAAGACTATGGATCCAATGCAATGCAAATTGTATGTAGTTTTATTTCATATGAAACGTTTTGTTCATATTATACCGCCTTAATACTCTTTGAAATACATAAACGGAATTGAAATTTGGAGAATATTTATTAATTGGTATCGACTGCCGAGTTATAAACTTTCATACAAAGTAGAGGTCTATTAATTGTTAAGAACAGCGTTTACCCCATTGTTATCCATTTCACATACAACTAAATCAAGACTAAATTGATACCTCTTATTACTAACAGCTGTGTTCTAAAATTAATGATGATCAGTTAATTAATTAAGTAGTGAATAGTCGAAATACAAATCGATAAACATATACAGAACTTTATAAAGGTAGACAGCAAAATATAATTTCATCATTCATTATCGGTCTAAATCTCTACCTTAAAGTATATGATGCTGTTTCTGTGAAAAAAGAACTGATGTCTAGTTCAGCTCTCAGAAGGTGATTACCGTGGAGTGGATTATTATCCATTTCACATACAACTAAATCAAAACTAAATTGATACCTCTTATTACTAAATTGCTACGCAAAAGCTAAAATGGTGGGGATGGGTTAGATAATGTTTGGCCCCTAACAATGCTTAATGCGTAGTTAAAGATTTTGGCCAATATCATAGCCAATCGTCTGCAACTTGTTTTGCCTGGTCTAATTAGCCCCGAACAGACTTGTTCTGTAAAGGGTCGGACCATTAAGGATAACTTGCACTCGATACGCTTGATCATAGATAAAGTCGACACTGAATCGGCGTGGATCAATTTAGATCAGTTAAAAGCATTCGATAGGGTGGACCGTCGGTATTTGGAGGCTGTTTTGTCTGCGTTCTGTTTTGGCCCGCACTTCCGTTCTTGGATTCGACTCTTGTATGCGCACACCGGTGTTAGGTTTTAAGTGAATAGTATGAGGTCTGGAGCCTTCAGATTGTCAAGATCTGTTCGTCAGGGGTGCCCTCTTTCATCGATGCTTCATGTGCTTGTTTTGGAATATTTTTTTAACAGGCTAAGAGTGAATCCGGTCCTGCGTGGAATTACTTTACCAGGTGCTTGCACCACGTTGAAGTACTCCGCCTATGCCGACGACTTGACAGTGCTTGTAACGAGCAATGACGAGATTAGTGTCGTCGACAGAGAAATTAGAATGTATGAAACGGTGACAGGGGCCAAAATCAACTGCGATAAGTCGGTTGGCTTGCGCATTTGTGTTTGGACGGATGGGCCTTGCAAGCTACTCGGCGTCTGGTTTGGTCCTGATCTTCAGCTGGAGAAAAATTGGTCGGAAGTCCTGAAAGCGATAAGGGCAGCAGCTGGTCTGTGGACCCGCAGACATATTTCGTTAAAGAGGAGAGCAAAGGTGTGTGCTTCTCACATTTATCCGATCATCGTATATCGTCTTTCAGTGTTCCCACTCCCGTCGGATACACTGCTGGAAATGCAGCGGGCTATTTTCAAATTTGTGTGGCTTGGATAGTGCCCTATGGTCCGCTGTGAGATTTGTTACCTTCATCCTTCTGAGGGCGGTCTGCCTATGCCTAGCATCGAAATTCGATGCAACACACTTAAGCTGTTTTATCTAGACTGCATGAGTACACAATCTGAGCGAAACGGTGTCTTTTGGAAGGAAGACACTAAGAAAGCCTTTCCGGCTTTGAGAAGGAGAGGGAGGCACACAGGTTGCTCCGAAACGTGTGCTCTTTCTATCGCGAATGTAGACATGCGTTGAAGTTCCTTTCACGGGTGACAGAAAGCCTCTCTGACACCCTGCTATCGGGTAATGGTGAGGGGGACTGTCCGAAATGATAGGCCTGAGGGGCTCGCTTTGACGAGGGGGGAGCTCCGCTCAATCTGGCCTTGGACGCCCGGGTTAAGGTGATTTGACAATGACGAGGCATCGTTGACCTGGCTGACAATTAGGTATGCACTCTGGGTAAGTAAGAGGCTTCATTCAGCACGCTTGAGTAATTCTCCGACTTGTGTCAGATGCGGCGATGAGGACGAGACCATCAGTCACGCCTTCGTTTTTTGCCGCATCGTCGTGCCGCTGATTAAGCTTGTTGCAGACTACATGGTTCATTTTCTTAATGTATCGTCTTTTGACCTGGAACCCATTAATGTATGCAGCAACTGGGCTCCGACAACTGATAGGCAAAAACGGTTTACGTTTTTAAGCTTACTAGCCATTATGAGAGTTACGATTTGGAAGACTATGTCCAAGACAGTCTACGAAGCTTAGACCTTCACTCCTCTCGTCCTTATTGTGATTTTCAAATATTACCTGAAGGCTCGCATTAGGGCCGAAAGGGTGACCCTCTTTTCGGCAGATTTTGGTTCAAGGTGGGTGACTGGAGCACGACTGTGTAGAGTGGCTGGCGCTAGATTAGAGTGGTATTTGGACGTGCCTTAGGCAGAGAATATTAGGTCAGGAAACGAACACTGGTTTAATTTTAAGTTATATTAAGACTTATTTTAAGGTACTGAGTTAAGATTTTTAACAAAATAATATAATACAATTATGTTTATCTCTCCAAAGATAAAAAAGAAAAATACTATCGCCGAAATTTAAAACCTTATTTTCTTTTGTCAAGCAACAAAAAAAAGGGTTGACTTTTATTTTTTTTCTGGTTGAAGAACTAATTACGTTAGCAGCGTAATATAAAAAAGAAAAAAAAAGCTGTATTGTATAAATACACAACGGTAAACATGGAAGATTTAAGAGCTATGATGTTAGAACTCGTGAAATTCCAATCCGAACAACAGGCTCAAATGTAAGCTAGGTTTCAAGAAACACTGCCTGTCCAACAACACAAAGCCGACGAACAACGACGAAAAGCTGATGAAAAACAGCAAAAGTTTGAACAACTATTGCTACAAACAATCTCGAATAGGGGTCAAAATACCGAGAACGAATACGCATTTTCCGAAAATACTGTTTGGAGTACAATTGACAGTTTTTTTCTTATTCTCCAGACAACGATCACACATTCGCTTCATATTTTAAAAGGTATGAAGATCTTTACAACATAGATTGCTAAAAATGGGTAGACGCTAAAAAAGTTCGATTACTTTTTAGTAAAATAGGGACCATCGAACATACAAAGTTCGTTGACTACATATTACCACGTAAGACCAGCGATTTAACTTTCTCGGGAGCGGTTAAGTTATTGACGGAGTTGTTTAGCCCCAACATTTTCCTTTTTCACAAAAGATGGCTGTGCATAAATTTAACGAGAAAAGATTGCGAGGATTACACGACTTTCGCATCAGTAGTGAATAAACACTGTGACGATTTATAGCTTGCCGAACTTAGCGCAGATGATTACAAATGTTTCATTCTCGTGCACGGACTGATATCAGCTAAAGACGCCGAAGTAAGACGAAGAGTTCTGAATAAGCTAGAAAATGAGCCGAATATAACTTTACAAAAAGTCGCAGAGGACATCGAGAGATTTGTAAGCGTGAAACAAGAATCGAAAGACATAGAAGAATCGGCCATAACACACATAAGAAAAGTACGACAAAAATCATATCCTAACTTTCCTTCAAAATCAAGTCAATCCAAAAAATGTGACTATTCTTATTTTTCGCCCAAAACAAATCCCCCCCCCGCAAAAAAACAACAAATTACCACCTAGCTCCTGTTCGCACTGTGGTACACTTCATTGGTATAGTGATTGCCCCTACCATTTTTAAACTTGTTTAAATTGTAACAAAATCGGACACAAGAGCTCACATTTTAGAGCAAATAAAGGATTTAAAAGCTGGATAAAAATCGCAAGATAAGACGAACAGGATAGCATAAACATAAGGAAGTACGTTCAAGTACAAATTCTTAACGAAAGAATAAAGTTACAATTAGACTCCGGATCTGATTTAACTATCATCAACCTGCAGACATGGAACAGATTGGGTAAACCAACCATGTTAAAATCAAACAAAATAGCCAGGTCGGTGACTGGGGAAAAATAAAATTCGAAGGTGAGATTATAACTAACGTTAAGTTTAACGGAAAACCCCATAAATTAAAAATGTTCGTGTAAAGAAACACTTGCAATTTATTTGGGACAGAGTGGATGAGCCAATTTAATCTATGGGATTTACCCATTAACGCTTTTTTGCCAAAAAATAGAAAACCTGACAACCGAAGCAGATAAATTAAAAGAAGATTTGAGAGAAACATTCCCAGAAGTTTTTTTCAAATGGTCTGAGTCGATGCGAAAAGATGGCGGCATAATTGGAATTAAAGGAAAACATTCAACCCGCATTTAAAAAGAAAGGAAATGTACCTTTTGCCTCACTCGAGAAAATAAATGAAGAACTAAACAGACTAGTTCAGTCCGGCATTCTATCTAAAATTGAATATAGCCAATGGGCTGCTCCAACTGTCTATGTGAAAAAGAAAACTAAAGAGATCCACGTCTGCGCCGATTTTCCGACTGGATTGAATGCGTCACTAAAGGATTACCATTATCCTTTTCCGTGCTCAGATGAAATATTTACTAAATTAAATGGAGGAAGATTTTTTTCCAAAATAGATTTAAGTGACGCATATTTACAGATTACTGTGGAAGTGGAAAGCTCGAAACTACTGTGTATTAACACCCATCGCAGGTTATACAAATTCGAGAGACTCGCTTTCGGTGTCAAGGTCGCACCAGCCATATCCCAGCAAGTAATGGATACTATGCTGAACGGACTGGAATTCGCAATAGCATACCTAGACGACATCCTAATGACTAGTCATCCCAAAGAACAACACCGGAACCACGCCCACAAAGTTGTCTCGCGAATCCAAGAGTACGGTTTCAAACTCAAAGAAGGCAAATGTGATTTTTTAATGAAGAAAATCAAATATTTGGGCCACATTATTGACAAAGATGGCAGAAGAGCAGACCCAGAACGAACCACTGCAATTCAGGACATGCCGGCTCCTGAAAATATCGCATCTTTACAAAGTTTTCTTGGACTGGCTAACTACTACTAAGTTTTCATACCTAATATGCATAACCTGCGTGCTCCAATGAATGAACTTCTGAAAAAAGATAAAGAGTGGGAATAGACAGCTGAATGCCAGGAGGCATTCGAGAAAACGAAAAAAGTCCTCACATCCGATCTTTTTCTAACTCACTATTATCCAGACTTAGAGATTATTGTCGCTAGCGACGCAGCTTATATGGCATCGGGGCATGCATTTTACATAAAATGCCAGACTGGACTTACAAACCAATAGCTCACGCATCGAGGACACTGCTACCAGCAGAAAAGAACTACTCCCAAATAGAAAAGAAGTTTTAGGGTTCATATTTGCAGTCTCGAAATTCCACCGTTACATACACGGTAGATGTTTCACTTTACAAACGGATCATAAACCGTTACTCACAATTTTGGGATCAAAAAAGGTCTGCCCGTACACACAGCTAACAGACTGCAGAGGTTGGGAACACTCCTTTTAAATGATAATTTTAAGATGGAATACCTCCCCTCGAAAAAATATGTCACGCTGACGGATTGTAAAGACTCATCCCAAAATGTAGTAAACCCCTGGAAGACACTGTGATTGCCTCCCTTCAAACGGAAGGAGAAATTAACTCGACATTACGGAACACAGTAAGGGAACTCCCCGTGTCACTGCACGGAATGAAAATGGAAGCCCTCGGTGACGAGTTTATTAAGATGACCAAGATTAAATTAATTGAAAACGACCTAAAAAATTCAGACATTTTCTCCTCATGCGATTAGGTACTCTTGTATAGTGAGAGAGTAGTCATTCCCAAAACACTTCAAAAGAGAATTCTGAAGGATTTCCATGTTGGCCACCTAAGGTATAATTTAACAGACGAATACTGTTAGTTTTTACAATATTTACATATATATATATATATATATATATATATATATATATATATATATATGTAAAAATAAAAATGGAATAAAGATTAAGCAATTCAACAGCTAACAAAAATAACCTCAAAAACTCATGTTGTAAAGTTCTACCGAGATATTTCGGCCGTCAAGATACGACCATTTTCGTTCGGTAAGTAAACTTTATTTCAAAACGGAAAAGTTCTCAAATTTATACAAAGAATGCGATTGGAAGAAAATGTCACGTGCAGAGAACAACAAAAAGGGGAATAGGGACGCGAGGAATGTTATGGAAAGAGAAAGAAAAAGAAGATGAAGAAGAGGAAGAAGAAGAAAGAGAGACCAATCAACCAGTGTCTTTAGAGCGTCAGTTGAAGAAGAAAAAAAAGAAGAAAAAAAAGCAAGAGCAAACGTAAGAAAGGGTAAGCCGACATTTGACTGTCGAAAGCTACTAAAGAAGAAAAAGAGAGAGAAAAAATCAGTGCTTGGTTATCGCCTGCTGATTGAAATCCAATTCGGATTGAGAACGTCAAAAGTCTACTAGGATTAGTAGTAATTTGAAGCAGTTAACGTTGGGGTTCGAAACAAGGGAGGAGGAGGAAGCAGGGGAGGAGGAGAAGGAGGAAGAAGAGAAACAAGGGTTAAAAGTTAGCCAGAGTCATACTCATTTGAATCTATCTCGTATAGAATCGATCAAGCAGAAGGAAAGGTAATGTTATAGAAACCTTGTCTTTGGGCAATGATGTTCTTATGACATAGGATCAGACAGGATTCTGTGAGACGTCGAAGTTTGGTATCATGAATATGTTTGATAGAAATTGCCTTATGGGTATTGAAGTGGTGGCCGGAAGAGATCCTATGAGTGCATAGTGCATTTGAGGTATCACCGTTTTTTATGGCACGATTATGTTCATATATTCGTTTCTTTAACGGACGTTGTGTCTTTTCATTCCGGTACTTATCGATGAGATCAAACTTATCGAGAACGTCGCGAAATAACCTAGCATCCCGATCGGTGTTAGTACCCCTAGGCGGATTACGATCTAAATCGGAATCCAGGACCGCGTTCCAGTCTACCGCTAGAATGACCGTCCGAGTAGTAGAATTCAAGAACTGCTCGATTCGCCGAAAGAAAGAACCGAGCTCAGAATGGCTATTGGGCGCATAAACCCCGACGAGCCGAAATGCTTCCTCCTTTATGGCAATATCCAAAACGCAAAGTCTCCCTTCCGGATCCATGTAGCAAGGGTCACAGGACGCATCTAAAGAGTGTCTTACCAGTCAGGAAATTACCCTAGCGGAAGAATTAAAGTACGCTGAATAAACGTGGAAACCCTTAGTCAGCGCACCCAAATAGTCCCCTAAAATCAAGTGGGTTTCCTTAACACAACATATATCCACTCCGAGGCGCTGAAGGTCTGTAGCAACTCGAAATTTACGAGCGTCGGCCTTCAGGCCCCGGACATTCAAACTCGCTAGAAAGAGAGCCATAAGGTTGCCTTAGAGTTGGGTTCCAGAGACGAACATAGCAGTAGTCAGGATTCCGACGGCTCTCCCAAAAGATTGTTTGGCCATCTGATTATTAATTTGACCATTGTGGGGAATGCCGTCAACATCCAAAGGATAGGTTAGTTTAGCGATCCTATACAGGGCGAGATGTAACATTATGGAGGCCCTCCTAACACAACCCTTTCTTAAAACAGATAAAACTTCATCTTTAAAGATCGCCATTGGAATGGTGAATTTAAAAGTGTTGTTCGCCTCTTCCCGCATCTGCCATAGAGCCTTCGCTTCTGATTTCTTTTACAACTGTTTAGATTCTACGGGCGTTGGGAAAATAAGAAGGGTCTTCAGTGGTTATACCCCCGACTTCTTTGAATTTAAGCAGCTCACTGAGATTTGAGAGGTGATACTACTTGACTGTTTCTTCTTGGACATTGGTGATCTTGCAAATATCCTCCCCAGAGAGGAAGGCGTTTTTTTGCTTTTTCTTTCCGAAGAAGGGCTCCTTTGTCTCTTCTGTACAATAGGTGAAGAGGGAGGCATGTCATCCATTGGAGGGGTAAGGGGAGCTAGGCCCTATAGGAGATGCTGGAGAAGGCGAAGGAGAGGGCTGCTTTGTGGGGAACGCAGGTGGAGTATTTTTGGAGGCATTTAATGGGGAGGAAAAAGGAAAAGATTTGGGGGAAATTACTTTTTTGGACAATTTGATGAGGCTTAGTGGGATAAGTTTGAAAGATTTATCTAAAATTGGGCCAGTGATTGGGGGGTCATTGATTTGGGAGAATGTGAATTTTTAGGAATTATTGGTTTGGTGACCGGCTGGGGTCTTGGTTTGGGGGTAGTGGATTTATTTGAAGTTGATGAATTATTTTTCTTCTATTTTCTCTTTTTTCCTTTTTTTTTATCTAGTTTAGTTTTAAGCACTTTCGCTTTAATATAACTGTCTTTCCCCATGTCGTTTTTTAGCATTTCTTTTTCTCTCATTTCGTCTAGAGAGACCCGACCCGGGTTTTCTTACCCGGAACTATAATCCATTCGTTGTCTTTTTCCGAAGTAGGCAGAGCAGGAAACTCGTCTTCGGAGTCGTCAGATGCTGATGTAATTGGCTGACCAATTGTAGCTGGATGATCGAGGTGGGGGTCTGCCTTAGAAGTTCTGGTAATCGAGGTGGTCGTCTTCTGGATCGATTTTTTTCTGCAGGCAATCCAGAGTTAAATGTCCAAGTTGCTCGCAGAACCAACAAACCGGTCTTCGTCCTGTTAATATTATAGGGAGTTTTTCCTCCCCGACTTGTAGATAGTATGGGATGCTGTCGTAAGCTTTTTAATCAATAAGTATTTCGAAATTCCAGGTGCCTTGAAACTCGTCGAAATTAACGTCTGAAATTTCACCATATCTAAGAAAAAGCGCCAATATGCTCACCTTTGACGTAGAAAGATACATTAAAGATGGACATCAAAGATCTTCTTCTACCCATGTATTCCGTGCGTAAAACGTATTATTGTGTGATTATTTGTGCTAGCGAAAGATTAGCACAAATGTCTTCATTAGGAAATAATGCGTTCCATGTATTGAAGCTCTTGTATTTGATCAACCTTTGAGTTTTAAAGCCTGCTGTTGCCAGAAGTCTACAAATAAAATCAGGAGAGGCTCTGATAGATTTTTTGATTTTTTTGTCGACCACAAACATCGTTACAGTTCTTTTTTTAATTTCTTCGAGTTTCGGTAAATCCACATTAATTCCTTGTTCTGTGACCATGTGTTCATATTTCTTTGCCTCCTTCACGAATTATTTAACATTAATAGACACTTTTGGTGGTTTGCACCATTAAGAATTGTCGGTCATTTTGGTCGCCATCTAGTTAACAACTAGAGGCATAAAAAACAGGGGGGAAAAGGGGGAAAAACGTCAAAAACAAACAAAACAGAACGTGGTAGAAAGAAAAACGTCAAAAAAAACAGTTCAACAATAAAATTAACGAGAAAGCAATAACAACGGTAACGATTAATAATAATAACTGGCAACAATAAGATTTTAAAAAAGGGTACTGACGTGACGCAAGGTTTCAACTAACTTACTAGATTCCCGGCATTTATTGAGCAAAGAGGAAGAGTCCATGTTGTACATAGGTACGTCACCATAAAACTTAGGGGTGGGGCAAAGCATTTTTAGGAGGGGCTAAACTAATATTGATATTCTAATATGAGTGACGTTTTGGTTCAGTGTGTGTGTGTACTGATATATAAATATAAATAAGTAGTAAAGAAATTTCAATTTCTTTTATATAATCTGAATATATTGTTGTGTATTTCGGTAGGTACATGTAAATAACAACATAAGGTTAGTAAAGCACATAAAGCACAGTACACACAGTAATAATAACATAAAGTTCGTAAAATAAGGTAGCTACTTGCTTGCTCTACAGAATTCTATTATAATCTCCTATGTTTACAGTTATTGAAATGCGCAAGGATGTGCTCTCTGTCAATGTTTCTCAGCAAATCTTTTTCAAAGGATATGAGGCAGAGTGAGGTCAGTCTCTCTGTTGACATCAAATATTGTATTCTTGTTTTGATGCGCTTCACTGAAGAGAATAGTCTTTCACCGGTTACTAAGGTGTTTTACCAAAACACCAAACAGTGAACCTAGCTGTTTCAGCGTCTCACTGTCCATGCATGATTCTGATGACGTGTTACACACTGCAGCAGCTTTTATCACTGCACATTGAGCATTTCTAAATTGAGCACGGAGGTCTTTTCTAATGTTCCCTAACAACTGTCGAAGTACCAAATTAAAATCTTCCACTGTATCCACACAAAAATAAAAACGACTCGACGAGCGGCCGATTTTTAACACATCCTTTTTCCCGGCGAGATTAAAACATTGAATTACAGTTACAAAAAATAAATTAGAAATGTATTTCATGACAAGGAAAACAAATTTCCTTTCAAATTTCGAACAGACACAAGTAATTGATATTTTTTCAATTATTAACAAAATATTAAAATGGCTGACTTGTTTACAAAGACAGCTAAATGTATTATGATGGATTAAATCTCGTAATTTAATTACGAACCGAGTTGAAATAATAACATTATTTAGAAAGCCATTCTTAACATAGGGGGAGCGTGGGGGGGCTTCTAAACTATTCTGTACTTTTACCTAACGATGTAATAAACAAAAGATATCGTAAAAATTGAATTTAACTTGAAACTCTGATCTAAAAAATAGCCGGTTCCGTAAACTGCACAAGTACAAAAAAAAAGTGTTCTTTATTGGTAGGGGTAGCCCCGTATTTACAACTATATCCCCGCAAGTATTGTTCTAAAATCTTTTTTCAATCGATATATCTTCCCTAATTAATTACCGACTTTTCCTACTTTACCAAAATTGCAAAATTTTTCTTTGTCGAATTTCCCGTTGCCGAATTTTCATTTGCCGAATATTAAGGGCGCCCCTTTTTTCTTTCAATTTACAAAATATCTATTTCTTACATTGTTTTTAAATATTGGTGTAAAAATATAAGTCTCGATGTATTGCTTCTAAATAGGGGGTATTTAGAAGCAAGACATCGAAACTTATAGTAATACCTCCTTTCTCAAATGATATTTATTAAAGAAGAATCTCACAAGAAAAGACACGTTTCACAAGAAATTAAAATCCAGAACTCTATAATAAAGTTTATAATTAATAATTAACATTATGATTAGATTAACTTTATTGTTTGGCGTTGTCTTTTGAACTAATTTTGAACATTTTGCTTTTTTTGTAAAGACGGGCTACTTTTCGTTAAGTTTTATTTTCTTTAAACAACAAATGTTAGGTGTGTTGTTATTTATTGTTTTGTTGTAAAGGTTACAGCAATAAATGAATAGAGTTCTTCAAGAAAAAATTCCAAACAAATATGACTTGTTTTTGCGTCTTTAAAAAGAAACTTAATGTAGATGAATCGATTTAATTTGCTTCAAAACAATAGCGTATTAATCAATACTTATTTAAAAACAATATTTATGTACACATATTGGAGGATGGCAGAGCCTCTACAGTGAACCCCACGATTTTAAGTTATTTAAACATCCAAAGAATTATAATTTTAAAAAATGCTATTAGTAATTATTTTTTTCTAAAATCACATTTTAAAATAGAGTTTACAAAAAATCTGCCTATCCACTCTTTATTTATTTTGACATTTCTTTTCACTATTAGTTCACACAGACATTAACAATCAAAATCAAAGAAAGAACTGACGCCAAAGTCTTCGGCTTCCACTTCTCACATATGTGTGAAAAAACATTGGATTCACTAATTCACTTAATACCACCCTACCTCACCGGCCTTTTTTTGCTCGCCTCTTGTACGTGCGGTTTATACCCTACCAATGCTGTTTTTTTCTTTCTACTTCATCTCGGGTGAAATCTGAGATTTTTTTTCTATGTTAATTTCAAAACTTTTGAATGTAACATTCACAATTTCTTAACTAATTAGTTGCAACTGACAACAAAAAAAACGTATTTGAGCTTCGTGATAAAATACAAAAATATTTTTAAAACTAATTCCCAGTTTCATTTGAAAATAATTTAGGTTGCTAGTATGCATTTTAATCTTTTGAATGAAGACAGCACTTTCTTTTATTAATTTAAAAAAATATATTTAAAAGAAGCTGGCAAGACAACAATGTGAATTAATTTTGTGTTTATATTACATCATTTGTATTATAATTATTTAATAGATAATTTATAATATTAAATAGTGTGAATTAACGATATTTAAAAATATATATTTGGTAAGATGACAAACAAAAAGACAGATACACTGACAATCTCTTTCACCAAGCAGAAACACGGTGTAAAAGCATCGAGGCTTTGTTTCCATTCACCACTTGATCTGAAACTAGCATAGTTATGTTTGAGTTTGAGAACGCGTACATTTTGAGTTTTTTTTTCTTTTGACAAGGTAACATGAATTTAAATCATATTTAGATGGTATTATGGTCAATAGATTTATTTTACCTGGTAGTGTAAAACCGTAAATATTTATCATGGTATCATTAGTACCAGGAATGGAAAATTAAGTTTTAAACAAAATAAAATCCAAAGAAGCGTTGTTGAAATGGGAAAGTATGTTAAAATTGGTGGGAGGTCCCCATTTGGTGGGTGGCTCAGGCCCCACTCCCCTTGGTCCCTTAATCCGGCCCTGCTGTAAAATATATAACACACAAGTAAATACTGGTTCCTAATGTAGAAGTATAGTTGACTACGAAATATAAGAGTATTTATATTGATAATATTTTTTTGATCACAAATTTCAGGGTGTGAAAATGTAATTGTAGGAGTGGGCCTTGCCCCCCTGACACCCCTTGGATGCGTGGAAGGGGGTTAAAGTACACAAAATAATGTATATTCCCAACATTTCACAACATTTTCTAGTATATAAAAAGGGTATCAGGAAGAACAACTCCACTGACAAATGTTTTCCTTTGATCTAAATGAAATTTAAACTATAGGTAAATGACCAAAAATGATGGCTATTCCCCAAACTGCAGAATATTTCATGATATTAAGACGGTCCCCAGGGGCACAACGTCTCCACTGAGAACGGTTTTCCCTTTGATTTAAATGACATATATATATATATATATATATATATATATATATATATATAATCAAGGAGGACACCTCTCTGTCTGTGCATGCCGGTCTCTAAAATCGTAAAGAGACACTAGGAAGTGCACTTTCAACATAATTGTATTCCTGTGCACAATTTGCATGTGTACATAATGGAAGTATTTTAGCGTCTATGGCTGCCCCATGAAGAAGCTAATGAAAATTTAAAAAAGAAACGTCCTAAACAATAGAATGCATCTATTTATTAGCGTTACTTTTAGAGTATTAACATATATCTGATATAGCTCAAGTCGCTGTTAAAGTAAACTCTCCCTACTATGATGTTGCATATAAGGCTATCGCACACTCTTACGTGACTACCACCGATTAGCTCTGCTAGTATATATATATATATATATATATATATATATATATATATATATATATATATATATATAAATATATATATATACATATATATACACAAGTATATATATATATACACAATTATATATATATATATATATATATATATATATATATATATATACATATATATATGTATATAAGGTGAGTCAATGAAAAATAGTTAGACCTGTAAATGGAAACAGATCGATATATTCAGTTGTTCAGAACAAGGAGCATTTAGTAGATAAAAATATTTCTTCTTCTTCTCTTTCAATTGTATTCTTTAAGCACGGCTTTTCAAAGATCAAAATCTTATCATCAGAGGAAGTAGTGATTGATACGTTGACAGATAAGAACAGTCAAAATTCAAAATTTGGAAAAATTTCTTTAAAAAAAGTGCTTTTTAAAAAAAATTCTTTTCAAAGAAGTTTTTAAAAGTTCAAACGGGTGTGTAAATGAAATTCACCAAACACGGAGATCCAAGTTGTAATGGGTTAAAATGTAATTGGTAAATCCAGAAGAATCTGCAAGAAAATCCAACGGCGAAGATTCCACCCAAGTCCTTAGTCCTTAGAGGGGAGATCAGACAAAATTAGCCATATTAAGAAAACGCATTTCTTCCTGTTTTCAAGTAAACAGATCCAGAGGAAAAAAGCAGCGAACCAAACCTCAATGAAAATAGGAAATCCGAACTGTTGTAAAGTGTGAAACTTACTTGGAATTGTGGGATATGTAGGGGAGGGAGAGAGTGAGAAAAAAGTGGAAATAGCAAAGGAGGTTAGGAGCCGAAAAGACAGAAGAAAAAAATGGAAAAGACAAAAAACAAAAAGGAAAAAGAAAAGAAAAAAAGAAAAAACAGAAGAAAAGGAAAGAAAAAAGAAAAGAGCAAGGAAAAAAGCAAGAGAGAATGAGGAGGGGGGTGCCTATCCTACGAGTTGGGAGAGGTGTTAATGGTATTTAGGAAAAAGGAGAAAGAACAAATAAGATCTTTGGTGGTCAAAATTAGGAATTTTATAGCTTTTGGTCAGTGCTTGAATTGAATTCCCGTAGGGTTTAGAGTTTAGATTAAATGCAGATAAGCTTCATATGTTATAATTCGAGATGGATTTTGCTAAGATGAATAGAATTATTGGCGGGGTACAGAGAAATGGCTGTGAAGAATATTAGATAGAAAAATAAAAAAATAAAAAACTTAGGTGAGGAGATGGGGTCGGGAGGGTGATGGGGTTCTGAGAGGTGAAAAAACGGAGCTGTCCCCCCTCCCCGTAATGGAATTAAAAAGTCTTAAGAGTTCCATAGATATCTATGTATAATAAAAATAGATATCTGTGTATAATAAAATTATTCTGAAGGATTTTGAACTAATTGTCATTCTATAAAATAAATTGACAATGTAGGTTGCTAAAATATGGAAAAGCGAGGAAGGATGTTTTAGCAGATACAGCGTATATTAATAAAATTAAATAGTGAATAAGCAATAGAAAGTGAGAAATAGAAAAATAAAATCAAGGATAGAGTAGTAGGATGAGGAAAATATAAAATATAATTTTAAAATGGGGATATATAGATGTATAGTTGCACTGCTGGCCTCAACCGCTTAGGCTAGTGCCCCACTGCTCCCTATGTCAATGAGCATCCCATACAATCGGGCATGAAATGTACACAGGCCAATGCGGGCAGCCATGTGAGCATAATCACATATACATACAAATACACATGTAAAATCCACACTTGCACACATACATACCCGTACATACTTATACACATATATATATATATACACACGCATCCACAAAACCAGAAGCATCTCAGTATCCGCGCACATATTCACATATGGCACGCACGTCTGCAGAGATCCGTAGCACTAATATATACATTCGAGATTTTAAGCGCCCATATACACATATATATGCAAACATGCATATCCGCAGCACCAATACATGTACTCAAGATATTAGGCAAGGTCACAATATTATAAGGGATGGCAAACCATCACCAAGATCAAAGACAACCGCAAGGCAGTCGTCAGGAAGCAATGCAGTTCATCAATAGATTAGTGGGTATTTAGGGATAGGTTAAATGTTCAAAACTAGAGAAAATTGGAATTAGTAAAGGGACTACCCATGATAGATAAATAGATAGATAGATAAATAGTGCATAAGAGAATTAGGAGTTAAGGTGGAGGGAAAGTACAGTTAATTATTGCAAGGTGGAGGGGGCAAAAAGTTGGGGTATTTGAATTTGCGTTAGTGTCTGCAATGGGAGATCAACTCGTTTTTAGAATTAATAGTGTTTAAGGATTTATTAGCCGTGGCTATTGTGTAAGTTTCCATAGTGCAGAGGCTGCAATGTGGAGAGCCTGGGGTGTATGATCTAGATTTTTTCAAGATGGACCAATGCAATGAGTAGGGTGTATTACTGATTTTTAGTTTTCTGACTAATTTAGAGAGCGAGGTGCTAGAATTATCGTTATTTAATCTAAATGATTGCATATGGTTTGAGATTCTTATCTTAATTGGGAAAGCGCTCAAACCTATGTAAGTGTGAATTTTGTGGGGGGGGGGCGGAAGTTACATTTGAGCGATTGATGATATTGGTAGCCTCTTGTAAGGATGAATCTACAACTGTATTAAGTTGGGGATTTAGGGGAGGACTAAAAACAATCTGGGAGTTTATGTTGTTTGGGACGATTTCAGAATTACTTGTTGGGCGTGATGGGTAAGAGCTAAGGTGGTTATTGGTAGTACTTTGTGTTGGCTGATCATTGGGGCAACAAGCAGCGCGTAGTGGTTGCAGGTCTGTCACGACGGGGTTCATCACGACGGGGTTCGTCACGACGGGGTTCGATGTAGTGCCAGAGCTCTGTCGGAATTCCCTAATGGTGCACGCGTACATAATATCACTATAGATGCAGTCACCATTTAGGGGGCAGTCTCTGGGTCTACGACAATTACATTTATTTAGGGGAGAAGGGGGGGAGTTCGTTGGGCGGTTTTTATTTTTTATTATTGGAGGAAATTATACTTTGCGCTATGTTAGGCATAGTGGAGTAGGATATCTAAATAGAGTTTTTATTTAGTAATGTGCTATATTTATGGGGGTATCTAAAGCATTTGTCTAGGATTTTAAAAAAATATTTTGGGATGTTGGTTTTTACATTGCAGTTGAAGGGTGGGTTAAACCAAATATTATTTTTCCTTCTTGACCTTTTATCTCCCTCAGATTTCCGGTTAGTATTTATAGTTTCCAGGTTATCTGTATTGTGAGAGTTAAGATTCGAGGGGATATTAGAATTTTCCCGTCTTCTGGAATTTAAAGCCATATTATGGGTAATTAAGCTAGTGAAATTATTTTTATTTTTACGGGTTGGTGGGGGTGTTATTGTATCTAATGTTATCGTTATACCCTGAGGCACGTAAAGCGTTATCATAAAAATTGCAATTCTGTTCAAAAATAGATTTGTTAGCAGAAAGTTTAGAAATTCTATTAGAGACTGACCGGGCAATTGAGTTAATAATTGACTTAGGATGGTTAGAATATTTATGTACGTAGAATAAGGTTAGGTTTGGTTTATGATAGGGGCTAAAAGTTTCAAGATTAAGGTTTAGGGTTAGATCTAAGAAGTTAGAGGTTCTTTTTTCAGGTTCTACTGTAATTGCAAGTCCATGATTTTTAAAGAAGCTATGGAGATTTGTTATGGTGTTGCTATACTGTCTTGATCTTTCTCCAGACACAAATAGTGCATCGTCCCTGTACAGACCACCTCTCAAATGTCCGCAGTTATGTTTCAAGTGTCTCATAAAATAAATCCCCACCAAGTCCGTCA